>OZ010697.1:15262356-15585047 GCA_963932265.1 Thymelicus lineola
AGTATCCAGTATATTTTTAGATCTGAGCCAAACAAATATTAATGCAAGATGTTTACCAGTACCTGTGCCAGTAGCACGGTGACGGTAAGCTTTTGTAAAACGTATCACGATCGGGAACATCCCCCGGGAGCGGGCCGGCGCTGGTCGAGCGACTAGCGACCTTATGACCCGGTCATACGTGCTATGGTGTGGAGATGCAGTACCGATGTCGTTGGGAAAGGAATTTATTAACTCCTCACAGCTTACCACGACAGGTTCACAGTTTTAAAGTACTTTACTTTTATAAAACTAGTTATCCTAAAGGTGCAAATTTTTTTTTATTTTTTTTTATGGAAATAGCCGGCAAACGAGCTGACGATCCACCTGATGGTAAGTGGCTATCGCCGCCCATGGACATCAGCAACACCAAAGGCATCACCGATGCGTTGCCGGCCAAGAAAGAAAATAGAAAAAGAAAGAAAAAACTGGCTCTCAAGCCCCCAGCCGGAACACGACGAGTCGTTTGGCGGCTGACTCATGTTCGAGGGTGGTAGCTATCCAGGCGAACCCCTGGAGAAATAATAATAGTAATAATGGTATTAATTAACAATTAAAACCAATACTAATAATATAATCCCTCCGAGGACCCTACCACCAGCGGGCCGGATTTAGTCGCCTTTTACGACACCCTTCCGGCGTGGGATTGGGGTTAGTATTCTAAGCCGCCCCAATACGGCTAAAAATGCTGATGATGCTGCAAGAGTCAAACGCTTTACACTAATAGCCTCACACAAGGATCCCCTGTGTGGTGGATGCCATTGACAACATACAAAGAAAAGAACCCACACACCCAGACGGAGAACAGAAATTAAAGCCTCACTAGGAATCGAACCCAGGACCCTTGGTACCATGATCAATGGTTACGTTATACATACGTTACACATAAATAAAAAGGTGTGTGTGTTATCGACGATGCCCATCCAAAAGGAAGTTGGAAATTGTGTCCCAATCTACAACCGAAAAAATATATCGCAGATTTGCTTTGAAGGTGATGATGACGACCACAGAACGACGATTATCACCCATAATTATGACATTCGTATGTTCATTTATTCATTGACGCTCGCTATCTTGAATCAATTATAATATAACATTTTAACATAAAAATAACCGGCTTCAAATGAAGTATATTGCACTTTTGACATGGATACCATTGTCAGATCTCGCTCAAATTTATGTGGGACTACACGACAAGAACCAGCTTTCGATTAAAAAAAGAATCATCCAAATCAGTTCACCCAGTCCAAAGTTCTGAGGTAACAAACATAAAAAAAATACAGTCGAATTGAGAACCTCCTCCTTTTTATGAAGTCGGTTAAAAAACATTTGATTTGAAGCGTGTCAGTACACTGCACAGTCACTCTTAACATCGTGCGTTGAACAAATAACTAAGTACCTACCTATTATAATTATAATGCGAGTATGAATAAAACAATATCTAAATGAACAGCGATATATCATATCGGTAATGGTTTTCCTACGCACAGATAACGGTTTGATTCACGACTCACTTCGATTCATCGGGACTGTTTGCCGACTGAGTTGATGCTATCTATCGTAACACCGCTCTTGTCTTGTTAGGAAATTGTTTTTCGTACCACTTACACTTACTTTACAGTCGGATTTGTTTCTTTATTATAATAGAATGCTATTTATTAGTGTGGCGTTTAGACAATCCCACTACTGAGCACAGGTCTCTTCCATTGTGGAAGCCTAAAGCATACTCCACAACGCTCTCGAGTGCGGACAGGTGGAGATCCCTCCACCTGTCAAGTTGGAGCCAATCAAGTGTTGGAAGGTTCCATGTCGCCTGAAGTCCACCGACATAGCTTGAACATGATACGTCCCGGTTATAACGTTATAATAATAACCGGGAGCGACGGTTTTCCGTTTTACGTATCCTCTGAAGCACTGAAGCGCTCAAGAAATTGTCACTATCGATCACAAACTCCCTTACTACATATATTTTAAATACATGTAGATACTACATTTACACACACATACTTATATGGAGGAAGGAGTATTTTACGGTATGTGTTCTGAGGGTTATACAATAATATTCCTTTTACTTTGCTCCATGATATATTTCCAGTTCTCCTACAATAACTCCTTAATCAATAATCGAATTCCATAGAATGTCCCACACGTATTATTCCAAATAGATATTCCTTATTTAAAATACATATTTACTTTTTCTTCATGACTCTTCTTGTATGATAGCATCTGCATCGGCACATTGCTGTAGAATCAAAGAGGTCGCTCGCCGACATTTATATTCCCGCACTAGAAATCCAATGTATGCCAGTGACATGGACATTGGACAATTCTTTCACATTTCTAATTAAACTCACTCTGAATAACTATTCAGCCATGACCACCGTTCGGTTATAGTCCATAACTATAATAATATTAAGTATTTTTATTTAAGTATTACCTGCTGAACGTTCCAGAAGCGAAAATAATAATGATGAATCCTAAAGGATCTTTTATGAGGCTTGCTTCAGATATTATCCTCGCATCCGCGTGTGTGAAGGTTAACGATGATACCATAGAACAATTAACTGTTTATGTCCGGTTGTTATTATCTCCTTATATATTATTGCTTTCATATACGTAGTGTAAAACAAAGATTGTTTCACCCGTCTGTTTTAACACTCAATTCTTTTTGATGCAGATTTATTCACCTTTCAGAATATCATGGAGAACTTTTAGGCGTTTTCTTCACAAACAAGCAAATGATATTAGCTTCTAAACAACATGACTTAACTGCGTGCAGTATTCGAACTCAGCCCGTCGCGTTTGAGGCAACACCGTCCAACCTGGTTATCACTGCAGTAAGTAAACAAATGTTAACAAAAGTATAAATAAAATCCCACCCGTTGTTTACGTGTTAACTGTACTTTCATTGTACAAACATTTCCTGTGGTGCCACACCGACGATTGTTATGAGAATTTTCGTGTTCCCGACGAGCCTAATCTAATCTGCATTCAGGGTAGAGCCGTTTAATGACGGAATAATAGCTGCAAGTAACGACCTATTCGGCTAATGATACGGAGGAATGGCTTATGGCTTTTATATGTGCTTTATATTTTTTATTATTGATATGGAAACGTTCATTGACATGGCAGTCGACTCACTGGACCTACGACAATCCTTGATACATGTTGTGGTCTCAGAAGAATTGCTACCTTTAAAGATAAAGGTGGTTCTCTTCATTTGTTTGTATTTATTAGCTTCCCTGCGTCGGGAACAGTGTCTATCAGGGCGACAGCATTTTCCTTCCTAAAAAACAGGGTCTTTGAAGTTACTTCACGTTATTAACTTTATAGTTGTAGAAGGGATCCATTGATGTAGGACAGCTATTCTCAACCTGCGGCCCTGAGGACGCCTGAGGACGAGAGCCGAAATATCTGATTTTCTGACTTCTTAGTGTCGGTGGCAATAACATATTCAGACAAGTGGTAGTGGTAGGTTGACTCGAAAACAAACTGACTTTCTTAATTACTTTGTAGTGTAACAACCACTCTGTAAATTAAATTTTTTATTGCGTCAAATAAGGTCTATTATGGTGCTAACAAGTACTAAGTAAATGTACGTATTTGTGTTCCCAGGATAGAGTCGTGCCTTTATAAATTACGGTTTGTTTGTATAACCGCTCGTATATATGCAAATCAGTTAAAAATGTCGATGTTCCACTCACCTAATTCCCAAAAAGCCCCAAACAATTTGAGCTGGAACATGTTTAATGTCGGTATAATAACAGCGGATTCGTTTCGGCACAAGTTATGGCCATCGGTTTACGGCGCAATTCACGTTTTATGACTGTGGCTCACAAAAAGATATTGTTTTTATTCAATTTTCATTAATGTTTCCTGAAATGCTTTAAACATCTCATATTTCTTTTATGACATTAAACACTGAATTCAGTTTACCTTACAGGATCACTTCGTTGTCCGACTGTCTGTCTGTCTAGCCTTTTTCTCAGAAATGCGCTATCCTGGATCACAATTCATAGGAGAAGTTATTGTAAAGACTTTCTTTCAAGACAAAAATAAAATACATTACATTATATTACTATATTTTGCCAGCGGCTTCGCCTGCGATAGTGGTTTTGAAACGAAAATTTTAATGAATTAATTTAGATTTATAGAACCATATTATTAGATATAAGATGACGCCCGTGACTTCGCGTACGTGGATATCGATTTTTTATAAGTCCTATCTGTCAATCCAGGTTATAGGCTATCTCCATTCTAAATCAGAAGTAGTTGTGGCGTGATTGAGTTGACTTTCACATTTATAATATTAATAGGATAATGTATGGATTTCTTGAAGGATGAAGTAATTTGTACTTAGCTTATGTATTTAGTCATTTCGTTGAAAGATCGTAGAGAGTATTTTAATATCAGCAATTCAATCTAGTTTATAATAAGCTGTGAGATTTGATTCTAAAGGATCGTAATTGGTATTTGAATTGACGTTTAGCTCGGAGTCTTACATAAACCAGGAGGTTAATATATTATAATTTATTCTATTAGGTACTTTGTCCTTGTGGTCCGCAATTAAAGGAGTATAATATAATACTAGCTATAATTATAATAATATTTATTTCAAAAAATGCCTTAATCTTTACGTTCTAAAGATTTGGTCCCATTTTTATACTTCAGTAGGTACCTCCTTGAGAAATGAAATGAAATGAAATGAAATGAAATGAAATGAAATGAAATGAAATGAAATGAAATGAAATGAAATGAAATGAAATGAAATGAAATGAAATGAAATGAAATAATCTTTATTCATGTAGGTATCACTGATACTCTTATGCACGTCATTTTTTTAATCTACCAGCTTTTCGGAAAGGTGCTTTGTCATGGAGGAGAAGAAAAGCCGTAAAGAAACTCCTCAGCACATCTTTTAAAAATAAAACTTATATCTATTACAAAAATAGGTATTCTTTAACCTGTGCAGAACTGGTTGCCTGGCTAGTCATTTCCAAGCATCCTTGTCATTTAAATATTCATTTATGCTATAGTAGCCCTTGCCTAAGAGCTGAGCCTTTACACGTTTCTTAAAAGATTGCACCGGTAAGTCATGTATTTGTTTTGGGACTTTATTATAAAATTTTATACCTAGTCCCATAAAAGAACGTTGCACTTTAGAAAGACGGTACGAAGAGGTAGCCAATTGATGCATCCTTCTTGTTTGACGATTTGAAAAATCACAATTTTGTTTATATGCAGTTATGTTATTCCGTATAAACACTAAATTATTATAAATATATTGAGAAGCTACTGTAAGTATACCTATTTGTTTAAATTTGACACGCAAGGACTCCCTTGATTTTAGTTTATAAATAGCTCTAATGGCTCTTTTCTGTAATACAAAAATTTGTTCTATACCGGCTGCTTTGCCCCACAGTAAAATGCCATAAGACATAACACTATGGAAATATGCAAAATAAACAAGCCGAGCAGTGTCGACGTCAGTGAGCTGCCTTATTTTTCTAACAGCATAAGCAGCCCTAGCAAGTTTAGTTGTGAGAGATGCTATGTGCGGGCCCCATTGCAGTTTACTGTCCAAGGTCACCCCTAAAAAAACCGTGGATTCCTCTATATTTAATGTTTCATTATTTAATTTAAGAGATTTATTTACTTTTTTTACATTTGGCAACACGAATTCTAAGCATTTGGTTTGGGTTGAGAAGATAGATTAGGTATTTTAAATAAATCATAAATATTGTATAGGTAGATATTAAACGATTATTTCCACCCAGCTCAACGATAGACCTTTTTTGGTGCGTCCAAGAAAAGACTAATTCCCTGCGGCTATCCGTACCGGGGGTTACTTACAAAAATAAAAGGTAGGATTTATATAAGACACAAAAAGGGATACAAAATATTTTACGTAAGATATGCAGATACCTACCTAAATAGATGCTGGGATACAAGCGCGTACGAATATGATACCCGCCTTGGGCTTCTCATAAGATTATTTCTTGACAATCTTTACAATACACCGGTGAGAATAAAGTTTTGTGCTTTATCATAAAAATTTGTGTATTTTTTTTGAAGGTTATGTATCTATTCGTGTCAGTCTGTAGAGCTTAAAAGATAATTTAATATTGTACTCTTCTACTTCAATAAAAATATTTGTACCTGAACATTTTTTTTAATTACAGACACGCATTTAGCTACGTGCACAAGTGATGTGTTTCTAGGGTTCCGAAGTAAAATCGGAACTCTTATAGTTTCGTCATGTCCGTCCGTCCAAGTGAAAAAATTCTCAAAAATAGGTTATATTATGATGAATTTAATAGGAAAACTATCACGACTATGTTAGCTATAAGCAGTTAATGAGTAATAGTCGATAAACTTACTAAAACCCTACATTGCGCGTGGCCTGACACGCACTTGTCTAGTTTTTTAAATCAAACTATGACGTCCGATGTGACATTGTAATTTACATGCCTCAACACTGTTTTATTAACCGTACTATGTAACACGCTCTGATTACATAAAGTGTATCTTTACGGCTACGTATTCCACACTAGAGATAAAAAATTCTATGATCCAGACAATTTTGCAAATGAGTGGCGCCCTCTCTCCTCCCGGGCGCCCCCTGATCGCCATTAGAACTCTCTTTTATCGCATTAGACGACGGCGTCGCGCCCGATGTACGAAGACAATAATTACAACAAGCATTTCGGCTCGGTATTTCACTTGGAAGGTATTATTGGAAAATTTATAAGATGCCTCACGACGTCTGGTTGTCGCATTGTTGATATAGCCTCGAAACTTGGAATTTGGCTGTATTTGTGTATCGGTAATATTATAAATTGTTTGTTACGCCATTAATCCTTAAATCTTTATGAGAAGAGAACTGAAAAGGGCACAGTCTTATATAAGATGTTTTATCAAAAAAAAAAAATTATAAATTCTTACTGGATTTGGAAAATGGTAACATTGATATCTCAAGTTCAATGTCGGGGATGCCGAGGTCCGAGGGTAAAAGCTAGTATTTGTACATAGATATACTTATAATAAATGTGAAAGTTTGCGGAGATGTTTGGATATTTACCTAGATGTTTGTTCCTCAATCATGACGACTTGGCTGAAATTTGGAACTTAGATAGCCTATACACTGGATTGACACACAGACTACTTTTTATCCCGGAAAATTCAGGGTTCCCGCAGGATTTGTAAAAAATCGATTTCTAATGGGGCGAAGCCGCGGACATAAACTATTATATTTTTAAACATTCCTGTGTATCTTCTGCGTTGCATTATTTATTTGGTTATACATCCGTCAAACAGTAATTAAAATGATCATTTTTGAATTGCTTCAACCCACTGATGACCCACTGAGCACGAGTCTCTCTTGAGTTACAAGTGAACCTTTCAACCACAGAACATCTATAATTAGTTAAATGTTCTGTGCTTTCAACTGTCAATCCTACCAATGATATTATATATTAAAAAGAGGCAGATATGTCATAAGCGCGCGCGTTGTGTGACTCAAAAAGTTCCCAATTGGGAACTCTTATTCAGGTGAAGAAAGAGATAGCGATGTAGTTTTGACGCGAGAGCGATTATAAACTCGACTCCAGACGACTAGTGTTGTAGAATAAAAGCACTGGGATATTTTCACTCATTTATTCTTTTGTGCTTAAATCGCCATTTCACAAAGGTGTCTCATTCAAGAGGAGAAGAAATGGCGAAAGAAACTCCTCTACACATCTTTTAAAATAAGGTATTTTACAATTAATTCTTGCTTAAACTATTTTTGACTTAAACTATTTCTACAATTTAGAATGATTACAAAACACCCGTATTACTCGTTTCCCAGTCTAAGAAAGAATGCCCTCCCTGGGCCGCTCTCCAGACCGACCAACATCAATCCCTTGTTCATTGTTCTTTCTCACAGTAATATTTCACCCGAAACCCGAAACCAGCCAACTAAGGTGTGTTGACTGATGCCGGCGCCATGGAGTTCGGCGAATTACAAAAATAATGGCGTCTTTGTTCCTAGTATTAATCAAATAGTTTATTGTTAATTCCAAACCCTAACAATCGACCATCCTGACAACGTATGCGTCCCCGCATACGACACCAGGTGGTAACCCTAACAATCGGCATGTTGGTCGGTAATACATATTCATACAAGTATTTAACTACTTCAATACTACAACTTGTCAAAACAATTATACGATATTACAGCAAGATTTCAAAATCATTAATTGAGTCTTTTTTTTTTACATTATGATACTTATTGCTTTATGTCTATATTCCAATACATTGTTTTTATATCGTAACCAAACAAAACAAAACATTATTATGTTCAAAATAGGTAGTCAAGCTAAATAAAGAATTTTGCAAATTGTTTACAATTCAGGTACAGTAAATAATTGAAAACCAATAGACAATTTGACTAGACACTTGACTTCGTTGACTAGGCAATTGTTTTTACTAGACAGTTAACAATCTTTCATAAGGTAGGTACTCAAATATAAATCTTTTATCACCACTGACCGACAGGCGGTGTGGAGCTTCCTAAGCAAACCTTCGCCACTAACCGACACAAACGGTGTGGAGCTTCTATGAAAAGTCTCTTCATCGAATTAGTACTTATATACATTTACTTCTTATGAATATGAAAAATTATTAAAATATAAAACTTAAATATTTGTGCCTATTGAAATTCTTTTTAACATAAAACATAAAATCAATATCCTTTATCTTTTACTAATGATACTGAGGTATTAACTGTTGCATTATACTCGCCACGAACTAAGAAGCCATATTTATCGTTTGTCTTCGCAGTGACACTAGAGATGAACAAAAAAAAATCGGTTCACGAAAGAACCAATTTTTGCAACAAATCGATTCAAAAATGTAAAACTTTCTAATCGATTCAATAATTAAATTGTAAATTCTAAAAACCGAAACATTTAGATATTCACAAGTAACTGGAATGATACTGCCTCCATTGATCTAATTACTTACTTAGCATACCTAAACGCTCAATAATAATAATTATGTATTTACGAATATAATAGAATATTTTTTTCTAAAATCTCACTGCTAATTCGTCCCCGCCGCATCAAGCGTATAAAATTTGGGTTTCGGTTGAATAATGAATATTTTAACCCTATTCTAATTATTTCAAATACCTGCAATTACAGATTATCGTAATAAACACTTTTGGTCATGTTCATAAAGAAGAGAAGAAATTAATTTGTTTAATTGTTAAACACAAAGAAAGAAATAAAATGAATTCATTTTTATTTTAAGTTTCGATTATAGTAATGTATCGATTATGATTGGTTTTATAAGTGGTTTCAAGCCGACACATCACTTAACGTCAGTGTAAATTTTGGCATCTTCATATAACATTGATTCGACGCCTCATTGTTTAATTCAATTTTGCATAAATTATGATGTGATGGGATTTTTACTAGATGATTTATAAATAACGTCAATGAAAACGAATAGGGATTTTAAACAAATTTTGGCAAAAACTTTTGTTCGTAAGTATCCAACTGTTCATGTCAATTAAATGATTATTCCATTTTGCTCAAAGATGTCCGTACAAGGTTGGTTCATATTAATAAATGGCAGCTATCATTAATGGCTTCTTAGATAATTTTGAGTATAGTTGTTGTATGATATTAGTTTAGCATTCCAGCTGTTATACATTAAAGTTCGAACGATCGAGTCGACATTCAATCAGCAAATCACTAACTTTAACAGAGCACACTACTGGCCGATGGTATGCAGTAGGGCTTCGTTGCTGGGCTTTGATGTATCAGCATGGACCATAAGCACCAAGTTCAGTCATCAATACACCAACTCAACGAGTTGATACCACTGGCCACCATAAGACGATCGATTACTTATGGCATACGGCACTGTGTCATCCGCACTAGCATCCGACGTATCAAGAAAAGCACCGATTGATTCGATACAAAACGTGACCGACGACATACTATTGCGAAACTTCGACTAATAATTTCCTTCACTGTCCAACATAAGACGATCGATTACTTATGTCGGAGCAATATCGACACTGTCTGAACTGGCGCATCGATATATCGATTCGATGTGCAATACTTGCTGATGGAAAAGAATGAAACATTAAGATTATACTAATATCATACAAATAAAAACTGAGTGAGTTTTGTATAAATTGTGTTCAATCATGTGTTTTCATCGATCTCATTAATTTCACAATAAATTATTTAAGTTACAATAAATAAAATCGAAACTGTTTAATGAACATAAGAAGCAAACCAGTAACAATAATTTACTTCTCGATCTCATAGAATAATTATTATAGTATGTTAATTTTTCACATAAGTTCTCAAAGAATTAATCGCTATCACAGAAAACATCATGTTCATCAATCATCATCCTATTCTTACTATATGATATAAATGTGAAGGATTGTTCGGACTTTTGTTAATCTTTCATACAGAACTTACAGAACGGATGTACTTATTATCCTGGAAAATGCAGGCAAAGCCGCGTGCACAGCGCTAGTGTATTTCTAAAGCAATTACATACGTCGTACGCATCCATGGTCTCATTCGATCAAAACAAAACTGACTCGAAATCTGAAAATTAATCAGAAATATCTCTATAGTTACATGTTAACAGTGCATAACACACAGGGATACAATGTCGTTTCATCATGTTTATCTCAATTGACAAATAAGTATCTAGTTAAGTCGGTACACTTTCAAACTTTTCAAAGCGATTCTCTGAACACGATTTAATTGCTTTAACTATACAAAGTTGTCAACCTTTTGCTTTGCCCATCGCTGGCTTAACTAATCAACATTATTTTAATTTATTTAATATCTCATTATGTTTGTTAATTATAAATCTGCTAGTCCCTCCACACAAAGACGAGGGATCCTCTAAGATTAAAATTCTACTATTGTCCTGCTGTTAAAGTAGGCCTTAATTTAATATAAGCTTAACTCTTACTTGTGACTAACTCTAACTTGTAACTGTTATTTATTGTGTTGTTTAAAATGTTGATTGCACACACCAAAACAGAAATTTATAAAATTTACACTATTAATCGATAATCACAATACAACGGGCAGCCTTGTCGCTTACCTAAATCTATACATTGCTTTTATTTTAAGTAAATGAAACCCTTTGCGACTGACGTGGTAGTCCAGAATGTGAAATACTTATTTGAATTATCAAACTATTTCTGGTGTATTTATCAGTTCAATAAGGTTCATAATAATTACGAAATTATTTTATGGTATACTTTTTTGTTGTTCATCGGTTTATATATTTATCTGTGCTTTAATTAATGTTTCCTGATAATTTCTGAAAAGCTTTATCTAATTTATAAAAATCTCGTGTCATGGTATTTGTAGTCGTACTCCTTTGAAACGTCTCGACCGAGTTTTTTTTGTGTATATGTATTTTGTAGATATCAAAATAGGTCGTAAAATATATTTCATACCACTAGGTAATCACGGTAGCTAAGAGTGACTGAAACTTACTTTTATTTCAGTTGGATCACAGTTTAAGAATCTCGTTTAAACATTATTTTCTGGTATAGATGCTGGCTTTCCCGAAACGAATGACGGCGGATTATTAGTCATTTTTAAGTAGAGCAATAACTTAGTACGAAAATATTATTGTATTTGACCTTGAATCAAGCAGTAACATCGAATGGGTAGGTACGTGTCCGAGATTCATTATAATAATTTACAAAGAGTAATTTAACTCCTCTCTCAGAGTTGTCAATTTAGCCCTTTCGGGACTAGATCTAGCCCTTTTTACGATTTTTCAGCCCTTCAAATAAAACAGGATAAATTCACGTTTTCCACGAACCTTTTCATGCAATCGATCGAAAAAAACCAATTTAGGTAGTGAAAGATATCGAAATAATGACCATTATCATACTTGTAGAGCGTCTTAAGACCTTTTTTTTTCACGCTCACCTCTATTAATTAAACAATAGCCCCTATTTCCAATGTATTGGACGAATCTAGCCCTTTTTAAAACTCTGTTTAGCCCGAGAACTTGATACCGAGTTGGCAACTTGGCTCTCTATAAATCATCAAACAGAAAATAAGCAATCGGTACTTGATAGGTATATCATATAAATAGATGACCACTTACTGCAAGTTTGTACGATAGGATAATCGTGCACAATTTTGCCACCACCAGTACCAACGCTATCATGAAAATATTTCCTCATTCAACCATCAAACATCGAACTTTATCAGCTTTATTACAAATTCCTACTATAAAATGAGCAAATGTTGCTGAATTATTTCTTTCTATTTACCTACGAGTATAAGTCAGTTTATTGAGTTATAAAGAATTTAAAATAATTGTTCACCTTCTTTTCTGTTCTAAAATTCGTAGGAAAAACATATATAACTCTTTTTATTATTATTAAATTAACTAACCCACTAAGTACACGAGTCTCTCCGGAAACAACTACTAGAGTTTATATTTTTGTACAGTCGGTACATACGTTCATTAAAATAAGTCTAAATTATTTATATCCACTTACAAGCTTACATGTCACATAAACAAAATAAATTATTGCCCTATTAAGTTCGATTCGTAAGTTTTGAATTTCGCTCGCAGTCACGCACTCAAACCACTTGACAAATAAATGCAGTGTTTAGAATTCCTGCATGCTCTTTTAGTGTAGTTTATAGTTAAGTTTAATATTTAAAACTAGTTGACCCGATGGACGTTGTCTTCTTTTGTTTTATTCTTCTTCAGTATGTACATAATTAACTATTATGATCATAAATAACATCAAACCTATGACAACAATCCAAAAGCGCCAGTCACCTCATCTTATCACTATTTTATTAAAAGTCAATATATCAAGTCATTATTTGAAAAAAACAGCAGAATAATCGGCGTCGAAATTTCAAAATGGGTCATTTGACCCCTGTCCGTCTTTCTAGTGTTAAATGAGTCATTTTTTTTAGTTTTACGTACGAAAATACAACAAAACGACGAAACCCTAATAGTCGTGCGTCTGTTCGTCTTTTCCTCTGCCGCAGCCAATTTGCTGCGAAACTACTGAGGCTAGAATTTAAAAAGAAATAATAATACTTTACTTAAATATTACAGGTAAACTCATATGAAGTGTATGGTCTTAAAAGAAAAGGTAATTTATCCCTCGATCGTAGATGATCAACGTGCGGAAACAACTCCACTCGAGTTTAACTCAAACTTTTGCGGTTTTCTCGTTAGTTTGTTAGCGTGTATCTAAAATATTCTATGAGTCGAATCTGTCAAACTTAATTAGACTTATTTCATGTTATCCTAAGCAGATATACTCGTAATTTCAGATAATATTTTAGTTCTGGTTGCAATGCTCTTTTTTGTAATAAGCATGACGTCATACTAGACTCAGGCTTGGCTCCAGAAAAAGTAACTTTTTCACGATCAACAGCTCAGTCACTAATCTTTGCTTGCATTAATTTAAAATGGAGAGAATTACATGACCTTGTTAATATTGTCCAGCGTAGATTTTGCAACTCTCAATATTAGTCCAATATTCCGGTCAACTGCGTTCTGCGCTGATTGCTGATGCTCATTGTTCCTTGGCGTGTACGTCAGCTAGTTCTTCACGTTGAACTCAGTCTCTTCTGCATAACGAAATACTGGGACCAGAATTATCTCGCTCTTTAGTGACCTGGTCCCAGATCTGTCGATCTGCTTCGAACATTAGCTGGAACGTTTGCATTAAGAGGCAAACAGAAAAACAAATGGCATTAGTGATCTGATATACCTATGTATGTACATAATTGTGAATGGTATGTTTCAAAATTAACGAACTTTCGAACAGAAATAAACAGGACTACGCAAGGAATGCCCTTAATATCTACTTAGTCATGTAAATATTTTCTAGAAGCCGCTTATGTACCTAAATAAAAAAAAATATCATCGCTGCTTATATTGCCCAAAACTTAAAAACAAAAACAAGAAACAAGAAGAAAATCTTTCTTTGATTTACAAACTGTAAATATCTCCACTTTAAAAAATAGTCATCTCTTGTGAGGGCTTTTCTTTCCAACTGACTCAATTGTCTAATAAACAAGCACTAAGTTTTACCTGTGTCGCAGGTGGCATGGACAACACATATAACACATCACAATAGGACCTTGCACTCGAGTAAAAATATTTATGTGTCACATAAATATCTGCCCCGGCCGGGAATCGAACCCGGGATCCATCACTTCGCAGGCAAGGTCGCTAACACAGAACATCTCTGTGGTCGCTACCAACAAGGCTACAGAATTAGATGTTAGTGTACATAAACGCTGTCCAATGATAAATATTCATTAAATAATTTTAATGTTTTGTTTAATAGTTTGTATTGTTTGTATCTGTGTTTGTAACAAAATAACAAAATTACTACAGACATTTTGATTTCATCTACAACTCGTATGACCATCACAATCTATACACAAATCATACACGTTTTAAAAAACATGTTCTTGTTTTTTTATATATATTTAAATATGTTTAAGTGGGCTTTACTTACGTTTTTCTTGGTTCTTGCACTTCTGAGATATAAACTCGACTCCAGATGACTAGTGTTGTAGAATAAAAGCACTGGGATATTTTCACTCATTTATTCTTTTGTGCTTAAATCGCCATTTCACAAAGGTGTCTCATTCAAGAGGAGAAGAAATGGCGAAAGAAACTCCTCTACACATCTTTTAAAATAAGGTATTTTACAATTAATTCTTGCTTAAACTATTTTTGACTTAAACTATTTCTACAATTTAGAATGATTACAAAACACCCGTATTACTCGTTTCCCAGTCTAAGAAAGAATGCCCTCCCTGGGCCGCTCTCCAGACCGACCAACATCAATCCCTTGTTCATTGTTCTTTCTCACAGTAATATTTCACCCGAAACCCGAAACCAGCCAACTAAGGTGTGTTGACTGATGCCGGCGCCATGGAGTTCGGCGAATTACAAAAATAATGGCGTCTTTGTTCCTAGTATTAATCAAATAGTTTATTGTTAATTCCAAACCCTAACACGATAAAGACGTGCGATAAAGCAATAAAGCGTGCCTTACGGACATCGAAACAGATTTTTCGGTTGATTTGTAAGGGCATAACGTATCTATATTTATTTAAATATCATTGAATCCTACTAATAAGATATAAATAATGTGAAAGTTTGTATGGACGTCTGTTACTCTTTCACGCAAAAACCAAGCACATGGGCAAACCAAGACCTGCGGGCCTATTATGAACTCTTATAAAACCATTCATGTTCCAGGCAATTCATTTATCGGGCTTTAAAAGACATACGACTGACTAAAATGTATGGTAAACGTGACAACGTGACCGCTTTGGTAATATTTGGTTGTATTTGGTAGAATTTGACGTCAACAGTGGAACATGGCTGGAGTTAAGAGTTCATAATAGACCGCCAGGAATAAGAAACAGGGTAGTTACTATCCCGGATAAGACACGCAAAACCGCAGACAGAGCGCTAGTGCTCATAAATATATTGTTACACATGCCGTATCCAATCGTTCGCTGCAAGCGTGTGTCGCGGGCGTGGAGACGACCATGACAGATGCGGTCCATCCGTCACGCGGCGGTCTGGAGGCACCATCGCGCCCATCGCGGCTTCCATGTATTCCATTACTGCGACGAATTTTACGCTCCTTACCCTCCAACCGTGGGACATTATGGGACATTCATTCTGCGGAAACAATCGCCGAGAATCAATATTCTCTGTCTCCAGAAAGAAATTGAGGGTCCTTAATGGAATGTTTTCATTACTAAGTTAGGTATGCAGTTTCGTATTTTTTTGTTTTATTAAAATTTCAATTGTTATGTTGTTTCAGTTAATTAACGAAAACACGTAATGGATCGTATCACTCACAACAATTTGGATGCATGTTTAATATTCGCAATACTGTCTCACAAGAATCTAGTTACTTTTTAAATGTTAAAAAAACAAATTAGCTAATTAAAAGCACATCGTAATTACGGTACAAACCAATAACCATACTTAGAATGGTACTCACAAATTAAAAGATCGACTTCTTTAAGAACTGAATACCTACTTATAACGTTTATACATAAAATACACAAAATGGTTATGCTTATATTGTTCCACTTAACCTAATTTTTATTTTGAAGTCTCCAACCCTCATCAGTACATCTCAAAACCACCCTCTTATAATGCTCAAATAAGGATTACGTACCTAATTACTTAAGGATAACTTACCATCCACTTGATTTCATTACGATTTAATCGACATTTCTGTCACTTCGCTCGTTCCAATGTTTATTCTAGGAACGAGGTTTACTAAGCGCCAGATAAAAACGTAGGTTATCAAATATACCAGTGAAAGTCACTAAGATATAGGATTTCAATGCTCTGATAGTGAATCTTCAACAAATATTGTATACGAATTTACCTGCATGGAGACAGTGACGATGTCCTGACTTACAGGAATGAAATTAAGTAAATACTTAAATCGTCTATTTGTAGACCAACAAATGTAAAGAGAGTAATCGCATGTACAGCACAGGCCGTCAGATATGATAGTAATCGTGATTAATAGCCTCGTTGGAACACTTGACGTCATTGTGAAAAATAGTGTGAAAGTGATTGTAAACGTATATTTATAATTCGATGATTCATTCAATCCTTAGTAAGTAGTAGTTAAGGTAATGGAAATTATTGGGAAAATTGCGAATCTTCTAAAGTCAGTCGTAAATAAACAAAATACTTTGTATTAAAAAAAATATTAGGATATTTATTTTATATTGTATACCTGTCTCAGGTAGGACATAAAGACCTGCATTTGTATCAACCATTATGTATCTATTGTCCACAATAAAGCATCTTTGAGTTTGAGTTTGAATTATCTTGAGACAGTAAATTTTTAGTACAAAAATGAATTTAGGAGTCGGAAACATATACATCGCTGATTACTGAAATCACTATCAGCTTTGTTTAAACAACAACGCAAATTAGACAAACACTGCAATGCGGACTGATAGCGAACGAAAACTGCCAGAATCAAGATAAAAATTATCAAGAATTGCAGTCGTCCAAACCTATAAAAGACAGGACACATTCTTGAAGCGCCATAGTTCAAGCAAAGCTTTCAAAATGAGTGCTGACTTCAGAAAGAACAAGTACGTTCGCATTTTCAACTTCTTCGATAAGGATAATAGTGACTACATCGAAAAGAAAGACTTTGAAATTTCCGCTCAGTACACTTCAAAGTCTAGAGGATGGCCCCCAGGAAGCGACAAAGATAAGGCGACCGCAGCCGCTATGCTGAAGATTTGGGACAGCTTACAAAAACACGCAGACAAGGACAACGATGGCAAAGTGTCTCGCGAAGAATGGGTTGCTATGTGGGAAAACTTCGCGAAGAACCCGTCGTCACCTCTGGAATGGCAGAGTCTGTACTGCAAGTTCATCTTCGACATCGAGGACTCTAGTGGTGATGGCGCGATAGATGTTGACGAATTCTCCTCAGTCGTAGAATCCTTCGGCAAGGACAAGGCCAGCGGCGTCACAGCCTTCGAGAAGATGGCGAAGGGCAAATCGAGCATCTCCTGGCCCGAGTTCCAGGAGCTATGGAAGGAGTTCTTCGTCAGCGACGATCCCAACGCCCCCGGAAACTACATCTTCGGTGGAGAAGCTTCATAATTTTAGGTATTATGTGTTGTGTTAAGTTGTAGCAGTGATTTTTTTGTACTTTGGCTAAATTGTATGTATTAAGAGAATCAATAAAATTATTATTTCTTTAAGAAGTCTATGTGAATACTTTTTTTATTTTATGGAAATAGCCAATAAGCGAGACAATTTTCAATTTAGAGGCAGGTTTGCGTAACATAAATATTTGCCCCGGGGCCGGGAATCGAACCTGGGACCCCTCGCTTCGCAGGCAGAGTCAAGTCTCGTATTGTATGTGCATTGCACAACTCTGCAAATATATAAGAATCTTAAAACATACAACTTCTTCGTGGTTTGTAAACAACAATAAAGCTATACGAAACCGGTTTGTTATTGCGGCGTCTACAAGTCATATTTAAGAAATAATTAGATTTCATGGAATAATGTAATTAGCAGCGTATTCGCGATTTAGCGCTGATGAAATTGCATTCTCCCAACGTTCATTACAGCTTGCGAGCGGAAATAACTAAATTGTCGTTGTATAAAATAACGTTATTAGATCGTCTAGTGCTCTAGTAGTAGGTAGGTAGTATGATTAAATTATTACAAAAATCTTAGAGAGAAAATAGTTAAAATGTTTATTTACGTAAGTTAAATTATTGTTCATATTATTTTGTAAAGCTCTAAGGGCAGACGTCTATGTTGTGTGTACTTATCTCAAGCAATTGTTTCTGTTAGTAAAAGAGAATGCTCGGAAGAAGAATCCTATGATATCATTTTATTATCATGATCATTACAGGTGAATTGGTTAATTACCCCAAAAGCAAATTCGTTTGAACCCGAACCAAAACAGATTAGATAATGTCTATTATAATAAACATTTAAATCGTAATTCCGTGAACTCACAAAACAAAAAAGGTCAAGACAGATCGCCGTTAAGATTAAAACGGGCTGCGAATAAAGAATAATCGTGGAACATGGTATAAATACGGACATTTTTGTTGAATACGGCGAGTGCTAATTACGAGGTGAATTATCGTCCCGAGTGCGGCCTGAAATGGCGTGCAGTGCAAGTCATGGACTTTCGCCACAACCACCATATTTATAAGTGTATTAGCGTTCTGCCCGCGTTTTCCGAGACAATAACTACTCTATATCTCGTGAACGTCTTTGCGTGAAAGAGTCACAAACTTTCACATTTACAACATTAGTAGGATTTCTTATTTGCAGTACCTAGTAAGTGGCTCACGTAACCATTCCTGACAGTGGAAATGCGCAACCAAGTTCTACTCTGAGCATATAATGCGAATGTAAAATATCTCAACTACGAGTTCCACGAACATGACGATTTTGAGACATTTCTGCCTGCACCTGTGGCCTGCAATAGGTTCGTTTTTGTTAAAGATAAAGATCCTATGTCATGGTGAAAGTTAATATTTTTTAACGTAAACATTTGTGAGATTCAATCCCAGAACCCACTTCAGCTCGGTAGTGAGTGTTATTATCGACACTTAGTATACAAATGTAACTATTGCGTTAATTTTATTATTAAACAAGCTAATTAGTCACAGAGTCGCAAACAGATTAGTGATTAGATATTAATTGATAAAAGTCCAAATCAAGATCGTAATTACCAAGAAATTTTAGTAATATGACGTCTTCAAGGACATTGCGGGTAATCGTTTCAAATTCACACTGAAGCAGCGTTATCATTATGAATGATAATTCCTAGTTAAGCTTCTTCGAAATAAAAATAACCTTTTAATAAACTTAAATCAATTCAGTAAGTAAATAAGCTTAACACTTGGGGCACGCGGCATGTCCCATGGCAAACGCGGGGGCACCTGAAGTGGCTTCATGATATTTATTACCGCGTTATTATACGTAATCGTTTGCTAAAATCTCCCTCTTTATTATATGATCTCTGCAGGATTTATACCTCGGACTTTGTTAACGGAGCCCGACCTATTGCCTCGTTCGTTCTCCTCAAACGACTTTATTCAAGCCACTTGTATTCGGAAAGGGATCGCAGTAACATATTTTTACAGGTAGTTTTTATTTATTGGATTTTTTTTTTCATTGAAAGTTTTCGTAACACATCATACAGTTAAACGGTTTTCTACCGAATGCCCACGCCATACGATAAAACCGTTAACGTTCAGATTCAGCGTGTATATAAACGCACCCTCAGAACTATTCGGAAGCATAAATTCGCATCATAAATTTAGAATGATACGCCACAGATCTATCTCGCGGTGGACAGCGCCACAATAACGAGAAGCGAGCCAATTAATCTGGGGTTGATGTCAGTGGTGTCACCCGTCAGCTCGAACAATGACGAATAGATACATTTTTCCGAATTACTCGTATAGACCCGTGGAGGTATTATCTCGGTTCACATCGTGTAATTGAAGTGGTTATATGAACCTTGTCCTGAAGGTGGTGACCGTTTCTGAAGGTTCTGGATTCCTCCAGAACTATCCTCTTATCCTGATACATTTTCGTACCATTGCATCGTGGCGTTGGAAACCGAGGATTGGGTTGGTTCAACCAATCCCAGTTGGAATAGCCACTTTTTTCTTCTAATTACAGATTTTGGTAGACCTAAGAGTATGCAGTATCGGGCAGGAACCCTAGAGACGTTTCCAAGACAACTTACATCGCAAAAGAATCAACTTATACATTTAGTGAAACTGCATAAATTTAAAGAGAAATTGAGTGAGAGCTAAATCTCTAAATCTCAATTCTGTTTGGTTTGGTGTGTCACAGTTCCGTAACTTTTGTACCTTCCTTTGTATCTTCCGTAACCCGAAATTGTCCCGTAGAAGATTCGCTAGTGGAGACTTAATTTAGTCTTGGAATTCACTATTTCTATACATATAAATAGAAGAAAATTTTTGGATTATAGGTATTAGTTTTCAAGAGAAAGGGAGAAAAGGTTAGTGGTTCAGGTCTTCTCCCTCGTGGTATTAGGAGACTAGGAAAGCATATTGAAGCAGGTAATGCAATAAACAAGGCAGGGAACTCCGCGTTTCCGTTCGCTTCACGTCGGGCGCGTCACCCTTGATAACATCGGCATCGCCTCCGCCGCACTGAGCTCCAACTTGGATGTGGTATTGTCAAAAATACCTCTAGATTGTGCCATTAAATTTTAATAGCTCAAGTTACGAATATAATCATACTTCATACATGACACAATGTTAAATGCAGTATTATTATATACTTCAGTCTGCGCCCGCTCATAGCCCAGCGGCTTGCGTCGATCCTAAGTGATCGATAAAGTTAAGCAACAGCGGGCGCGGTCGATAGTTGGATGGGTGACCGCTAGTGGCAAAAAATTTTTGGGCGTTTTCCGTGCTTCGGAGGGCACGTAAAGCTGTCGGTCCCGGTTGTTATCATAAGATAACAGTCGGTAAGCCATGTTGGAGGCCCTCGGGTGGTTTGAAAACTTCCGACACTCGGGTTGGCCACTAACCCCTCCACCAATCCGCACTGGAGCAGTGTGGTGGAGTATGCTCTAGGCCTCCTTAAAAGGAGAGACCCGTGGCCAGTAGTGGGACATTAATGGGTTGAAGCCAATACTTCCAGTCTGAGCTACTACTGCAACTTCCTTTCTTCAAGTAGAACTTTGTGCAGAATAAAGTCTACTGAAATAGCACAAAATTACTGAAGTGAGATTTCGCGATATATACTTAATTTATTGTTTATTCAAAATATAACCGATACGATCATACCTATTTAATTTTCTGGTAATCTGTGGTTTGAATTCAGAAACTAATAAGAATAGATCTTTTGGTTTTCTCGTTTTCCAATATAATACCATACTATATGTTAACCACACCACATTTATCACCTGAAATTGATTTAGAGTCCCAAGATTGCTTTCTTCGTGTGTGTTGCAACGAAGTTGTGAATTTTAATTAATTTTGTTGTTTAATACGCACAATGCACGGCACTATGAATGATTATGCTTCGATATTTTAAACTTGTTTATAGAAGTAGGTACTAGATTAAGCCGTTTAAACTGTAGCATCTAGTGCCACCAGTACGCTCAGTTTTGTAATCCGTGGCACTTGGAGCAATTGCACACCGTCACTCGTCCGGCAGCCTGCCGGGCGGCGCGGGTGGCCGGTCCGGCGCCGGGTGGCCGGTCCGGCAGGTGGCCGGCAGGGCGCGGTCGGAAAGTATTACCGCAGATGAATGGACCGGACCGTATCGTAATGGCATTCAGATGCTAAGAGACGGTTCCAGACGGAATTTCGGAATCCTGAATTACAGGCAAATAAAAATACGAGTAAATTTATCCTTCAAGTGGGTACTATTCGCTGTAAGAATTCGTAGCATTAGCTTATATTGGATTATGTATTGCAGTAAGTAAGTTGATAGAATACAGATACTATGGTTATGTACCAGTCGCTAAGAATAAATAGGTACATTAAAAATTTTTGTTCAATCTTTGTTTAATAGACGATAAATTAGGTTAAAATAATCTATTTAATTTCAAATATTTACAGCAAGGGATTTTCTCCAGGGTATTTTTATACTTTTAAGTATAAAGGTTTATCTCATTACAATTTTAAATTCTACCGCTTCGGTGCGGTTTCTGTTTTCCTTGAATGTAAAGAAGATTGTGACAGGGGCTACGAAACAAGCGATCAAAACATTTATTGATCTTAACTTCCGTAGATAGATGAATAAGAAATGAGGTTTAAAATAAAGTCTTCCGCGGTGTTCGTCAAAATTCTGCTATGAATTTCATAGTGCATTAGGATGTGGTACATATTTATCATTTCATATGCAAATGACAATACAAAAATGACTATGAGGTCTTATCCTAACACAGCGTGCGAATTCTTTACATAATATGTATAGTATTTTTTTGATGGGGGCGGGGTCTCTGCCAATGGGATAGAGTCTAATAAATTATTATAATAACTTGTATTCGTTTTGTTTATTATATAAAGCTTTTAAACAAGATTATGGGAATTTAAATATAATAAAATAGTTCAGTTATTAAAAAAATACTTAATCAACGTACGGAACTCTCTCCAAGCGGGTTTAACTCGCACTTGTCAAGTTGTCTTCATTGGTTTAATTTTTTGTTAAAAAGTAATTGTCTGTCCAATGTAACAGCCACCGCAGCTACCTTGTACACCTTTGGGCACTGATAGGGTATCCTGTTTTTGGATGGACGGAAAAAGGCTGCAACTTTCTTACATGGCGTCAAACAAATTTTTATATTATACTACCTTTTGCCTGCGGCTTTGCCCGCGGTAGAGATTAATTTTTTATGAAACCCACGGGAACCCTGAATCCAGGTTAATTCAGGGTATAAGTATAAAAGTATATATAAGGTATAAGCTATCTCCATTCCAAATTTCAACCAAATCCATTAAATAGTTGTGGCGTGCGTGATTGAGGAACAAACATCCAAACATCCAAATATCCAAACATCTTCAAAAACTTTCAGATTTCATTACATTATAGACATCATTTCATAAGTCGTTCGTTAGTGATATTGCCACCGACGCTAGATGTGTTCAATCCAAGATTAGTTAAGTTTAAAATCATGTATTGTATTGTAATAGCTACCTTACGCTATTTTCCTGGCCATCCCTTCCCATACATTCATGAATGTTTGATCGCATTCCTTAGGGAAAGCACTCGTTCGAGCCGCTCCAGCGTCAATCTACCGCTGTCGTATGCCAATAGCCGATGAACAAGCAAACAGATAAGTGGTCGTCATGGATAGCTGGGGCAGTTTTGGAGTAAGATATCCCGCAAAATGCGACTCTTGATTTGAAGAAACCCATGTAATATTTGAACTCCAACTCCAAACTACAATGCGGCAAGGTTGGATAGCAAAGCGAAGCGTAACTTGTTCTATTTATGTAGGTGTATTGTGCTGCCACATGTCATGTATCACTGAGCTGTGCTTTTTAAGTTATTTTGGCACTCACCTGGGAATCCCGGAAATGCAGCCCGACTAAATGGTAAAGGCGTGAGTAATTTATAATACAATAATATGAATGTCTAAGTCAACTTCAAGACAGGACACCTTCTCCAACGAAGTAAGCAGGAAGCGAGTCAGATGTTGTCATGTTAGAGAAGCACGTCACAATGTCATGCATTAAAAAAATTCAAATGCCGAAATTAAACCAAGATTTGGTAGAGGAGTTGAAGTAGATAGAATTCCACAAACAAAGCGACATCGCGGCCGTGGTGTGGTGTCATCTCCAAACTCGGCCGAGGATATTGGATCTGTGGCGGACACGACGGATTTTTATATTATAATGTGCGGACAAGGTACAAGCGGCAGCATGCAGCGGGAGCGATGGTTTTCGCTTTATAGAGTTTATAACCTAGAGGTCATGGCCTTATGTAGACAAGTACAATAACAGTCGTTAAGTCATGTCAGAGGCCATCGGGCGGCATAAAATCTTCCGACACTCGGGTTGGCCACTAATCCCTCCACCAATCCGCACTGGAGCAGCGTGGTAGAGTATGCTCTAGGCCTCCTCAAGAGAAGAGACCCATGCTCGGCAGTGGGCCATTAATGAGTTGAAGCCCATTTGTAACCCAAATGTGACTTTTCTGTTAAAAAATCTGGACATTTTTATATTTCATGTTTTTGAATATTATGCTCTGTTTTCTTTTAATAAAATTAGGCGGATGCGATATCTAAGTAGGACCCTAGCGCTTTCTGTGTTACTTCAAGTGACCGGATTCCACATATTCAATAATCCACCCTTTATACGATCTAATTCTTCTTGGTGTTTTCTATTACAACTTGAGAATGTGCGTGCTTGGACCACACGTCCGAGCGTTTGGTTGTTTATTGAATTTGACCATCGCCGACGCTCAATACTCTGGTTGACGGGCGCAAAGGGATTGTCTTACTCTATATCACATGATTCTATATCTATTCATATTTGATTCTTCTTATTTTCTTTTCTACACGTGCAACTTCTTTAATCCGTTAAATTTTTCCAATTGTACTTACACTTATGGATAGTGGTAAATTATTGTATAACGAAATCAAATGAAACCAAACAAATCAACTTCCACTTCATATTAAATGGTAGTCAGAACTAGTTGACTTCAAATATTGTCGAAATAGACCACTTCAATATTGAAGTCGGTCACGAGTCACAATTCACATCACATGTTATAAATGCACTCTATTCTAGAGATGAATACGCTGTAGCTATAAAGCTGGTTATACACGATCAAGTGTACTTGTCAAGTTTTGCATGAGTTCAGTTTGCATGAGCGATCTTCCATAACATACATGCCCTTAGATCTGTCCTCCGATACACCGTCAAGTTTACTGGATGCCGCATCAAGTCCGCTGCAAACTTGACAAGTATACTTGAACGTGTTTGGCCAGCTTAATGGTGTGTGGACGAATAACCGACTAGTTTAGTGACTTCGTTTGTAATGTTTGGATGTGTATTGTATACCGCACAATTTGCTTGTATATGGTGGTACCCTAACATTATATTATACGTTATCTACCTATCTAACTACAACATTCTCTTTAGATTTTTGTTTCTCCTATATCTAAGTGTGAAGATTACGACGTGAGGCATTAGTGAAATTAGTTAGCAAGGGACACGCTGACATACCTTTTAACAGCAGGCTTGCGTATTACATACAAATATTTATTAATATAAAAATAGCTATACATAACATTGCTGGTGAGTAAAGAACTTGAAACTAGACTGTCAGCTTGCAAGATTGTTGCTTGGACGTTGCTGGGTAATTGAAAACGAATACTTTACTAAACTTGGTCTGTCGTTGAATTGTATGCACGAATAATGCAGAATGCTGAAGTCAATGCTACCAAGTCGCTGAACTTATTATAATTAAATCTAAATACCTAAATGGACTATTTTCAATTCTTTTTGGAGACACAGTTTATTTTTTGAATGCACGGTTGATTTTAATAGTTGATTATATCTGTGATCTAGGTGCCATAGACAACACACAAAGAGAAGAACACATACACTCAGACCGAGACAGAAATTCGAATTCATCATTAACAGTTTTGCTTCGCTGGAAATCGAACCGAGAACCCTTCCAACGGGGGTGTAGCATTGCAGTCTTTACGTAACGTGAATCGTCAACTTACGTCCTGTTACTTATGTTTTAGTGCAGAAAAAAAATGTCTCAGTCATTCATTCAATTACAAATTATTATCCAAATGAATTTAAAATCAAACCTCAATGGATTTGATTCGACATAGAAATTGTTGACTCAGACCGCCCGCACCGCGCTGTTTGAAACACACTTCAGTCACAAACAACACTTTAATCCCACATTTCACGCGTCACTAATGATCACACGGTAAATCGGTTTTAATTACTGGGTAATAACAACCATATTGGTGTAGCACTATCTATAAACATTAGTGATGAATGGTCTTTCGATGTGAGTAAATTAAACAGTTCTATGATTTACAGGGTACGATTAGTAGAACGATGGGTAGTAAGTTCGATCACATCAAATAGGGTGAACAGGCTTTAGGATTAATTCCTTCTCCTTACTACCTTCCACAAACTACTAGTCATTATTTCGCCGACTGTCAGAAATGTCAAAACTTAACGACAGTGATTGACATACATCAAACTTCAAATGCCGCTTATGCAGTTCGAACTTAACCGTTGCGTCGGCTGGCTCGAAAACCTTCCATCATCATTCCAGCGCGGGGAAAGTCAAGAGAACTCTAATCCAAGGAAGTGTACAGTGTGGTGGTTTCCCGTTATCCTGTAAATGTGAGTACCATTACCTACATTAAAGAATTTTGAATTCAAAATTCCTAATTAAAGGCCTAACGCCCCAACTCAAAGTCAATAACGATTACTTAAATCGCTACTTAGTACAGAATTTGTATAGTGATTCTTTACTAAGGAGCGATTAAAGTAACCGTTAGTGACTCTGAGTTGGGCGTTAGTCTTTAAGGCAGGAGTTCTGAAACATTTGATAAGCGGATATCGTTCAAAATTTTAAAAATACCGAAGAGAAAAAATAATGCCTTTAATTTTTTTTCATAAAAACTTATGAGTTAATTTAGTGGTCGTGGACTCTTAGCTATCGTGTTATCGACCATAAACCTCAGCACCAGGTCCATAAACCTCCATTTAAGAAAACCATTCTGAAAGGAGTCGTAAGCTATCGAATTCTTAATGCTCATTATAACAGGGAAAGCGGAAAACCGTCAACCAATATTTTACTCGACATGTAAATGGTTATGGGAAAAAAGGCAGACCATGTCGTATTTCCTTAATAAAGGTGGTTAAAATAAGTTGATCATCGATGCCATTTATAACAAAATTTATATTATATTATAATTAATTATGATAATTTCATGGTTGATGTTAAAAGGAGAGTGTTGTAGAAGTTCAGCAGGTAACTTCTCTTCATATGGGAGAAGTCTCAGTGATCCGTGTCTCGTTTGTAAAGAGAGTTTTTGAAAATGTAAAACATCTGAATATCTAGTTATATAAATAAAAATGAATGTTAAAAGCGCAAAACTCGAGAATGGCTCGACCGATTCGACAAATTTTTTTGTATGTTCCTTATTAAGGCACACGGAAAGTTTTAATAATAATAATAAACAATAGTATGGACAATAGTAAAAACAATACTTTTCTTTTCACATAAAAAGCAACGGCGCTGCGTAAACGGTTTAAGTTACGCAAAAATCATGTATGATGGAATTGTTCCGGAATGGGAGAGGGAGAGGGAATTTAATGATCTCTGGTTTGTTAAACCTACCAAAACTATAAAAGTTAAAAGTAACAACAAAGTACATTCTTTGATTGTTAGGTGATACAAAGTTCGCCGGGTCAGCTAGATGGTAATACTCGTATTATTAGTATCCAAATGTCAGTACTGAAACAAGTGCCTTATGGTAAATGCGTCCGCTATCAAATACTTGTTACTATTCGATCGGTGGTTATTTAGTTTATTTGTGGCATACCCGCAGCCAGCGACGGACGACGCATATAGATGGAACTAACTAATGCATTAGGCTTCAATATTGAATATAAATTATTTGTAAAATTTCCATGAATAACTTTATCTAGGTATAGATATTTCGTCCTTTAAACGCGATATTTCGTACTAAGGAGGTATGAAAATTCCAGATATTATGCGACAATTCTCAATTCAACTATGGTACAAATTCAATTCAATTTAACATACACATAATTTGAAACAATTTGAGGTAGATTTAAGATATAACCTAAGGCTTCGTGTAGAAGATCAATGTTCAAATCTTGTTAATGAACGAGCAATGTAATGAAGAGTACATAATAATTATAGTGAACACCCAAGATCAAATTGGACCTCAATGAGCAGTTCTATAGTAAATACCCGATAAATACGGAAACTTAAAATAGTTTTCTTCCCTGAATTTTATATGCAGATGCATGTACCTTACAATGGTTCCTTACAAGAAAAGCTTCATTTCCGAGCATACCGCATTCAGCATAATTTCAGCACTGAATAGAAACAGGTATTTGTATTTTATTGTGATCTCCGATATTACGAAGCGGGCGAGCTGAGTGCCTCGGCGCGGCGGCGGAGCAGTATCGGTATTGAAGTGATTACGCCGAGTTGCGATTTTGTACTGTTGAATGAACAACGACTGGTGGAGGAAGAGCTTTATGCCAGAGAAATGAGGAGTGCTTAAAGAAATTCAGGCTGTGCAAGCGATAGCAATCGATGATTGTTTTCGATAGTTACATAATAATTAAAGGCGACTTTTAAACACAACGCTTGTAATCTTATTCTGATCTTCGCTAGCAGAGTTCAGCTTACAATCACTACTATTATATTTTGTAAAGTCAAAGTCAAAATATTTTATTCATATAGGTATCACTGATACACTTATGCACGTCATTTTTTTGGCTTTTCGGAAGGTGCTTTTTCGTGGAGGAGAAGAAAAGCCTAAAGAAACTCCTCAGCTCATCTTTTAAAAAAATATTACAAAAAAAGCTAATAATACAAAAGTATTTACTATTCTGAGCGGAACTGGTTGCAGAGCTGCGGGCTTATTATGAACTTTAAAGAAACCATGCTTTTTACAGGCCACCCTTAAACCAGGCAGGCCGAGTTTCGTATTATGACGTACCAAATATTGAATGTCTTCTGTCTTGATCTGCTTTGGGTCTTTTGTCTTTGGCCAGTTTTGTCGTCTAGCGCTATGTTCAAAAACTTGAATCGGTAAGTCTCCAAAAGATTACGGTTTCTTATTATTAATATAATTTAGCTGTAATTAAAATATAATCAGTGAATATTTTGTATTAAAATAAAATTAATAGTTAAAATACATGTTTTATGCTATAAATAATTAAGAAATAAACATTTGGTATTTATTTATGTGAAATTAAGTTTTTAAACGATTGTTTTTGAACGAATGTCCTCTTGACGTTTGTCAGGACCATGGATGTATTACTCTCACTGGATAAGTAACGTTGTAGAGGTACCTGTGGACGGATGACGTCATAACCGAGGAACCATTTTTCTATTGTGTTCATGAATATCTATAGTCCCAGGATAATTATATCATTCGATTATGATTTTTTATAATGATATAAAAACATCTAACATGAATATTATAAGTAACGTAATTGTGTGGTACTTTGCAACACTACGCCAAAAAGTTAATACAATTTTTCAATGTGGCGATTACGGTCATCGGGGATTTGTGAAGTCTGGTGGTCGTCGTTTTTGGTTGTGTTGCTTAAAATGTGGTGATGTACTGTTATCAATTATCAGTGAGCAAATTACAATAAAAACAATTGTAATATTTTAAATTCAGTAATTTTGAAGAAATTTAATAAAAAGCTTTTAATTCAATATTATAATATTTACTACGAGAAAAATTACCAATAGAAAACATTTTAAAGAACCATATCAAAATAGGACATAATTTTTCTAAGTAAGTGTGGACAACCTACAATTATGAAGGACAACCTCAATCCGGACTGTGATTGGTCGAATAGTCCTTAAGATATGACGTCATCGAACTTCAAGTACCTCTACAAGGTCAGCAATCCAGATAGTATAATATATCCATGGTGAGGACTATCCGCTGACATCTTACGTCAAAACTTAACGTCAAAATAAAAACTTTGCTGACCAAACAGTGTTGCCACTTGATGGATTTCAACAGGCATTATCGGGAAAAAACATATTCTGATTGCTAAAGGATTTCAGGCACGCGCGGACGGCTTAACAGATTTAGATCCACTTTTTATTGTGACAAACCGATTCTGATGTAAATCACTGATACAATAAGATTTTGAAACATGTATTTTATATGGACTAAGAATTCGCTATTACTATTATTATGGCCAAAATAATTCACAAAGTGACATTATTTTCTGTCAAATCGGTCCGGTGGATTAATGATTCTACTAAAGTATAATTATTGTACGCCAAGGACGCCAAGGCCATTGTATAACTGGACAACAAACTTCGACGAGGTGCCTAAAGACGGAGTTACATAGGATGCCCATTTTTCTATGGTGCCCATGTTATCTATAGTCATCCATAGATCATTATAGTGTTATCCATATGTAACTCAATTGTTAAAATTTTTTACACTTGTGGTGAATTTTAAGGAAATGTACTGTAATAAATGATAATATTGTTTAAATAAATAAAAAAATAACGCTTCACACTCATAGCCCCACACTAGAATTCCCTGTGTCGTGGGTGCCATGGACAACACACAAGACAAGGACATTCACATCCAGACCGAGAACAGAAATTCAAACTAATCATTCAAATTTCCGCCTCGCTGGGAATCGAACCCAGGACCCTTGGCACGGCGATCCGGCATGGTAACCATTGCGCCACACGGGTCGTCGGGTCGTTTAATTTCGTTATCAGCTTATACAAAAATAGTCATATAAAAACATTCCTTTTCATTAAATAAAGATAATTTTGAAAGATTAAGTAGTAAAATATGTTATTTCAATATTATATTTCTTTATCGCCAGAATTTTTTTTATCAAGAAAATATTTTGAAGAACCTTATCAAATTAGGACATAATTCGTCTAAGTATGGACACCTTACAGTTATGAAGGACAACCTCATTCCGTCCCGCGATTGGTCGAAAACGGTCATCCAATAGTACGTCATCTGTCTTCAGGTACCTCTATGAAGACTGTTATCTAGTTATACTATAATATTCTTAATGGATACAAATCTTCGAAGAGAAAACATTTTGAAGAACCAATATATCAAAATAGGACAATTTTTCTAAATAAGTGTGGACTCCCTACAATTATGAAGGACAACTTCAATCCGGCCTGTGATTGGTTGAATAGTCCTTCCGATATGACGTCATCGAACTTCGAGTACCTCTGCAAAGTCAGTAATCCAGATAGAGCAATATATGTATCCATGGTCATAATCTTCAAAGATTAGCGTCGTTATTAAGTACTTGGACGGAATATACATGCTTGACGAAATTTTGAAATTACAGCTGGCAACACTTATAACTATCTTTATTATAGGGATACGCAAAATTTCAAAAGTATCGATACGTTACTCGATACCAGTATCGTATCAAAAGTATCGACACCAAAAAAGTATCGGAACCAAAATATCGATACTAGAAGGTATCGAGTACTTTTTAATACATTTATAAATAAGTTGAATCCTAAAAAAATTTTTTTTTAAACGCTTTTATTTCAATGTTTAGTTTATAAAATTAGCTACAAGTTGTGAAAATTTCAAGTCTCTACGTAAAATAGAACATAGAGAATTATGCGTCTAAAGTCTGAAAATCGTTTTTTTTAATTTAACAACAAATAAACAATGAAAATTAGTTTAAAATATGATTTTCGTGTATTGTCATCGGAAATACACATGTCTGCCAAATTTCATCAATTTTCATTAAAGGGAAGTCATTCAAATTAACGTTACAAGATTTGATGCTTTGATGCTCCGAAGTGAAGCTAAATAAAAGCGTTTAAAAACCTAAATGGAATGTTAATTGTATTGCAAGTTTCGCAAAGAAATCTAGCTGGAATGTGTCTCACAAAATAGACACTAGTAAAATTTTATCCAGGCGGTATCCAGTCAAACGATTAAGGCTTTGTTTTCATTATTTTTAATACTTCCACATTTCACTAGTTTCTCCTGCGGCATCTTCTTGAGATTGATTAAACTTTAAATGCAAGTTCTATAGCAGTTTACAGTACCAGTGATATATCTTATTATTACATATATTTTTTATTCCAAGTAAGACGAGATGAAAACGAAAGAACCATTTTGTACTTCTCTACGACTCACATATTTTAGTGACTTAGTGTTATTAAAAAAAATACTACACAGATTATTCAACCCGTAAAGATTACTCGTAAAAAAACTTCTAAAATAGTTCAATCAAATAAAATGATAACACACATAAGTGCTCGGCAATGAGTGGGAATTCCCCGAATCGTTATCTTAGGTTTGGTAGTAGGTAATGTGACAAACAAAATCAATGGATTTAAATAAAATTGTTCAAAATATCGATGAATAATTGTTAAGTTTCAAGTTAGTAATTTATTAGAAATGGGGAAGAGAGTACTTACTCGAATCTTTCTAAAAGTATCGATACCTCAAAAGTATCGATATCTAGAGGTATCGATACGTTTTACGTATCCACTAACCATAGCTAAATAAAATAAACTTTATTCCTTCCCAAAACTTTCTTTTCAAGTTTACGTAAATAAGCAAAATTGCTTTATTCGTTTATTGATATTCTTTACTCAGATAATTCGAATGGCGTAGTTACCTTATTTTTTGTTAGTAAAACTATTCTTGAATAAATCGCGTAACAACCATTCTACGTTCGTAGTAACGACAATAAACATTTTATTTTGTTTTAGTTATTGTGGGATTTGTGGGTGATATTCCCGGCGTTATTGTGTAACTTAGCGCCCCAGCCTGCTCAAATACAATGGATCAAATTATCCAAGAGTCAGCCCCGATAACCTCGGTGAAACCTAGTAGAGTCCACACAAGAGGAATATTATTGTGTACATGACAATATAATATAGTTTGGAAGCGGATGCTCTGATGACTATTTTAGTCGTAAGGTCAGTATAAACAGAAAAAAAATGTTATAGTTTTTACAATATCTTTATTTTGCTTCTGAATTATCCAGAGTTGTGTTGGTTTATAGGGTTAGGTGTCTTCTTAGCAGATACCCAAATTACCTGAAATTAAATGAATAAGTTAAATTTTCGTGCTTGTAAAATATTTATTTTCTAATCTAATTAAGTCTCCATTACTGACCTAAAATTTTTGTTGTTACAGGTTAATTTGTCACTGATAAATAATTGATGAAGACTATTAATAATTGATTTCATGTTGTGATATTTTTTAATAATATAGTGTAATGTGTTTGATTTTGTTTAATGTGTTTATTCAACTGGTTATGATTTGTTATATCTGTGATTGTATTATAATTGAGTTCATGTGTGATTTTTTAATCCATATTCTAGTTAATAACTTCTTATTAAAAGCAAATCCATTGTATTAAAAGTCTTATATTTTGCACCTGGCTGACATAAAGTACTTTGACCCACTGATCTATAGTAACTTAAAAGGTTTTGTGATGACAATGTTTATTTTATAATTAATTATTTGTTAAATTATTAGAAGAAAATGCTTATACACTCATACTCCCCGCAGTAAGTTTTTACCTGTGTCACGGGTGGCATGGGACACACATAATAACATATCACAATCACACCCATGACCTGAGTATAAATATTTATCTGTCACATAAATATCTGCCCCCGCCGGGAATCGAACCCGGGACCCCTCGTTTCGTAGGCAGGATCGCTACCAACTAGGCTACAGGGTCCTCATATTATGTTTGCTACTTAAGTTTATTTCTTTAAAAATGTATAATGTTGATTACAATTTTATATTAAATTTGAAAGGAGGAGGTCCTGTGTTTTTTTTAATAACTCACCAATTGCACATCCAATGACTGGTATTGCTTTCCATTGTAATACTATTCTTTATAGTCAGTAGGACATACAATGGCCACATGAGTGCATTCTATGGAGCCTAGTACACCCGGCATTCCTAAAATTACAGAAGAATATAAAATAAATATATTATGTTAAAATTGTTTTTATAAGTAAAGGATGGGTGTCAATAATATAGGTATATTTTTCTCTGAAGAGTTTTGGATTTTTATTCATGTATTTATCAACTACGGGTAGTTATATTTAAGATACAAGCCAAATAAAGTCAAACATTTTAATAAGTTTGTAACAAAAATAGTCAAGTTTAATAAGGCTGGTAACTAAGTTAATAATTAACTAAAAGAGGTTAGATTATCGTTAATGAATAACAAAAATAGTAAAAATAATTAACTCGAGTTCTCACTATCATTATCATCAAACCACTGTGACGTAGCGGCGTCTAGAATGTAGTCACTGTAAGTGACCGTTTGACTTTTTGTTTTCTCTTTTCATGTAGATACCTATTGTATCTTAAATAGCAAAGAACTGCTGCTACATGTGCACAACAGCCCACCACTCGTGCACCCTACTTTACATTGACAGTGGCTTCAACCCATTAATGGCCCACGACTGGGCACGGGTCTCTCCTCTTGAGGAGGCCTAGAGCATACTCCACCACGCTGCTCCAGTGCGGATTGGTGGAGGGGTTAGTGGCCAACCCGAGTGTCGGAAGTTTTCAAACCGCCCGAGGGCCTCCGACACGGCTTAACGACTGTTATCTTATGATAACAACCGGGACCGACGGCTTTAAGTGCCCTCCGAAGCACGGAAACGGTCAAGAATTTTTTGCCACTAGCGGTCACCCATCCAACTACCGATCGCGCCCGATGTTGCTTAACTTTGTCGATCACTTAAGGTCGACGCAAGCCGCAGGGCTATGAGCGCTGACAGTACCACACATAAATTGGTGGACAAAAGCAGTTATTATATTGAATCAATGCCTTACATATTTTTGAAAATGAATGTGGCGATTGTAATTGAACACGGACAGCATCATGCCTTTCTTTATGGACAAAATAAAAAATAACTTAATATAAACCACAATGAAATAAAAATCTTAGCGCTTAGTAGCGAGTTATTATTGTTTATGTGACGAATGCTGGCAGGTGTCACATAAATACACATATTATGAGTAACATACGAGCGCACTGCATCAACACTTTTTTATTTATATATGTTATTGTTTACAATATGTTAAATCATGTTAAGGATAAAGTGTTGGAATGTTGCTGATGGATAAAAAAAGTAAAAACTACAAAAATCTATTTTTGAAGACATTCCCCAAAATATCCTATTTCAAACTATAAATAAAAACAAAAATATTTATGAAAGATAAGATATATTATGCAAACCGCAAAGGGTCCGTAGTCTAGTATTGAAAAAATGTAGCAATAGGGCTCTGTGGTATATTTTATTTTATTTATTTATGTTATAATTTATGGACACATAGATAAAACACATACAGACATTATACAGATAAAACATCAAGAAAGGATGGCACAAAGGAACTGCTTATTTCTCATGAAATTTCTTCCAGCAGCCCTGAGACTGAGACCGTGTACACAAAATACAATAAAAAGGAAGTACAAACATACATAATAAATACACATATAATACATATATACAAGCATAAAAAAACATACATAAAAACATACATACATAAAATATATATAATATAACAACAAATACCGACGATGAAATGATATTTTAGAACCATGTAAAGTGTAAACTGACAGGAAATAAACATTATGTACTGATAAAAAACAAAACTATGCAGCTAAGGAAAGATAATGCTCTTTCACTCGTTTATTGAATGTTGAGATAGTTTTAGATTATATTTAGTTTTAGATGGTATTATTTTATTTTCCGTGATTTACAGGGAAAATTACCTAGGTTATTAACACCCTTCCTATAATATTGCTGTAGATGTGGAGTTCAAAACAGTAATTTTGATGTTTCACCTTACAACGGTTTTGGAAAGCGAATGTATTTTTCTTTTGGATTTTCGGCAGATTCAGTAAATCTGTTGTCTTAGATATTATGCCCCAGACGGCTGGCTATGTCTCTGAATGTGAGCCAATGTCGCCAGTGACATGTTGGTATGATACTGTGGCATAAATAGATAACCTCTAGAACCTGTACAAAGGTTGACATGAAAGAGTATGTTTAAGAATAAAAGGTTTAGCTTTGAATGCTAAAGAATATAACAGGGTGCACCCACATCATTTTAAATCACCGAAGAAAATATTTACTGCAGCAGCGCGATGGAATACAAGGTGGGTAAATAATAGAAATAAAAAAAACCTACCCTTTGTCTCCACTGTTAAATCAGTGGATTTCGAGGAATTCCGCATTGTGAAGTGATGCTTTGGAGGAAGTATCTTTGGACGACATCCACATCGCTGCCTTCTCTTTTTTTTCAGCCTTTTCTTCCGCTTTTCTTGAGCTGCATTGGCCTCCGTGAATACGAAAATTAAGCAGAAAGTGATAATTTTCCTATATTACAACCACCAACACCATTTCCAGCGGATCGCTCGCTTCTCTTATTTGGAATCTTTGAATCCTTCTTTTTTTTCCACCTGCTGCATCAGCCTCGATAAATTAAAAGCTAACGAGTTTTTTTTATACCTACAATAAAAACAAAATAACCAACTACGAAATTCTAATAGAAACACTTGCAAACTATCGCTATTCCAGTGCTCTTGGGCACCTTTTATTGAAGTTTAATTTTTGCCAGCCAAAACCGGCTCCGAAGTGTCAAAAGGGAGCTCATAATACGGTATTGCCGGGCAGAAGACAATTTTAAGCCACGGATGTGTCACGTGACCGCTGCCTGGCTGGCAATAAGAGTTGATAATACGAATTTGCAATGCAACCAAGTTTACGCCGTAAAATGCCTGGAATTAAGAGTTCATGATAGACCTGCTGGTCATTTCTATGCGTCTTTGTCATTTAAATACTCGTCTACACTATAATATCCCTTGTCTTGCCATATTAAATGATAGATTTGGTTAAAATTTGGAAATAATACCCATGTAGTGAGAAAATAAGATGACACCTAACTTTTGTTCCCTTTATGACAATATAACTGTTATTTATCTCTTAAATTAATGTTCTGGTATAATGGCAGTCAAATGGACGATTAATATGCAATGTTTAACGTAATTTCTTCACTTAAAAATATCGAACGGAAACAGGTTGATATTGGGTAGTTAGATCAATAATGGTTTTCACAAAAAAACATAAAAACGTAAGTGAGATTATTATTTCTATCGAGGATCATTCCCGCGTTAGATAGACGGTGCCATGACAGATGAGAGATCGCTCCCATTTATCACGAACGGCCAACCCATGGAGCTCATGGCTTTTATGGCGTGGTTTAAATGTAGGTTGGCTATATTTCATGCTTTGGAAGCAGAATTACTCTAATGGCGCGGTGTGTAATTCAGTTTAGATGGTGGAGTTTTGTATTGATTATTTTTGTGGTGAAATGTAAATTAAGTTGAATTGGCTCCGATGTTTTATGGTGACCTGATACAGACGGACTATATGAAGGATGTTTTGTTTACTACTGCACTTCTCTATTCAAATCCAAACAACACAATAGGTTTCGTAAAAAACTCTCTTCACGATAGAATAAGCTGTTATAGTTGTGGCAATTCGTATAGTTACTTTGAATTTGAAAAAAATCTGGTGAGAATTTAAGTTCTTACCTTGTTGTGAGTTATGTGATATATCTTGTCATACAATGATAAAATAATTATAAGTGGTCAGCCGGTGCAAATAGGAGCCTTCATTTTTAAACGCTTTTATTAAACGCTTTTATTTACTTTCACTTCGGAGCATCAAATCTTGTAACGTTAATTTGAATGACTTCCCTTTAATGAAAATTGATGAAATTTGGCAGACATGTGTATTTCCGATGACAATACACGAAAATCATATTTTAAACTAATTTTCATTGTTTATTTGTTGTTAAATTAAAAAAAACGATTTTCAGACTTTAGACGCATAATTCTCTATGTTCTATTTTACGTAGAGACTTGAAATTTTCACAACTTGTAGCTAATTTTATAAACTAAACATTATTGAAATAAAAGCGTTTAAAAAAAAAAATTTTTTTTCATTTCACTTATTTAGCTTCACTTCGGAGCATCAAAGCATCAAATCATCAAAGCATCAAATCTTGTAACGTTAATTTGAATGACTTCCCTTTAATGAAAATTGATGAAATTTGGCAGACATGTGTATTTCCGATGACAATACACGAAAATCATATTTTAAACTAATTTTCATTGTTTATTTGTTGTTAAATTAAAAAAAACGATTTTCAGACTTTAGACGCATAATTCTCTATGTTCTATTTTACGTAGAGACTTGAAATTTTCACAACTTGTAGCTAATTTTATAAACTAAACATTATTGAAATAAAAGCGTTTAAAAAAAAAAATTTTTTTCATTTGACTTATTTTTTTATTCATTACGTGGTAAACAAGTTTTTTCATTGCGGTGGCTAGAATATAAGCATATGTTACAGAGAAGGAGGATTTACTCTGATTGCTATCAACTTTGTTTTGACTATAAAGTTCTATACATAGTCAAAACAGTTGACTACATCAAAACGAATGAATCAAATTAATTTGGCCAAATGCCACCTGTACGACAGGGCGCCAGACATCGAACCCTAAACACATGCATCCGTCATCTCAATATTGCACGCGGCTAAAATTAAACGCGCACCCTCGTAAGCGTCCGCTCTCGGTGCGTGACGAATTATGACTGACGGTTTGACAGCGGCGGGTGCCAAGTTTGAAGTTTAAATGAAGGTAGTTTTGTTTATTTGCTGCAGGGGGAACGAGGGAAATTGAGTACGGGTGTTCAGGATCGGGTTTAATTTTTGTTTTCTGATGACGTACCATAGCTTCGTTAGATTAGTACCTACTTGGAAGTTGGATGTGTGCTATTTAGCTATAAATCAAATGAAAGCTTGATGTTCCGTATAAAAACAGAAACAATAAACGTCATAACTGTTGTAATTTCAATGTCACGTTATATTTCAAATTTTTGTAGGAGAGAAAAAACATAAAAAAATCTGCAATGGTCATTTATCCCAGAATTTACACCATTGTTAGCAATAGATTTCGGCCCATGAAATAAAACCGTCAATGATTTGCATCCAATTCAACGGCACACGCGCAATTCTAACATCAAACCGCCCATTATACTGATCCGATTACATGTAAATCCGATTCTAATATCACAAAAACGAGTCAGTGCCCGTTCGTATTGGTATCATATCACCGCAACTAAAACTCGATTAATCGCTTAGTATAATCGATTTACGGTATTCGTTTGCGGTTTCGGAACTTGTCCACTGGCAACGCCATCAAGGCAATTGGACTGTGGTCCTCGGAATTTTAAGTTGGTTTTTAGTGTGCTCCAACGGGCGGAAAGAGCTACCTATACTGTTTGTTCGCGAAGTTGTAAGGATTTCAACGGTGGGCAAACTTAGTTAGGATTGGCTCCAATTACAGCTATCAAGAGCTAATCTATTTCTACTGTGTATTTTGGTACAAGAAACCAGCTACGTATATTAATATTTTTAGGTTTTACTTCTTACCTAGCGTATTGAAATAAATATTCGAGGAGGGAAAACTAATATACGGAAAAAATTTATCTAATATATAAAATTCTCGTGTCACAGTTTTCGTTGCCATACTCCTCCGAAACAGCTTGACCGATTTTGATGAAATTTTTTGTGCTTATCCGGTATCTATGAGAATCGGCCAACATCTATTTTTCATCCCCCTAAATGTTAGGGGTAGTCCACCCCTAAATTTTTATTTTTATTTTTTAGACAAAATTTTTAATTTTTATTTTTTTATGATACAACATATAGAAATACATACAATCCTCAATTTTCACCCTACTACGATCAACCCTTATTTTTAATATGATTGTTAAGTGATACGAAGTTCGCCGGGTCAGCTATTAATCTTTAATTTTTCCATTAAATGATTCGGACCGGTAAGCTTTGCCGAAAGAGAGATAAGGAAGCGATACTCTATGGCTTTCGGTTTTTTACTAATAGAAACTCATGAAATAAGTGTGCTATGTCCAAGATCTTCCTATAATTGTGTGAGACCAGTAGCATCGCCTAAGTACCATGTTTAGCTGGTAGTGGACGGCAGATACGATTCCTTGGCCTAACGCCAGCAGTCTAAGCGCGTTCGGCTGAATTGAGATTTACAGCTGAACTGGCCAGCTCTGTTTCGAGGATCCCTGGAATTGGCGTCAGCTCATTCTCTTTTTGCGGCTTGTGGACTTTTAAGTTTTAAGGTCTATTAGAGGAAGCGTTAGGAATATCAACCTCTACGTTAGGCGTATGGTAGCAGCCAATGATGTTTAAATAAATATAGATACGTTATGCCCTTACAAATCAACCGAAAAATCTGTTCCGATGTCCGCAAGGCACGCTTTATTGCTTTATCGCACGTCTTTATCGCTCTCGCGTCAAAACTATATCGCTATCTCTTTCTTCACCTGAATAAGAGTTCCCAATTGGGAACTTTTTGAGTCACACAACGCGCGCGCTTATGACATATCTGCCTCTTTGTAATATATAATATCATTGGTGACAGCAGAATATTCCTGTTATTATTACCCGACTGCCAGGTAGTGTTATGTTGTTCACGCGTATCTTGTATGTATGTATTTATGTATGTTTGTATGTATGCATGTATTATAATATTCTTTATTACCTCGTATCTTAATCGTAACCGCTGAACGGATTTATATAATTAAGATATCGTTAGATCTTAGATAAGTGTTCTTAGATAAGTGAAATAAAAAAGAAATAAAAATAAATCGAAGAATGCAATATGGATTTCAAATTAAAGAGCTTACCATAACAATTTCAAAAAAGTATTATCATGATAGGTTTTTTGACAGCAGGGGGGATTTTTCTAAATTTTTAAATTTATTGATTCGGGTAATGTTTTCACCTCAGATTAAATAATAAAAGGGTTTTCACAGGTTCGTTGGGGATATTATGTTACAAAATATAGAGGAGATTTATAAATATCTAATAAAATGACGAGTACATAGTTAAGTAAGTAGTAAAATAATGGTAGTTCAAAAAAGGGAGGATGCCCTCAATACCGTTGTTTTTAAATGCTTGTCACATGAAAAATCAACAATAATAACTATCTGATTGAAAAAAAAACTGAAGTTATTAATATTGTCTTTTAACGTCTGTATTTGTTAAACCATCTCTTAATTTTAACTTCAGTCGCATGTGATGATTAGTGACGGAGTTGATGTTTGTAAGAGTTTTATTTTTGTGTAGAACACTTCCGCTCAGTGTCAAGAAGATTCAAGAAGATGATGAAACTAATCACTATTTACGTCTCCTTGTCGCACTTCAAGTTATAGTCATGAAATGATTTATAATTATCATTTCACCCAAACTTGCAATAATATATAGATATTAGGTACCTACTTACGTAGATACTTATAACTCATATCAAAGGAGCGTAATCACTTGGGATTTACGTAGATAAATTATAATTCATAATTATTATCTTTACGAGAATAGATTTGTGGCTTTGGTGATTTTTAATAATATTAATCACAGCTGTTTAACTTTGATTGCTTAGGTACTTATTTATTAATGCACAAAGCGCTACTCGAAAATCTGTTACCTCACAAAAACACAGCTGACTGATGTCATTATTATAATCAATGGCACAGTATATCAATGGCGTCATAATATGTACAAATTAAGGTAATAATAATATTATAAATATTACGATTTTAGTATTCTAGCTATAGAATAAACTCAATCAACTGTAATTATTTATTACGTTTAATTTAAACACAATAAACAGATTAACTGACAAACTAAAACATAAATTATTTTGCATTGAATCATGAAATCCGATTTAGCTATACTTACATATATTCAATAACTACAACCAACTGAAATCAAAGCGGCACAAGGATGCATATTGTGTCTGTTCTGTGACGGCATCACGGCAGGATAAGTCTCAGAATCTATGGCACGTCGAAGTATTACTTGTCTATTAAAGTTATTTTTACACATAAGTTGAAAATTATAAAAATTATACCCTATTAAAAACTGAGTCTTACACTTACTAGTTTTAAATGTTGTTATCTCTCTTATTAAGATAATTGAATGCGTGACCACAATCTAACCTGATGGCAAAAATAGGCAGCCCAAGACGGTGACTAAAAGTTATTAAAAGTTTATTCACTTTTTTATTCTCAGTGTAAGGGGGTCTTTATATTTAGTAAGTTTTACTCACGTAAGTTATTTACGTAATGAACTTACCGTAAAGCTAATGTAAACACACTTTGTAAGTAAGTAGTATCTACTAGTAGGTACGTACTAGTATCGAAATTTCTTAATAGTTCTTCTGAAAGTTACTTAGGCAAATTTTATAGAAGCAATTTATAAGCGTTAAGTGCAGCTTATCATTATAAAGATGGCAAAATTAATAACGTACAGTGATCGCACTGGGGAATCTAGTTGTTTGATTTATGAGATTACGGAACCAATAAATCTTTTTTATATCTCCATATCCGATTTCCAACCTTTAGTTATACTTCTGGGACTAAAATCCAAGGACCCTCTAAAACGTGTGAAAAGTTCTTAGCTGTTCTACTATGCGTGATGAATGATGACGAACTTTTACGGTATTTACAATTTTGCACTAACTTTGTGTGAAGTAACGATTGAATAATTAACAATAACAATCTTTAGTGTTAAGCATTGCATTCTTATGCTTGTATTGTATTGAGTAGTTGACGGATTGTGCTACGTGGGGGAATGACCATTTACTCCCAACAAGATGTCCCCACTGGCGGGCATTTGCATGGACATCCTGAAATCTGTTTCGTTTTCGAATTGCGTAATGACATAGGTACGTGTAAATTAATTTCCGTAGAAGTATGATATTATCACTGCTTTAGTACCACATAAAATTATTATCCCATTTTGATGTCATTCGTAAACCATAATTAAACCGTAACTACTAAAGTACCCAAATGTATGTTACGCCACGAACTTAATTTAATTTCGGTTCAACTGCCGGGAATGATAAAGCGAGGTGTAATTAAAAATGACTTAACTATACCCAAAGGTGGCGCTACTTTTGTTTGTTTTGGCTCACAACGAAAATATGAAAAATCTAATGGAACTTGCATCTGGATTACTTTGTAGTGTAGGAGCTTGTATTACAATTTTTGTATGATTTCATTCCAGGTGTATTTTTAATTATTTATTTGTTTACACACAACGGAATGTACAATTAAGACAAAATATATTGGTAATTATGTACAAAGGCATTGCTTATTTCTTAAGAAATTTCTACCAGCAGACCTGCGACTGGAGAAATAATTTCGAGAGGTAGGTTTAGCGTGCACGCACATAGAAAAAGCAGAATATCGTACATAATTTATGTTGTTTATTTTTTAATAATTAGTCAGTTAGTTCTGTGAATTATGCACAATCAGAAAACTAAAAAGTAATTTAATTATTATATCTTTTGCTAGAAGATGCACGTCCACAACTTAAGAAAATTTAATGGACGTAATTAATTTTACTTTAGGCGTGTTGGGGTGGCTTAAAACTAACCCTAACCTCACAATGGATGGGTGTGGTTACAGACGACTAAATCCAGCGCACTTATGTTATTTTAATGTTGATTTGAATAGTTTATTAATACCATTATTACTATTCTCTCACTTAAGTCAGCCGCCAGACGACTCGTCGGGTTCCGGTTGGAGGCTTGAGAGCCAGTACTTTCTTTTTATTTTCTCTTGGCTGGCAACACATGTCATGCCTTCGGTATCGCAAATGGTCATGGGTGACGATAGCCACTTACCATCAGGTGGATCGTCACCTTGTTTATCACCAATTCCCATAAACATGAAGACGATCACTTTTCTAACCCACATACTCTGGCTTCAATCCATTAATAAAATACTGAACACGAGTGTCTCCTCTTGAGGAGGCCTAGAGCATACTCTACCACGCTGCTCCAGTGCGATTTGTGGAGGACATCTAAATGTTCGTAGTAATTAAAATTCGATACAAGTATTCCTAGTGCTAACACCACATACTGCACCAATCCCCAGTCTACAATCCAGGCGCGCACATTACCGCGCTCATGACAAACGCTGCTACAGGGTGCTCCTACATAATTCGTTTTTAACCGCCACGTCAGCGACCCGTGCTCCGGGATTCGGTTATACAGCGTGCTTTGATTTGTTAGCGTTATTCAGTGCGCCTTTATATTCATGAACAAGGATTTTAGTTCTCATGTTGGATTTTAATATTTATGTTTTGGTCCTTGCTAAGTCAAATATTTATTGCTCACACTGTAGGGAGGATTATAATTGAATTAAGTAAATAACATGAACGCAAGTTTTCAAATTCATGGTGCATATTTTCCATGATAACATTCGTGTAATCATGATTAATCTAATAGAATTCGTTTTATTTGAAGGCCATAATACATGACCTATTTGGTGATGATCGCTTTTACTGTAAATATTTACTTGCGTCTCCATGACAACTAATTTTGTAGGAGCTTTTAAACGAGGTACATAGTTTCCGAAGTCTGGTGAAAGACTCTTATCACTTAGCAGTTGCTACTAGTTAACTAACAAGTACCAGTCTGTCAAATCTATTCTATAGTAAGTACATTCTCTATACTTCAACTTCAAGGAAATCACCATCAACGATTAGCATCTGTTGCGTGTTTCTATATTAAGTCATGGAAGTCAAAACAGTGCCTCCTATGGAACAACCAACATCAAGTATATATAATTACTTATCCGAAAACAACGCCCTTTGTATAGCCTATACAGCAACATCCTGTACACACAGTGGGCTCGAGCTCTGATATTGAAGAATGGTCTCCAATCACGCAATAGCTTCATTTAACTGACCGCAGTAAGAATGGGATAAATGCCTCACTAACGTAAGAGTGACAGAGATGGGATTATGTTCCGTTGATGGTACTTTGGCTGAAGAGAGAGGTAAGATGAGGGAAAGAAATAAGCTGTGATGATAATGTATGCTTAACATTTCTTTAAAATTAAAAGTTTTAAATTTAATTTTTCCTTTGTCTCAATTTTTTTCGTTTTCTTTCCTGGTCGGCAATGCATTGGTGATGCCTTTGGTGTTACTGATGTTCGTTGGCGATGGTGGCTACTTACCATCAGGTGGATCTGCTAATTTTCTGGCTACTTGTCTTATACGAAACAATAATCCAACTGGAGCTAATTGAAATAGAATTAAGTATGATTTGGAGTTGTTCAGCATTATCCACATTTATTAGTATTACCCACATATTACTAGTATTACCCACAGCAGCTGCAACGGAGGTGGATGACAGTCATGAGTATATACTTGTAAAATAAAAGAACTCTTCCCTCAGTAACTTAAACAAACTGAATACGAAAATAAACAAATATAGCTGCTCTCCTTAAGTACTTTATAAGAACATCTTCTGCAGGGGACAGCGCCACATTTCTGGAATATTAAGTGAGTATTATAATATTTTACTGTTAATAACGGCGAGGTTACCTGTTTGCTGTTTAAATATGGCCGCTTTAACTTTTCAGTTTATCATGCTTAACTACTGGCTTTTAGGAAATTTGAATAAAAGCAACAATTTATTATCTTTAATACGAGTAGTAAGTGAGTCTATTAGAATTGTTTCGTACAAGTAAAACAGAAGTGGTAGCGACGAACTTGGCACTATAAGATACCATTCCAAATAAAAGCTAGAATTTAGCGTGTCTAGTGAGAAATTAAGCTGAAAATTATAGATAATGGCTAGAATATAGCAACTCTACTTAGAAAGTAACTAGCTTAGTTAAAAGCGCTAGTTCTAAGTTTTGGCTTCTGGCTTCTAAGCCAGAAGTTCAAACAGCTTGGTAAAAGAATTCTAGATATTTGTGAAACATGAGTTATGACAAAATGAAGCAAGAATTAATGCATCTGGAGTTAGACGGATGAATGAACGCTGGTGATAAAACTATTACGGTTCCACAGGTTTCTTTGGTACGTCGTTTCGTTTACTACGTCTGGGCGCGGCGACATCAGTTGTTCTGGATATCAAGATGCAGGCTGTCGCGGGTAACGGAGTCTCCCCTTGTGAGAGCGCTGATCTTGCTCAACGGCTTAGTGGCTTGGGATCGTCAGTTAGATGTCTTCTGTACACCTGTTGCTGCATTTCGCAGAACAGCAGGAGAGTATCTCGAAAAGCTTGGCAAACGAATTGGGTGAACTGATCTGTAATGTTTGCTAAGCTTGTAAATTATATAATAAATAAATAAATAAATAAATAAATAAATATTTACAAAACTAAATTTTTTTAGAAGAGAGCTAATGGCTAAATTGAGCCTGCAATGCCAAACGCTGCATAGCGTTTGTCTTATAAAACGTGCATACGTTTTATAAGACAAAGTGTTAATTGAAAAATGATTGATGTCTGAACATTTTATTTGGAGCTGCACCATGGAGTTTTTAAAAATATGATAATATCTCTGATATTACATTTCTTCATGCCCGTGAGGGAGTCATGCCGTCAAAACCCTTATTATATTTGAAGATATTCTTATTCCACAATAGTTAGCTGCGAGAGTTTATTTTCAGTTTTCAAGACGAAACCACACACTGAATGATAAACTAACATGGAGTGGCGAGAAAAATATAAATTAAAATAAAATTGGAATTCCATCTCGCAGTTCCGTCTCTCTACCCTGAACACGTCCTGCAGGGAGCGACGTTGACTCGAGATATTGCGAAGTGGAAATGATACGTCATTTCCAATTTTAATTCAAGTATTCTGTTACATTTCAAGCTCAAAGACCAAACGTATGCATTCGCGATGAGAGGTAATGAAACTCATTTATGATCTTAAAGTTGGCTAGTTACAAAACTGCTTAACGAAAGAAAAAATCTAGTAACAAAAGATATCCAATTTAACTGAAGAAGTTTGAGATTATGTGTGACATAGAAACCACAGAAGTCTTTTGACGCAGGGCGTTGGTATCTGATGTCAGACATCCTGCTGAAGTGATGTCTTCCCTGCGCAGTACCCAATGAAAGTTACATAGATGAATCAATGACAGACGTTTAAAATAAATCAATGCTGTTCCTTTCGACTAATAAATCTTTTCTGCAATACATAAGACATAGTCTCTAAGAAACTTAGAAGTAACCTCTTTGCATGTAGAAGTTTTAGTGTTATAACACAAAAGACAACATAATTGAAGGTTTAATATTCTTAGAATAAAGTTCATTATTGTTATTCTTTGATGCTGAGCACGGCTGTACTTGAGGACTGAGGTGACTCTCGCTAGTGACTAAACGTCAGTCGAGTGCTGGAGGTGGTTACGTACTCGAGAGAGCAGACTCGAGCACCGAGGATCGTAATTGGCAGTGGGAGCATACTGATGGATGTACTGTAGAAATACTTGTTAAAACTAGATATAACTGGTTACTTCTATGGATTTAGAGTGGTTTTGTGGTTTGATAATGCTCGAATGAAGTGATTGACACAAATAGGAAAAGATGATTTTCTTTCGACGGCGGGTACTATAGGACAGATCATTGACCACTGCTCGTTATCTGCTTATAAAATGCAGTATAAATGCTGTCATTACGTATGTGTAGGCATGATTAAGATACAATGGCGTGTATAGGTCGATTCCTTTAAGCTGGCATGTTCAGTGATGTTTCACAATACCTACTCACACTAAGAAAATTTTTCATACAGTATGATTACAAAAATTGTCTTAAATATTTTTCTGTTTAGAACTATAGTTTACATAGAGATATGATTTTGAATTTAAATTTAAACCGATCATTGTTTTATTAAAAAAAAATACTTTAAGCCACTGCAAATACAAAGGATAAAACTTTTCCTAAGTACCTACACGAGTAGATGTCTAATGAAAAAGAAAATTAAATTTATATTAGTGAATTTTAATATTATTTTGGCGGATATTTATAAATAATTTCTAAAAATTTTCTTGTCAGCAACAGCGGAATGATTTTTCTAATTTTGATAAAATTTTGATAATTTTTCTGAAAACATTTTATTTTAATATTTTTATGTCTAATAAAACATCACGCTTTATTTTCTTATACTTGTCAGTTGATTTCGATTGACGAAAAATTCGAAATATTATTAGTAGCATTAACAAATTATGATCTATCTCTATCGTGCTCATATGCTTGTCCATGTATCTACAGGAGACAAATATTGGATTATTGGGATGTCTTTGCAATTTTTCATCGTCTTCACGTCATTCACTAATGACTTACTGAATTTTTTTATTTAAAACAGTACAAAAGCGCCATTTGTCTTTGTATTGTACGTGAACGGTAGTATAATTTTTTTGCTCTCATCAAGTATTCAGCATGCAGAAATTACAAGAAACGCTGTTGGTGAATGTTTGGTGAAAAGTGGTGAAACAGCCGCAGCCCGTTTGTTATTCCTTGGTTGGTGAAACGTGGTGAAACTCGCTTGTTATTCCTGCCCATTCCTGCCCGCACGGTCGCCCGGGCACCACGCGTGTGCCTGACGACCGCTCTTGTCTCAACTTCACGTACAAAGGGGAAGTTACCCACTCAAGTGCAAAGCGTTCAAAGCGCGACGTGCGTGAATCGGAAGCCATCGAGCTATAATCTCCTTTAAGGTGACGGGACCTTTGACTAGGATTGCTCTAATTTTTTAAAGGTTTTACGCGTACGTTAGGATTTTCTGTTTTGAGAGTGGCTTGTTTTATGTGATAGCCGACAAACGAGTCATATAATTGTAAATGGTCTTCCTCGTACAGTAGCACCAAAGGCTTAATTGACGTGTTCAAAGACTGAAAAGTAACTGATTTTCGAGCCCCCAGACTTCACATAAACACATTAGTTATATTAATAATATAAAATCTTTATTTATCATTCACAATTTTTATCTGAGCCAGGCGTCTCGCTCAGCAGACGGAGTTATACTAATTGAGCTACAGATTCACACCGTATCCTGCTGATGTACATAATATTATAGCAGCAAAAATTGTTGCAAATAAATCAGTAGATGAATAAGAATTAACTATACAAGCTTCAGTTTATGACCTCCTGGTACTTGTTTACTTTATTCTATGCGAGTACGAAATATTATGTACTTTTAATGTGGCTTCAACGTTACGCAGTTTTAAGGGCTCGTTAAAATTCGAAGGCATGCCCTCTTTATAGTACAGAATAATCACGACATCACGTCGGTGTGTTGAAGAATAATTCTTGACATAAAATAACCGACTTCAAAATTAGGGATTACTCAAAAACTGCTCTTCAGATCTCGCTCAAATTTAAATGGGACAACTTGACAAGCATCAGCTTTCGATAAAAAAGGAATCATCAAAATCGGTGCACCCAGTCGAAAGTTCTGAGGTAACAAACATAAAAAAATACAGTCGAATACCTCCTCCTTTTTTGAAGTCGGTTAAAAAGATGGAACTTAAAAGCTTCATTTGTTTCTTTTAAAACTTATTTTAATTTTACTTTTACATTTAAATTTAAATGTATAAAAATTCAAGCAACGCAGATACTTTTTAGTCTGTGTTTTGGTTCGCGGTTCGCGATCGGATAGTTGTTCTCGCATTGAATTTTTCTTGAAATATGTGAATGCTGTCATGTTCAGCAGTTTACACGGACTTTGCGGGATTTAGAAAATATTTCACATAATTTACTACTTACTGGCAGTGTGTGATTTATTTTATTCGTTTTATTTATTTATTTATTTATAGAACCACCAACAGAATTACATGTAATACATGTAAATACATGTATACAATAGTGATGAACTAAATGTTTGTTCATAGTGGTATCATAATATGTAGTTTTAGTTCATTTGTTTTTCAATTATGAGCGAACGAGCTAACGTTTTTAACTTTTTATAGCTATTGGAGAAATTTTCTTTTTTTATCCCAAAAAAGTAATTCTTCGAAGCCTGTCCTTTAGACCGAAATTATCTATAAGAGATACGGTAACTGTACATACTCAATGCCTACACTTAAAATTTAACTCATATTCGAATTAATTTCAGGAAAAAGTAGATGTATCAAATTACAATAAGTAGATAGATGGAATATCTATCTATTGCTAGTGGAATAATATAATTATAGAACAGAAAAGTCCAGAGCACATCTGGTATCCAGATAGTTTTATACTTTTCTTAGCGCTACGAGCGTTGGATAGTTCTGCTGTAGCTTTGAATCGTTTTACATTGAAATTGAAATATGTAAACCAGTACGTACAGCTCCGACCCTTACACTTTTTAAACACTTATAACAATTGTTAAATACTATCGCCAAAAGAACGTTGGAAATTGTAGATTTGTAAAAATAACTATTATAACATTTGCAGTTACAATAACTTCGCTAATGATGTTTTCGCATGGTGTGATCTTACATCAGATATTAATACATTACAAGATAGAAGGTTTCCTTAGAAATATAATTCTCTGGAGTCATACTGCACCATAAAAAAGGTGTCGTTATTTAAAGGACGGCGGTTGCTAACCAGGCAGGTAAAATATACTGGATGCTGAGTCCTGGCCAGTACAGCTGTCTACAATGACCTAATGGACAACAGACAGGAATGTAGACTACATTTTGCAGGTGGCAATAGGAGCAGAGGCAGCAAGAATGGCACAACACTGTTAGAAACATACATACCTTATTGTAGAAATAAATAGTTCATATTATTCAAGCAACAGTCAAAGCTTATAAAGCTGGCCATACACGATGAAGTATACTTGTCAAGTATGCAACGGACTCAGACAAAAAGACTCAGACAAAAAAATTTTGCTAATTCTTACTATACAGTGGAACATTCTACCTCCTCGTTTTTTGAAGTCGGTTAAAAATAAGGCATTCGTATGTAATTTAAAGCCGACTCGAGCAGCGGGGTAATTTTAACCCCCTGGATTGTCACTGGCTCTCGCTAATCTTAAAACGAGCCGGATATAACTAAATGCTTAAAATACCAGTAAAATATTTAAACCAACTTCCAGAGCACATCTGGATTCTTTTTAATACTTTTTAGTTTGTGAAGTGTTCGTGCTAAGAGAGTTCGCGCGATCTTGTCTGTATAAAATTATTTCCGTACAGAAATATTCCTCCTATAAGTATCTAGGTATAATAGGTATACTAGGTATAACATATTATTGTACGCTTCTTCTCATGCTTGATATCATACATAAGTCAGCTTAGCTAATTCTGCAGCAACTCAGGGTTGCAATTTAAAGGTACGGGAACTGGAATTACTTCTTTATCTTCTTCTGTGATAAAGCAGATAACCAAGCTGACAGTAATAGGTAAGTTTATGGCCATAGGCGACATCAGTGGAGTATGCTGTGGGCATGTTCAACACTAGTGCTGAACGACTCTTATATGTATAATGATTTTAGAAACTTACAAATCAGAAGTTACTTCAGCCCCCAGGATTCACTCATCTGCAAGCAAGTCTTTGGCAAGCGGCAAGCAATAATGAAGCTACATAAACGTTTTTATCACATTTGACGACCCGTGTGGCGCAATGGTTACCATGCCGGATTGCCGCGCCAAGGGTCCTGGGTTCGATTCTCAGCGAGGCAGAAATTATAATGATGAGTTTGAATTTCTGTTCTCGGTCTGGGTGATGTCCTTGTCTTGTGTGTTGTCCATGGCACCCACGACACAGGGAATTCTAGTGTGGGGCTATGAGTGTGAAGCGTTATTTATTTATTTATTTTATTATTTATCACATCGCAAGTGAGCGATGGTAGGATGTAGGCCAATTTAATTTCCTTTGTATCAATAAAAAAATTTACAAGAATATTTCATAATACTACTAGAAATAATACTCCCGATTCGGGACAAGCGATAGTTTGTCCAGTTCCTAAAATAATTAACAGTGGAAATAACATGATTGACGAATCTCATTAGGACCTAGGAACACGTTCAAGTCTCGACAAGTGATCCCAGTCGCCTTATTACCAGCGCCAATGTTGCGTGAAACAAAATAAATCCCTGAGCACTGGGCCCTTCGGGCGTCAGATGATAGCCGGCGCTAATAGGGTCACTGCGGATCCCAGCGGCCGGCAGGGCGCAGGGCGCACGCCTCGACGATCAAAGACCGATCAGCTGCTTCTTTATTTAACTTACACTACAACGACACATTCTCAACATAGAGAGACAGCAGAAGTATAACAACGCCCTCGAGCTAGACACACATACCTAGATGGGATCAAATCAGATCAGCACTGGCGATTGACTAATTATTTTTCGTGTCCGTGATCTGAAGCACCTGTGTGCGTTACTCGAGCGCACTTGAATGTAGGTTTCCTTCTGTTTGTATCTATTTTGTGACACAGCTTTATATTTTCATTGGTGCTGCCACATTGCACTTATAAACCGGTTTTGAAATATTACTTAAAACTATAACATTTACTGGTGTGGCAGCATGTGGCCGCGAGGAGAGCGCTAGCACATATTACATGCATAATAATGTCGTTGTCGTATCGTCGAATGCAGAAGCGGCCATCGGCTCAGTTCGCCTCTTGTAAAACCGTTGGTCGCAAAGATTTTCTTTCAGAGCTGTCTGAAGAATTGTTTGGGGTTTTGCTATTCACATGCCACTAAATGGACAGCGAAGTTCATTTGTGTTCTGTCGTCTACAGAGACTTCATACGGCTGAAGTGGAGTGAAAATATATAGGTAGTTAAAAGTTGATGATTGGCTGAGGATAAAATTTTAATACTTTTATTGTATTACCGTTTGTTTTTAGTACTAACTATTCTAAATTGATCATGCGTGCCTACTCTTCATTTAAAAAACTGCGCAAACGTCCTCCTGACTAAGTACTTCAATGTCAACATTTTTAGGTATCTACTTATACACGGGAAATTAAGTAGCTACGTTTATTGTACTATATCTTTATGAAAATAATGATAAAAGTAGAAAAGTTAAAACTATAATTAACTAGAATGAAAATCAATAAATTAACAATAATTAATTAAATAAGTATTAACACTAATTACACATTGAAGCCCACGCACTTTTTCTATTATTCAACGCACTATTCTATTAGAATGGATATGCTATTCTATCGGTGACACACAGATTATGTTTCGAAGCACATTCATTTAATAATATATTGTTATAAATCCTTGTACTAAGCGATTCCACGCCGGTTATTACTAGCAATAAATATAACCGCAGATGATTGTATTAATAAAAGTATTAATAAATATGTATAGGAACTAAAAGTATGGAAGAACCGGAATGAAGAAATATTTATTTAATTATTGGATTCTGTAGCGCTGCGAACACTGAAACAAATATAAATGCATGCACCCACAATTAATTTTTAAACACTCACATTATAACTGGGTGGAAATACCGACGCGGGAAAACTATTCCAGTTCTTCACGGCGCGCATAACGAAAGACGAGGCGTACCACGTCAGTGATATATTTTTTAACAACATGAGGCTGGATACTAGCTGTACAGGATGTAGAACTGCTCACACTACGAAATCATCCGTCCTGTTGAAAATGATATATCCTATACCATCTCATCCAGTTTGAATCTTGGTTCTGATGACGTTCATGCATGGTGGTACATTTTTTGCCCTGTGGTCCGTCTGTACTATCTTGTACTGCAGTTCCTAACTCTAGTCCAGACGCATAATCAAATGAAGCCAGGTGGGAGTTGCTACAAAATCTACTGACATTTCATACAATACAGAAATTCAGTCTTTACAATTCGAGTGTTGTTCGTTCAATTAATAACTCACATAATTATTATAAAAAAAAAAAATAACAGATCATGGCAATGACCGTAGACGGCATTGCAATAAACCGCATCGCACCACGTGCGAGACGTAACCGGAAACCGTCGCTCCCTTTCATCCCTATACATTTTCCGGTGAGCGTTATATTCCCGTCTCGCTCTACCGCGGAAAACTAAGGGCTGCTTCCGAAGCTTGGAATACTTCCTCAGTTTTCGTTGCGGGCCCGTGACGCGAGGTCGCGTGAGGGTGTACTTACGTTTTTACTCGCGCTTTCGTCTTTCGTAAACAATTTTGCATGGTGTACATTTTTGTGTAGTTTCAAACTTGGCCGTTATGACGTCGGTTTGAAAGTGGACTTAAACTAGTTAAGTGTGGGCTATTCTGGAAGTTATTGGAGTTTTTCAACGTTTCTTGCTAGTGTTGTGTGGTGTGAGAAACAGTGGCTGAAGTGATTGAAAAATAACATTTAAAACTTTGGTAAGTTAGATTTCTAACATGGGGAAAATTATTAAGTCGTTCGTCTTAAAGAAAAATGTTAATAATTTTTAAAAAGTGACACTGTCTTACATTTTTCAAACACTTTTATTTAGTTCAACCTGTATGGCTTTGTTTCAAATGTTGTGAAAGCTTTATAGTCCTGCTGAAACAGTTCCTATGAAACTTTGCACATTATAATTTTTGATCTCCCGTGAAGTACCTGTTATTATCAACCAAGTTAGGGTTAATTTGGTTGGTTTTGAGTTCCATACATTATGCTTTATGATTACTGTTTCCTTTTTTAACTGACTTTAAAAAAGGAGGGGGTATTCAATTCGAGTGTACTTTCTTATGCTTGTTACCTCAGAACTTTCGACTGGGTGAACCGATTTTAATGATTCTTTTTTAATCGAAAACTGGTGCTTGTCATGTGGTCCCACTTAAATTTGAGATCTGACGAGTAGTTTTTGAGTCATCCCTAAGTTTGAAGTAGGTTATTTTTTTGTTAAGAATTACATATGTGTAGTTGTATATTATCTTTCTTTCTTTTTCTTCTCTCTTTCTTGGCTGGCAACGCATCAGTGATGCCTTTTGTGTTACTGATGTCCATGGACGACGATAGCCACTTACCATCAGGTGGATCGTCAGCTCGTTTGGCGGCTATTTCCATAAAAAAAATCGAGTAAGTTACATTGACTTGTATACCTATGTTATAAATAGCTAATATTTTGATATAAATACAGTACTCTAATTTAAGGTACTACAAGGAGTTTCTTCCTGGCAATTAAGAAACCAGTCCAAGGGAATGTAATGATAGTCACTACTTGAATGTAAGCTACACCAAGGCTTATAGCGTAGCTGCTATCTACGCTAATCTAAGTACAGTTGTGCCTATGCTGGCGGTTTAACTACTTTCGCCATCGGGTGCAACCACCCTAGTCTAGGCACGGGACGTACATGTATGATTGTTCATGATTATTAGCAACTATTTATAGGTCGCTTCGGTAAAGGCTAAGAAAGTTATTCCTAAGGTTTTCCATAATATTCTAATGATTTTCGGAAGAGTGTAGTTACCCACAACACAGGGTATCCTAGTGTGGGAACTACGTGTCTAGTAAAAAATTTTGTACTTTTTATGCCAATAAATAAATTATTATTAAATTATTATTATTATTATTTGTGAAGCAAATGTTGGTTGGAGTGAATTGATCTTGTAATTATGGCCTTCATGCGACCCGTGCCTATGTGCCAGGGTTGTGATGATGATGATGATAATGATATAATATGTTGATGCACTGACGGTCAAAATACTTGTACTTTGGTTTTCCACTTGGTGGAGTAAGGGGAACCATTATGTGTCTAAAAGTGTGAGTCAAGCTTACTTTAAAAAATCAACGACAGTAGAAACAAAAAAGAAAAATGTTCTTAAGCATATTTAAAGGTACCCTACTGCCTACCTAACCATGGCTTCAACCCATTAATGGCCCACTACTGGACACGGGTCTCTCCTCTTGAGGAGGCCTAGAGCATACTCCACCACGCTGCTCCAGTGCGGATTGGTGGAGGGGTCAGTGGCTAACCCGAGTGTCGGAAATTTTCAAACCACCCGAGGGCCTCCGACATGGCTTAACGACTGTTATTTTATGATAATAACCAGGACCGATGGTTTTACGTACCCTCCGAAGCACGGTACCTACCTAATAATATAATTAAATGATTTGTGATGGAAATTGAACTGTTACCTTCTTTTGCGAAGAATAACAACACGAGGTAGGGACATAATCAGTTATTGTTACATAATCTGTTGTACTATAGTTTGTTTCAGCTTTAACTAAACGGTTTGCTTTCATTGTGATTCCATACGTTATTCAATAGCGTTTTAGAATCACTAGAGCTCAGAGCTACCGGCTATTGCCTCTCCCGGATACTTTTAGTAAATAAAACATTTCTTCGAGAGAATCGAATTTAGTTAGAAACCAACAATAGTGCCTACCTACCACTGCAGTATATTATACAGATACACAACTAGTATAAATTTAAAAATCTGCTGCTGCTTGCTGTCAAAAAACCTATCATGATGTACCTTTTTGAAATCCTTATGGTGAGCTCTTTAATTTGATATCCACATTGCTCTCCCCCTCCCCCCTTTATCTCCATAACTACTGAGAAAATAGTTCTTTACATAGTATGCTCAGTGAACGATGTTCACTTTGCGACTGACAATCGTAGAGTCAACTTACCCTGATGATGGTCCGTTTCGGAGCAAAATTCGTGTTTGTGCTGATATGTATGTTGGTATAATTATACTTTTAATTATTGTAGTGCATATAGGAGGCATTGTAGGAGGAGGGAGGGACGCATGTCTCCTTTATGTTAACCGCGGGTTGTTGCAAAGTAGACTAATATTAACTTAATATCTTTGTTTTTACACTTTCTACAAGGCGATACACGATACGTTCTTTGTTTTTGGCTGATAAAGCAACTGTGACGACTCTGGTGTAATAAGGATCACTTATAGGCATTGGTGACAATACTCAACTTAAAGCTCAGATGATAGGAGCTGTGTTGAAGTATTAACGGCCATTTGTACTTCTTAGATTGTTTATTGTGCTTAATCCATACGTCCAAATCTTTCCATCTATGGTCTTAGCGAATTTCTCCTATAAATTAACAGTATAATAAATCGGGTACCGCCACTTACATGATTGAAACATAAACGGAAAGACCTTTACAACCGCTACCATCGTACCAACGCATCTCTTTGAGCGCAAAGTAGACCTTTGTGTAGTCAAGTGCAGCCGCACCCATAGCATTCGACGTGCCGAACTTACCTACGAGTGTATCGAGTGAATCGGTATTTCGTTTAAGCTATTTAGAGGTACGGAGATACTCTACTGAGTACAGCTAAGTCTTGGTATATAAAACCACAATATGTAGGCACATTTCATCTTCAAATACAGAATTCTTTTTACCTTTCATACTCAAACTCAAATAATTACAAATAATTAAATTTATGAATATCAAATCTTTTGAATCTATTACAATTTCGAAAAGGGATATAAAGGGGATAAGAAAGGAAAGATACATAATAATAATAAAAATAAATTAGTAACAATACTTTATTTGCTCTCACAACATGATCTTAGATACTGTAGACTTAAATTATAAAATAAAGAATTTATACCTAAAAGATTTACTCTGTGAGAGCTTGGTGCCTGAAGTAACATAGGTTTTCGTATGCCGGTAATTTTATTGTTTGCTTGCAATGTTAACGTGTCCTATTCGAGATACAAGTTAACTCTGTACGATTCCACCAAAATAGTGTGCAGCACATTTGTTTACAAATATTTTTTATATTTTTACATATATTTTGCACTTTAAGCTAGTATCGGGTTTAGCTGCTGTCTCCACCGGCAAGGCTGTGCGTAACTTTTGTAAACGCACAGTGTGGCACACTTGTGCACAAACATGTTCACTGAGAAGAGTTTTCTGTCTTCAGATGTTAAATATGGATGGGCAGGAAAACGTAGTGCTTTGTGCTGCAGCTTGTGTTTTATTATTTAGTTTGCTTAAAAAGAAACGAAGAATAAAAGCAAGACTGAGTTCGTGAACAACAAGCGTGTACGCGTCGACGCGGGTCCACTGCGTACATGTGTGCGCGCACAAAAGTATACAGATGTGCGCGAACAATTTTAAATGTTCGCGCACAATTTGTTACTGTATGCCCGAGTGACTCGACCAGCGTGAACATTTGTGTCGTACACTGTGCGTTATAGTGCCGCACAGTTCAGCACACTGGTGGAATCAACATAGCAACACCCTGCGCTGCAAAAGTCTACTGTTTTGTGGATAAGCGTTAAAAACAAATGCCCTTAAGACTACGAAATTATGCTGCAAAATCCATGCTAATTACAGTTTTCTAGAACTAAAGATCTTGACGCTTTGCTTTGGACAAACGGACGAACGGATGGACAGACGGATAGACGGACGAACGGACATGAAAGAAGAAGTTACCCACGTGTTGATGGAATGTGTCCGGAATGAAGAACTTAGGCATAATATGAAGTTATTTCACACAAAAAATGTAGGAATTTGTAACAGTATTCTGGCCTCTCCGTTATCTGAGGAAGCCAGAACACTGATCAGATTATATAGACAAATATTGTGAATAATATTACTTAGTTTTAGTTAAATAGTTATCTTGTTATCTCTTTTGTTACTTTATGGGGGTGACATAGTCACAAAAGTGACAAAACCCCTTTCAAAAAATAAAGAAAAAAAAAGACATGAAAAAACTATAAGGGTTCCGATTTTACTTTGGAACCCTAAAAAGGAATTTCGCTAAAATAACTTTCCCCAAGTTGAAAAGTAAACTTATTTTAACGCTTTTTACCGGCCGTAACGAACTACCAAAAAACAGCCAACGTATCGACAATCGAAATTCACGAAAAAATAACTTTACCACTTGAAACTGAATTGGTTGACGCTGGTCCAATTTGTAGACAATGATTGATTCGGGGATATCCAGAAACTGTAATAAAAATTTATTGGAGTTATACCCACCGAATGTATGTAAAATAATATTTTATAATTTTTGCCGTATTGCCGTTGTATTTGCCGTATTGGCTTCGAATACTAACCCCAATCCCACGCCGGATGGGTGTTGTAAGAGGGGACTAAATCCGGCCCGCTGGTGGTATGGCCCCCGGAGGATTTTTATTGTTAATATTGATTTTATTTGCTTATTAATACCATTATTAATATTATTATTTCTCTTCTTCTTCTTCTTCGTCGGTTTCTTCATTGCTGAAGGTCGTGCCCGTTCTGATAAGACTTGGTGGCGGAGCTGACAAGCTGCTTCCATGCCACCCTGTCTTCTGCCTTCATGAGAGCCTCGGTCACTGGTATGCCAATAATCTCTTTCACGGTGTCAGACCATCGGGTAGGTGATCGTCCTCTTGGTCTTTTTCCGTCTACTTTGCCCACAACAACCAGTTTATCTAAGTTGTCTGGTTGTCTCCGTGCAATGTGCCCAAAGTAAGATAGTATTCTTTGGTAGCATATTGTGGATAGTCTGGTTTTAATTTTAAGCTGGCGGAGAATAGATATGTTGGTTCTTTTTGCTGTCCATGGTATGCGCAACATTCTCCTCCAGCACCACATTTCGAAAGCGTCGATCTTCTTCCTGTCCGCCGCTCGGATGGTCCAGGATTCCGATGCGTACAAGAATATCGAGAACACCAAAGCTCGTACTAGTCTCGTTTTGGTCGCGTTGGAGATGTTTCTATTTTGCCAGATTCTTGTGAGCTTGCTCATTGCACTCTTGGCCATTTGAGTTCTTCGTCGAATCTCCTTGTCGCATCCTCCCTGGTCACTGACCATGGACCCAAGATAGACAAAGTCTCACACGACCCCCAGATTAGATAGCAAACCAGTACGCGGGAGCTGGTCTGTCCTATCAACGTACATAAGCTTGGTCTTTGCCCTGTTGATCGTGAGCCCAGCCAACTCGCTTTCGTTTTCCACTCTTCTGAACAGTTCAGCCATCTCAGTCTCTGATGCTGCGAACAGTGTGGTGTCGTCTGCATATCTGAGGTTGCTGATCCTTTTGCCACCAATTGTGATACCTCCATCCCATTCATCCAAGGCTCTTCTTATAATGTACTCCCCATAGATATTGAAGAGGAGTGGGGATAAGATGCATCCTTGTCGTACTCCTCTCTCCGGCTTGAAAGGTCCCGAGATCACATCATTAATCCTTATCATCGATTCACCATCAACGTATAGGCTCGAGATCAATGCTGTGAGATGTGAGGGAACACCCATTTCCTGCAGAATATGCCATAAGCAGTCCCATCGAACGCAATCAAAAGCTTTGGAATAGTCAATGAAGCACATGAGCATAGGAACATTAAACTCGCGACTCTTCTCTATCATTAGCCTCACGTTAACGCTTTGCTCTCTCGTGCCTCGGCCTTTGACAAAACCAGCCTGTTCACTTGGTATTTGCCATTGCAGGTAGGACTGCAGGCGCCCATGAATTATATATAGCATGATTTTGCTAGCATGCGATATGAGTGCCACAGTTCGGTAATTCTCGCACGTTTTTGTTGAACCTTTCTTATGGATTATTTCTCTATGGAGTTTGAAAAAAAAATGTTCAAAAGCGAACTTGTCAACAATATACCAATTAAGGGCTAAGCGGGCAGTGCACTAGGTACTGTAATAATATGAGGGGTATAAACCACAGTCCATTACGCATTCCAATCCATTACGAACTCTTACCTTTAGCTAGAAGACTACATTACTATCATTTCTTAAGTAGATTTTCGTGTTTTCTAGTTTCTTCCAGATATAATCGCTGTTAATAATAATAGCTGTAAGTTATATGAGTGCGAGTAAACAATTATGATCAAGGTATTTTCTACAGCCTTATATTCGCGTCTCCTATTTTTTCTGATCTGGAATCGCTTCAGTAGGTAATTCCTATTGATGTTGTGGATGTCTCTGGACGTCCATGACCGCTAACCGTCTTGGTCTGTCTGCTTGGTTCTTCACATACGCCGTAGGCATTTGAAACGACCAATATTATAATGTTGTGATTATGTTTCTTCCTTTTTCTTCTTTCTTTCTTGGCCGGCAACGCATCAGTGATGCCTTTGGTGTTGCTAATGTTCATGGGCGGCGATAGCCACTTACCATCAGGTGGATCGCCGGCTCGTTTGCCGGCTATTTCCATAAAAAAATGTAATGATCGCTAGTCAAATGACTTGAAGATTAAGGTTACAGAGAATAGTAATGGGAAAGGCCGATAATAAATTAAAGTTATCTGTCATATATGTTATCCGTGAACTACGATTTCCTGTGTCTCGGCTGGAGTGGAATATTGTCTAATAGAATCAAAATATCACAAACAACCGCGATCCGCAAACAAAATATTACAAGCTTTTATTTTATCTTACTTGCTTTGATCGTTAGTTTGTTAGCATAGGTCAAATCATGCATTGGAATGAGAACTACTTCCTCTCATTCTACGGAGTTGAATTTTCACCAATTGATTTGGTTCCAACAATTCATTTTTATGTTATTGGTGTATTATCAAGATAATACATTGTAAATATTAATTTTATCTATCCAATCTTCAATGCATCTCCTTTTATAACATAGTGAAGTATGACCTATCTATAAGTAAAAAAAGAAAAGAAACTCCGGGAGTACTAACAGAAGTGAAAACATGAAAAATTACGTGTGTATTTTTTGAATCGTCAGGGATATTTTATTGTGCAGGAAATACTTTTAAATGAAGAGTTTTTTATTTATTACTTTTTTGTAACTATAGTTATTTAATTTTGCTGTAAATTAAATAACTATAGTTTTGCACTTCTGCCAGAGATGGAGCCACAGGTAGGTGTCGATTAAAATCTGGCATGTCGCGAACTATATGGTTTCATCCCATCTCAAAACCGCCTCAAAGAAGATTTCACTCAAAAATATTCCCCTCGGTCGGGAATCGAACCCGCTATCATTTCGCTCTGCAGGGTCACTGGGGTACGAGGTCGTCAAAACATAAAGTATAAAACACACTTGATTTGATTACATGGTTACCAGGCCAGTGTATCATTATCATTACGTAGCCGAGTCGTTATGTGGAAAATCGATAGTCGCCGAGAGTGTGCGTGCACGTAATCGATTTAAGATCGGACCCTAAACGCCTGTTCATGTCAGGCGAGCTGGTGATCAATAGTTGGTAAATATTTGATTAAAGAAGTGTGCTGTTATTGAGGAGTTGGAGTTCTCGATGTCAATGAGGCAAGCCGTAATGGTCACTAGTTAAATGGTAATTATCAATGTCAAGGAGCTATCACGTAACGATTCGTCTAATTATAATATAATAATAAGATAAAGCAGTAAAAATCTAGTTTGATTACCGTAGAGAACTTACATTTTATTTAATGAGGAATATCAAATGGAAATTAGCATGTTATTAGTGGCAATGCCGTATACAATTGATACCTCTATATTCAGACGTTCGGTAATATTCAATCTTTTTTATGCGAGTCGTGGTCGGGGTGTGATTATGGTGGGCATTATGATTAAAATCCTTTCTTGATCACAAAGCTATAAAGATAGCTCTTTCTCTGTATCTTCGTCTAATTATGGGACAAAATCGAGCCTAGCTAAACCTTTTTAAATGCAACGAGTACTCACTATTCGTATCTTATAATTCCGATATTTACAATGTTCAGTGTCCGCGACGATATAAGTTTAAAACCTTTTTAAATTTTAAACCTTTACTCGCATTCATTGTATCAAGAACTATTTTTAAGCAATACAAGAGGATGAAATATTTATCACATAAGGAAAATGATCTTGAAGATAGCAAGCACTGATGTCATTCCCGATAAAAGATACATAGTTGAGTTTGTTTCGCATCTCACAATCATACTCATTCAAATTTCTGCCTCGCTACTCTTTGAACGGTGGTCCAGCATAGTAATCATTACGTCATGCTGGTTATCAAAGCCCTAAAAATAATCTTGAACAAATAGCAGAGAGTAGGATCTGAGAATCAAACCTGGACATCCCGTTAAGACTCCAACGTTCAAACCTCCGGCTTCACATCTTGTATTAATTATCTTCGCGTACACCACAATGCTAACACTTATGTATATTAATTAGTATATAAATTATACGTTCGGCTGAACATGTGTGTACGGCTTCCACACATATCGAGTGTTGGCGTGTGGGTAACCCGGGCACGGTAAAGTGATATGATATACCTACTCGTGGGGTAACGTTATTAGCTTCGACAGGAACTAAGACTGTTTCCTCTGTATGTAAATATCGTATTTTGTCTTATAATGGATTGTACATCAATATTGAGAGATGTATCAATATTTGTTTGGACATACAATAGAAACAAAAATAAAGAAGCAGGTAATTGGTAGCATTCTGCCTTCTCTGTCCCAGAATATGCGAAATGACTGAGGAAAAACCGATTATGTTATGTTATGAAGTGTATTTAGAATACTTATTATACAAATATATTGTTAAATCTATCTAAAATTAATTAGCATAGTAGTTATTATAATTTAAATTTATTCATAAATAGTAACTTAAAATAACAAACGTTTTAATTGATTTAAAGTTCTAGCTTTAGAATACTAGCATTCTTTTCTTTCTTTGATTGGGTTCATATTAAAATCTGTCCATATCAATTGCATATCAAATATCAGTAGCATGATTATTTACAAGCAACTTTACTAATACCTATTGCACTAATTCTCATTGGAGACTTATTCATCCTGAGTCATGCAAATATTTCATTCGGAAAATTCACTCTTAGTTAATTTTCATAACGCGCTGAAAGGATTAAAACCCCAAAATTATTCGTGTTTCAACAAAAACCTTCTCTCTGATTTGTATCTTGTAAAAACTGTTTAGCTCCCGAGGAAACGGTTTATTTGCCACAAATTGTGCCAATCCGTGTCAGACACTTTTTTCTGATGGTAAACAATTCCTTTGCTGCCAAGGGGAAAATCATCCTTCTCAAACGCGAGTTTTCTTAATCGATATATTTAATATCAGCCGAACGCCCGGGTCGGCCAGTTCTTTTTCGACGTCAAAAATTATAATTTTATTTTCACCCGAAAGGAATGCCCGGACCGAACGGTGATCCGCCAACATTATTTTGTGCACAAAGTCACTTTGTGCCTAAAAGTGGTTTGAAATTAAGGAATAGTTCCCGTAAACCTGTTAGGCTATCGGATTTTTTCTTCAGACTGCTTCTTTGGCAAGGTATGAAATAATATTATTGCTCCAAAATCTGCGACAAAATTGTTATTCTTAACAATTTGACGTTGTAAAAACGTAAATATTTTTGTCCGCAACACTGAACATACGTAACAGCGGCTTTATATCCAACAAGATCAAGTTTCAAATAGAATTTTACTTGTGCCAATTGAAATTGTCAAAGAAATTAAAGCAACAGATCACTGAAAATAACTGTGATGCGGAATAAGTAATAACAGACATGTGACATAACAGCAAATGGTACAACTTGCTTACCGACAAATTAGGGCTACCTATGAATTTTGTCCTCAATTTAAAGAACAGGTCTCACTTGTTCCATGAGACTAATTAGTGCCAGTCTGTCATGGGACAACTCAATGGGACTAGTGGGATAAACTCGAAATTCGGAAATACAACATATTTGTAGTGACAAGAACTGGAATTGAAGCAAGCAGATATATTGTTATTGATGTGGTCTCGAGCGCTCTCATACTGCCTTTTTGGGTTAGTGTAAGAATTAGTGGCCAACTATAGTGTCAGACGTTCTAATGCCGTCCAAATGCCTGTTATAATGTGTGATTAATTAAAAGGCCTTATTAAAAGTAGTACAGTTGTTAGTTTAGGTAAACTTACCCTCCCCTCCGAGGGTTGCCCGCCTTGTCGTGGCGGGGGGCTTAGTAACCGTGGATTGGTCACCCACGGTGAAGCCAAGAGGCAACGAGGGCCGGCCTGTTTGGGCTGCCGGCTGGCCCGAGGAGGGCGCTCCCAGCGGGTTGAACAAGTCCGCTGCGGACGCGCTTGGAGGTGGGACCGCAGAAGAAGAAGAGTGCCGGTATTAAGGTGCGCCGTTCTCCCTATCTTCTGCTGCGCCACTCTCCCTACCCTCTGCGAGCTGGCGGGGCCGTTCCGCCGAAACGGCACTGGTGGGGCCGCAGAGGAAGAGGCATGTCAGTATTACGGTGCGCCGCTTGCCCTATCCTCTGCGGCTGAGGTGTGGTCGGTGGAAGAACCACAGACCTAATCTTCCACTGGGTACCAGTTATCTGGTATCCATGGCCTCCTAGTAGCAGACTCGGGGGGAGTCTGCTACAGTACTGGTGGAGGCCGAGGAGGGAGGTGTACTTTACTATCTGATGCGTCCATCGTGGAGTGCCTTCGGGCTTTCGCGATGGAGCCGCTTGTGGGCGGCTGCCGCTGGCGGGGTCGCGGATGTGTGCGAAAGCGTTCCCGTAACCCCGTCACAAAGCGGCGAGAAGGAAGATGGGGGGTTTTAGTGATATACCGTGGGTCTCATTAGCCTATACGGGAGTCCCACATAACCACTCGGGTACCCCCTGCGCCCGGGTGGTATGCGTAACGCATTTTCCCCCTCCGCCGGAAAAAAAGACTGGAAGTGCTTAAGAAATTATTTATTATATTAACGGCATTCGAACTTCCGATGCCCAGTACATAAATATATTAAATTCATAAAAAGAACCGAATAGTACGAGTACTAGTACATAACAATATTATAGAAGAGATAGAAAATATGCATCTTTTTCTCACCGAACATTTATTTGGTAACCTCTAGCCGCCAAGTACAGCGATCGTTTGTGCGGCTCCTTGAACGTTTTTATCGAAAAGTCCCAAAGATTATATTACGTGATTTGCCTGTAGAAAATCTTTGAGTCGTGAGGAATCCATCTTGTAGGTAGAGGTGTTTGTGTAGTATAGATACATTCTAAACATGTATAATATTTTTAATGCCTAGAATGACTGGCAGTGATAGGAAATTCCCTTATTTCAAAGGAATTTGCATTTTTTGAATATTTTTTAAACATAACGAAGTTCATACACAGCTCCTTTCTGATCAAACACTTTCTCAATCTATCTTTTCTTTACCACGACCTTTTTTATAAGGAGACCATTTTTGTCAGTGATTTTTCTAAAGAGTATTTCCTATCCCACGACTTTTAAGTAGGCACTTTTTCCTTCGTACTATGCGTTGATTCAGTATCGTCATAATTACATTTTTTACTGACTGAAGTACTGTTAATAACTTTATAATACTCTTAATAACTTTTGAAATTGTTACGTTAATTGCTATTAAACTGCTAACTTGTCTACGGTACATACAATATCTTAATACTCTAAAAGTGAAAAATAAGCCTGAGAGAAAAATGGCCCGCGTTAATTTTCACCCGAAATCACTGCAAACGGTCTAGGGGTCGTTTTCACCCGCATTTTTCCGTGTGAGATAATTAGGTGTTTCTGACGTTGTGGTGGTTCGAATGAGGTTGATCGTCTAGTTAATCTTAATTTCGTAAATTTAGTCAATTATAAGTTTGATTCAGACATGAACAAGTGAATTTATTCTTTGTTTGAGTTTAGTTAACTCCAATTGCGTCATACAATGAAGAGAGAGACATTCAAGTGCTTTGATAAGGCCCCTTTATTTGTTTGATTATTGGTCGATCATTCTGTCGACCAGCACAATTTCTGCGGGAACGAAGCGAAGCCGACACCGTTCTCCGATTTATTAAATTACGTTCGAACTTACTCAGGAGTTAGTCATTGAATAAGACTCAGTTACACGTTTATATGCATCTATGTAACAAATATTATATACATACTCTATTAATCGGAATAGAACGGTGGTGAGGCTAAGCTTGTGCGGGACTAAGTTAACCGCCACACTGACCAGAATCAGTCGACAACTTAAGAACCCTACGCCAGTGACTGGCCCTTAACCGTGTTATGGGAGCGGCACTGACCCTCCTATATCGCTACGAAGCGAGTATATTGCCCTTCTAGCTCGTAAGCTTGGGTCTTTTATGGCTATTTAAGCCCGCTCCAGGTACCATGGATTTTATTTATATATTGTATAATTTGTTATATTTCGATTTGGCCAAATCGAGGTCGGAGGGTCATTGTGCGGGGGAGGACGTGTTTGGAAGTGTCCGTTTCTGCCGCCAGTAGTCTCTACAGGAATTGTGCTTTAAATAAATAAAATATCGCAACAAGAGTATTAACTGGTAAATGCCTCTGGCCTGGAATGTCTCTCGCCTCTCTATATTTCTAGGAGTGTATGGTATACACAGGACCCTTGTTAATTAACACCGAATACTCATGTTGTTTCTTTAGCTGCAGTGTCGAGTCGCCTCCCCGAAGCCAGCTGCATTCGGCTGCCTTCGGCGTATTTGAAATGGTTATAACCTATTATAAAATGTAGTTACCTGCTTTTCTAAAGACGCAGACTTGAGTCCCGTTATCCTTCTTTACAAAGACTCCGTTTATGGTCTACTGGTTATAAAATTTTATATTACGGTCAGTCTCTTTGTATTCAAAATTTCACTACCTCTAGATAGTTCCTAAGGATGATTTTACCTATTAGTGGATAACTTAATTATGTAAATTTCAATTTAATCTCTACTCCAATCAAATGAAATCAAATGTAATTGTAAGAAAAGAACGTTAAATACTCTCCAAAACCCGTACAGTAAGTGATGTATAATTAGCTATATGAGAAAGAGTCTAATATTCAATGTGCATTCATATGTGTCATATGCCCCACAAGTAATACTTTAACTAGGGTTGGAACTTCTATTAAATATCTCTATGATCCTGATATAACCTCCTACGATAAACACTTCGAAGGTGAGCATGGATGAACAATGAAAGATGATATATGGTGTGAATGCGTTGCAGACTTTGAAGACTGCTACTGGTTCATGCGGGCGTTTTATAAAGTGGACTGTAGAATGCGTTGAAGGAAGAAAGTCAAGGGTTATTTGGAGGGTTGGCAAGCACACTAACCTGGTTGCAGGACTCGAATGGTACTCGTATTAGCACCGACGGCTAGGCGGATGCTCCAATGTCTCCAATCTTCTTTCTTCTTGACTTCTTATTGGTTATTATGCCGTATTTGTATGGTTTACGTTTACTATTACACTTCACAGTAATATCACTTGCTTTATGAGAGTTATTTAGCGGGCGCGGTGATGCGGTTTTTAGATAATATGCGGATTAGTTCATTACATTTGATAATGAGCGCGAGTTGCATTCGATGTTGGCGGGAGACTTCTTTTCGACTGTCTAAACCTTGGCGGTGTGCGAGTGAATCCGCTATATAAGAGTGCGCTTGCCAGAAAGAGAGGGAGGATAGGAAATTAAATAGAGAAGGAATGGATTGCCGCGCTTTCATAGAAGATATAATAATTTTGGCGGGAACAGCGGGAGCAGGCAAATGCATCCACAGAGTAATGCCATAATTGGCGCGAACATCCCCCCGGCCTTGAGGTCTCCTCAACCGGCAAATAAAGATGTATATAAATATAAATATATATAGCGGAGTCAATATCATAAAAATAAGAATGATGCGATTGCGGAAAAGCGGTGCGATATAAATACTTTACTAAAAATAGCGTGATATTATAAACTTAAAAGTATCTAAAATAATATATAATATTTAAAATACATAAAAGGTTAAGGTGCGAGTTATTGTGTGGGTAGAGGGCACAGTCTAACGACTGGGCGTTGCAGAGTAGAACTCTTAGTTTTCACTTGTGCAACGCGTACCACACCGTCTCTACCGGGAAACAGTTCAGTGACAACGCCTAAAGGCCACTGTAGCGGTGGAATGTTATCCATGTCAATGAGAACGATTGTTCCCACTGAAATAGGCGTGGAATGTTTATTCCATTTTTCCCTCGTTTGAAGGGTGTGTAAATATTCAGATCTAAAACGTTTCCAGAACGACTGAATTAGAGAATCAAGTAAAGAAAAGCGTGATAATAGATGAGTGCGTTCTTTACTTAGATCCGCGGCGGGTAAATGTTCAAGCGGTTTTAATGCAAGGAAATATGCGGGTGTAAGTGCAGTAGGCTCCGATGGATCGCTACTTAACACATAGAGCGGGCGTGAGTTTAAGATACACTCGATCTGAATAAGAACAGTAAGCAGCTCCTCGTATGTAAGAATTTGCTTGCCTATTACGCGAGATAAGTGCGTTTTAACTACTTTTATATTGGACTCCCAAATTCCGCCCATATTATTATGAGGCGCATTTGGCGGATTGAGTTTCCAAGTAATGCGGTTATCAGTAAGGACCTGATTAAATAATCTAAAATATTCGTCAGATTTTAAAAATGTATGTAGTTCGTTTAAGTACGAACGCGAGGCAATAAAATTAGTTGCGTTGTCGCTATGCGTTTGTGCCGAAAGCAAACGTTGCACTTGTGAACGCGAGATCTGACTATGCGACGTGAGGAAAGTATCCAATATTTTTCGTGTAGAGCAGCGAGTAAGAACTGCGGGCAAGCGTGAAAGTTTTTATAATGATAATGATCAATCAAAAGGTCTATAATATGCCCATTCTTCGGTAACAATATTGGATGCTTGTGCGATTGTGACAATGACGAATACTGTAGACGTCCACCCACACGGAGTATATCGTCCGCGACAAAAGGGTATAATTTACGTAATGCGGAAGAGCAAGGTAAGCCCTTCTGTATATTTGTAATGTCTTCAGAAAAAGCGATATTTTGTACGACTTTCATTATGATAGTTTCAGCGTGTTCCAAGTCAGAAGCGGTTATCGTTTTATTGCGTGGTAATTTATTTATAAATTTTAATACGTAAGCTACCGAACGGATATACTTACTCCATTTTGAAAATTTCAAACTAAGCGTGATAAGAGGATGTTCTTGAATATTGCTAACGGTATGAGAAACAGTTTTTTGTTCTGGTAAATTTGTAGAATGAGAAGATAACTGTTTTATTGGCCACTCACTACTAGGTAGTGTAATCCACGCGGGACCATTGAGCCAAAGATCACAATTTATTATTTGCGACGGTAATAGTCCGCGGGAAATATGATCAGCGGGGTTTTCTGATCCTGCGATATGATAAAATTGATCAGATGATAAAGAAGACTATATCTGCGAAATACGGTTAGCAACGAAGGTGTTAAATCGGTGCGGTGAAGAGCACGCCCAACAGAGTGCGACTTCAGAATCCGAGAACGCGTAAATTTTATCAATCGGATGTCTCGCGGATATCGTATCATAAACGGTACTTACTAAGTTAGTGAGTAACACTAAGGCGCATAACTCGAGTCTAGGCAGCGTAACCGTTTTTAAGGGAGACACCCTGGACTTGGAACAGAGCAGCGTAACTACCGGTGGGTCGTCACCATTAACTACGTGCGAGTAAATCACGCAGTCTTATGCCTTTTCACTGGCATCAGCGAACGCGAGTAGCGAAACTTGCGAGTTTTTAACAATTCTCATATGACGTGAGAACTGTAAGCGCGATATCAGAGGTAGCTCTGTAATATAGTGTTGCCATGTTTTGACAACATCTGCGGGCGGAGCCTGGTCTCAATCAAGTTTGAGAAAGAGGCTTTAATTAAAAGTTTAGCGAAGAGAATAACTGGACCAACTAATCCTAAAACATCGTACAAGCGAGCGGTTGCGGATAAGTTTGCACGTTTAGTGCATGCGAGCGGATGCGGGGACACGAGAAAACAAAAGCTATCGTTAGCTTGATGCCAACGATGCCCTAATATTTTAAAAACATTATCGTCATCAAAAGAAACGGTTTCCAGTTGACGATGCGTTGCGGGAATATGTTGTAATAGTTCTGAACTATTACTTGTCCACTTAACTAACTCAAATCTACCACGATGGAACATTTGAATCAGCTGAGTGGCTATGTCGACGGCGATGTCAACACAGGGTGCGGAGGATGCGAGGTTGTCTATACAAATGTATCTCTGGACCACCGATGCGGCCAGAGTGGTTTTCAGTCTCCGCTTCTCCTAAAATTATATAACCGAGTGAGGTTTCAATGGCACTAGGAGATTGCGAACTAATTATTTTATCAGTTAATAAAATTTGTAAATAGGTGTTCACTCCTAATAAAACGTCAATATCACCAGGCTGGTGAAATGAATCGTCGGCTAAGCGTATTTTATTTATAAAACTTATTTTAGAAATATCTATAAATGATTCGGGTAATTGACCCGTTAATGTGGGTACTACTAGCGGTTTAATTTGATACATCTTGTTATCATCAAAGCGGGAAGTAAATTGTAAGGAAGTGACACCTAAAATCTTTTGCGATATTCCACCGATTCCGTGCACCTCATTGAAGGGAGTTTTATTAGAAATCGGTAAAGATAAGCGTTTGCAACAATCATTTGTTATATAATCACTTTGTGACCCTGGGTCCACTAAACAACGAAGAAAATGTTCGTGGCCATATTTATTTACCATTGTAATTTTCGCGGTTCCTAATAATGTCGTAAAACAATGAGGCTTATTTAATAATAATTCGCGCGACACATTACAAGACGAAGACGCGTTTTGTCCCTCTTGCCTGTCTGTCGAACAAAAATGGACCTTATTGGTATCGCGTGAAGGGTTGCTAAAGAAATGCGGGCGAGTCGAAGTATTTCGTACCGTAGAATCTTCGACCTTATTACTATTATACGGTGCGTCGTTATCAGAACGAGAGCGGTTAAATGAATTTTGCGTATTTTTTGTGAGCGATGAATCGATTTTAAATGTATTATTATTACTGAAAATATGAAGTAAAGTATGATGCGAGCGGGAACAATGTTTACATTTGCGTTGCGATTTACACATCGATAATGCGTGTTTGTTACTTAAACAATTAGTACAACATTTATTTTGTTTTATAAAATTATATTTATCGTGAGTAGTGAGTTTTAAGAAATGCGGACAGACATATAAATGATCATGCTCCTTTGACTTGCATAGAATGCATGAACGCGATGAATCAGTATTAATATATGTTTTACTAACTTTATAAGGAGCGGGACTAAATTTAATATTAGTTTTATTATTATCACCAGACGACGTATGCGGTGAAGGAAATGTATGGCACAAAGCTCTATTTTGCTCGAATAAAAATTGAATTAAATCAGAATATTTTGGTATGTTAACTTTGCGGCACGACATTTCGAACGCCTTTACAGTTTCAGTATCTAATTTTCTAAGCGCTATATTTAAAAAGAGAAAATCAGATATGTCATCAATTTTAAGTTGCTTAAGAGCGTTAATAGAGGCGTCGAACTTGTCCATAAATTTATGATAACCAGCGGGCGTATTAGCGTTAACATTTTTTATTTCTAACAGCTGATTTATGTAAGTAGTAGCGAGTGCACACTCGTCATTGTATCTGTGGATAAGTGCGTTCCAGATTACTGAATAGTTTTCAGCTGTAGGCATAAGGCCTGCGCAGACAGATAATGCTTTGTCTGATAACTTACTGACTAAATAGTACACACGTTCAGCGTCTGTTAACTGGTGGTTTTCATGGACTAGCGTTTTAAATTGTTGGTAGAACATAGACCAGTGTCGTATGTCTCCATTAAAAGTTAATAATTCCATAGGCGGGAGCGAGGGCTTAAACTTAGCGGGTAAATTATTGTCTAAATTCAAAGATGAATGCGGAGCGGATAATTTTGAAACTTTACTTTTAACGCGGCTGTACAAGTCATGAAAAGAATTTAAAGGTTGGAAATCTATTTCCGCGTCTGGGTTTACCCTTAAATTCCTAATATTAAATTCTTCCAAAGTGTCCTTGAACTCATCGCGTAAGTATTCAAGGTCAGCCGCGGTATCAAGCAAAGAACTCTGCGAGTTAGCGTCCAATGCACTGATTGACAAATCATAGATTGATTGCATGCGTGAAAATATGGAATTACGTTTAGCGATTAATATTTTTAAACTAATTTCGTCGTCTGAAATCGTCTTAGCATCATGATATTTGGCTTTAGTAGTCATTTTGTAAACAAAGTTAAGTTACGCGTATGCGAGGATAAGTACAAAAATATTATGCGAGCAATGAACGAGTTGTAATACGAGTTGTATTTGTCGTAAATACAAAAATGGTGTATTACTAAATGCGGAATATGGAATGCGTTTAAGTATAATTTTTCGATATTAAATATAGAAAGTTACACAACAATGAAGCAATAGTAAAAGCGGTGCGGTGCGTTTTGCAAATGAAATTAAATAAATATGTACAGTAGGCGGTATATGTAATGCGATAAGAATATACTACACACATAAATTTATTTGCAAAAAGTAATAGAAATATAATGGGATATGAATCCGGTTGATGACCAATTTTATCCGGCTCGAAGGACCAAAACTTTTGGTGTGAATGCGTTGCAGACTTTGAAGACTGCTACTGGTTCATGCGGGCGTTTTATAAAGTGGACTGTAGAATGCGTTGAAGGAAGAAAGTCAAGGGTTATTTGGAGGGTTGGCAAGCACACTAACCTGGTTGCAGGACTCGAATGGTACTCGTATTAGCACCGACGGCTAGGCGGATGCTCCAATGTCTCCAATCTTCTTTCTTCTTGACTTCTTATTGGTTATTATGCCGTATTTGTATGGTTTACGTTTACTATTACACTTCACAGTAATATCACTTGCTTTATGAGAGTTATTTAGCGGGCGCGGTGATGCGGTTTTTAGATAATATGCGGATTAGTTCATTACATTTGATAATGAGCGCGAGTTGCATTCGATGTTGGCGGGAGACTTCTTTTCGACTGTCTAAACCTTGGCGGTGTGCGAGTGAATCCGCTATATAAGAGTGCGCTTGCCAGAAAGAGAGGGAGGATAGGAAATTAAATAGAGAAGGAATGGATTGCCGCGCTTTCATAGAAGATATAATAATTTTGGCGGGAACAGCGGGAGCAGGCAAATGCATCCACAGAGTAATGCCATAATTGGCGCGAACAATATATATATCAAATGTTTAATTTTCAAATCAATTCAAAGGCAAAGATTATTTAGATTTCTAATAGTTACATTAAATCTATTAGAAACCGGGCTCCCATTGCTAGCCATTCTAAATTCAAGGGAAAATGTACAAGCCCATACCAAAAACCCTTGTGGCGCTTATAGTCTAATTACATATGTGATATGCTAAATTAAGATGTCATATTCGTGTTATTTATTTACACAAAGCCTTACTCACTATAGAGAGACAACACACTAGCTTAGTAAATACATTGCACTTTATAAATGGTTTAGGAATGAACAAGATATGTACACAAATAAATCCCACAAGTGTTAATATGTACACATTAATATTGTAGAAGGTCTCCCGTCGGTTAAACGGTTACTCTTCGGTTATGGTACTTCTGACAAATCTCGTATAATATAATCGTAACTAGATACATGAAAATTTATAGGAATAATCATAGAATCACCTTGTCCAAAATGGACCAAGGCTGACGCACCATTATTGATGCTAACCATTCTTCCGAGTACATTCTTAAATCGCACTCTAATCTGTGAGATCAATTTGTTTATTAAAGTACAATTGTGGGGTTTATCTTAGTTTTTTAAAATCTATGAAAGTCTAGGTACATTACCAAGGCTCGAAGCGATGATTCCCTCTGCACTGACACTGACTTTATTTAATTTAAAACTTTCGCTACTATTTTACTAATACAATTTCAGGAAAATACTATAATAATACAATTAATATGAGATCGGACACAATGATCTTAATACTACAGGTAGTAGTACTGCCCCGGTGAGCGTTGCTTCCCAGACTGCCTCCTCCTCTGACTGCGCTGGAGTTTTGTTTCTCTCACGCCAAACCACGCCCTCTGTGGATAATAAAAAAAAGGACCCACAATAACCGTTCTCAAATTTGTTATTCATTGGCTAAAGATTAAACATGTCAGCCTCTTTCACTATTCATTGGCTAACATGGTTCTGTACGACCACGCCCATGCCTTGACTCTATCGGTTCCGGCATTAAAGCAGCAGGGCGTCTTGTTATTATCTAGAAATTTCGTTCAGTCACATCTGCAAACCATTTAGTATGGCCAAACCCATAAACCTTTCAAACGAAGTAATTATCTTGGATTTTTATTGTCAGTTTTGAAAGAACGTATAGTTCGTTTTCAATAGACGATTTATATTTATGACTGCACGTTGCCTTTTCTATACAACCTAAATGTCTTAATGGCTTCACTATTGTTTTTGTTATCGACAAGTGTTCCGCAGTGTGGGAATGCAATTTTAAAACGTTCACAAAGCTGTTTGTCTGCAGAGATTTTTTTATTAACCATGTAATACGTCGCATACCATTACACACTCCCCCAAATAGAATTTTAAAACACTTAATCTTGCTATGCTTCATGGTAACTACAAGTGATTTTAAAATTTCTATTTTATATACATATAGACTCACGCTAGGCCTATCCTATCCACATCCCTTTTTTTTTTCTCGACTCCCGACGCGATAGCAGGTCTATTCTCTGTAAGCCCTCCTTTGCTTGTGTTAGTCCCTTAAACAAAGCCCTATTCAGTTCTCATAACTAATCCTAGTACTACTGTTCTCATACGTCCTTGTAGTAGCGAAACAGGTGAATCGCATTGTAATTACCTTTTACTTTATCTGTACGAACGTCTATCAAGGTATATACATTGTTATATGGGATTGCTCCTATTACGTAGGGTCCCTCATACAACCGCATAAATTTCTTTGTTAGTTTTTTGTCTGCGTCCGAAATTGAGAAAGTTTTGAGTTTTACTAAGTCGCCTACTTCGAATTCTATTAACTTATGATTTTTGTTATAATAACGCTCCCTACTCTTTGATGCCTTTGATATATTCAGTCGAGCCTGGTGGCGAATCTGTTCTAGTGTCTCTTGCGGTACATAGGTTACATTGACCATGTCTTTATCGTAATCCGTTGACAACAAGGTTCTTTTTCCCCATACTATTTCATTAGGTGAATACCCCGTTGTGGTATGTATTAATTGATTGTAACAATCTTCTATGTCTGGTAGTAAATCTACCCAAGATCGGTGTGACTTATGACAATATGTCCTAAATAATCGACCTAGTTCTTTATTTACCCTCTCCGTTGAGTTTGGCCGGGGATTTCTGACTGATGTATGCGTCAGTTCGATGCCCAAATGACGAATACCTAACCCGAAAACCTTCGAAGTAAAATTTGCTCCTCTGTCTGAGCATAGTACCTTAACCTGGATTTCTTTATGAAATTTCTTCACGCATGTTAACGAGGCCTTACCACTCGCTTGCCGTAGCGGATATAATCTGATTAATTTACTATATGAGTCTTGCATCACAAATATGTATTTAAACCCGAATCGACCCGATGGTAATGGACCATAAATATCGCAAAAAACCCGTTCTCCTATCTCGTTGGCTATTCCGATTTTAATCGGCCCAGTGTGTGTTTCTAACGTGTGTTTAGTCTTTTGGCATGTCTCGCAAGACCTTACGACCTTCCCTATCACGCGAGACATGTTCGAGAAATAATAACGACCTTTCATCAAATTATAAACTTTATAACGCCCGAAGTGACCTATTTCTTCATGTATGGAAATGATCAAACCCTTCTGTAAGTCCTCGGGGACATACAGCCTCAAAGTGTCTTTCTTTATATCGGTTCTATACAGGATTCCCTCTTTAAGTATATAAAATTTCGATTCAGACGTGCTCGTTACCTTCATGCGCCTAATAATTTCATTAACGACCTTATCACGTTCTTGATAACTACCTATTTCCTTCCATCTATCACATATCACCCGTTCTAGTGAAGTTTTAAATAGATTCATCTCAGGTCCGACGGCCTTGTTAGTTAATACATCGGTGGCACCTGTTATGTGTCGCGATAACACATCCGCTACTGTATTTAATTTTCCTTTTACATGCTCCACAGTGTAATCGAAACGTCCTATGTAATGTACCCATCGTATCATTCGTGCGCTCAATAATTTGCACGTTTGTAGAAATATTAAGCTCTCATGATCGGTTCTGATCACTAATCGCGCTCCTCTCAAATATGTTTCGAACTTAGACAAACTAAATATAATAGCCCATAACTCTAACTCTGTCTTAACTTGTTCTCTGTAGGCTAAAGGTACCGGATAGCTATGTTTTACAAAGGGGGTTTCATCCGTCAACCTAATAACGTGTTCGTATCTGTCTGTCAGTCCTAATTTCTCTATAAATACCCTACAATGTTTGTTTAGTACAGTCAATAACAACTCTTTGTGCTCGCTATTTAAATTAGGATCGTCAAAACGTAACCCTTTTATTTCTTCACCGACGGGTTTTCCGCTCTGTATACTAGACTCTATAGACATAGTATTTTGATTTAAAATTGAGTTAATCGTGGCAGCGTTTGTCTCTCCCCCTAGCCTCTCAACTTCACACTCCGAGTTCAGTCTAATGCAAGATCTAACTCCTAAATGCTCAATCGTTAATGTCCGTTCACTACCACAGTTTATTATCCCTTTCACTCGTTCTAACCAATCGTACCCTAATATTAGCGATCTAGGTAAGCGCCGTATTACCTGCTGTCCCCAGTGTTACACAGAGCTAAGATACCGGACCGGATTTGTGTTGGGGAATCTAGTTTTTTGTCTGTTCACTCTCCCCCACATGTTTCGATCCGTTAGAACTTTCGCTTCCCTTAACAAAAGCGACAGTCGGTCGGGTGTTAAATCTTTCGGTATTGGTTAATGTCGGTCTGTTGTAATTTGTTCTGTAACCTACATGTCCTCGGCGATTTCCTCGTCCCCTTCCCGCGTTAAACGTACCCCCTCGTCTATTTGCCCAAATTGTTGCGACAACCGGACGCGTCGAAGGCGACCTATTGTACTGCCTATCTTTAAACCCTCTACCTGCTGTAACTCGCATATTACCCTTCGGGTTTTCATTTATATTTTGTTCTAAACTCCGTAGAAAGGTTATACCTTCCATTATGTTGACTTCCCCCTGACGCGTAAACCACAAGCGCTGAATATCTATAGAGAAATGTCTCATTATAGAATTTACCAAATCCCGTTCGCTAAACATAATGGTTAAAGATTGCATTGATTCGGCATGATTCGCGAAGTGTTCAGACATAGACATTCCCGATTCACTTGTATACACCGCGTTAATCAGTTTATACCTAATCGATTCCTGGATCTGTTCTGTCCAGTATACGCGTCTAAAGTCTGTTTCAAAATCAGCGAAGGTAACCCAGTTTTTTGAATATAAATCCATAATCTTCCGCGCATGACCTGTAATACATCCTAATGCAATATCTACCTCACGGTTCGACCCATTCACCGCCTTAATATACCCTTTTAATTTCTTTAGAAATACTATTGGATTCGTTAACGGCTTACCATCGAAGTTTGGCTTGTTTACGGACGGCTGTACTACATATATGTTCCTAACCTCGGAAGTCGATGTACTGGGATCGGTTGAAGCAAAGCTAATCGATTCTTGCCTATCAGAAATATTATCGTTATTTACGTTATTTGTTACGCTTGCATTGTCTATATTCGAAAGTTTCAGCAATTTTTTATCGAATTCGTTAATTTTCTCCAATATTAGTTTTAATGTTGAATTGGTTACGGTCTCATTTCGTACGCTCGCATCTACTACCTGCTCCGACGTCCCTACCTCGCTGAGAGCTGTAACCTCCACATTCTTTTGTTTTATATTACGTCTCGCTCTATTCGTCGCCATCTTTGTCTAACACTTTCCCTTTGGGTTAGGTTAATACTGGCAAAAGTTTGACTTGCCTATCTATTCGCCTATCTTGTTAAGAAGTTAGTTATATTAGTGTAATGTTGCCACTTGACTTTAACGGAATACAGATGTGATCTGAATATACTAAATTTTAGGTTAAAATTAAAATTAGTCTAGAGGTCAAGCAAGGGAATTTTCTCAGCACCACCGACTCCTCGCGAACCCTGTAAACCGTACATTTTTATAAGACATACTGCTCGTTACGCTCCTCCTTATACCTATGATAGTTTGTAAATGTTATTATATTTATAATTATAGCGACATGCACACTAACTCCTGAATTCCTGTAAATTACACATTTATAAATATAACATATAGTTATAACATGCACAGTGTATTTGTCTCTCTATGTGTTGATTTATTTTATTTCTAAAACTCACTTTCGTCTAAATCGCGTTTCTACGTTGTGTATTTTTTTTTTTTTTTATATATCCAGTCGTATCGTTATTTCGAATACGTATCTGAATTCTGGTCTCGCGGCACCATTCTGTGGTGGTTCGAATGAGGTTGATCGTCTAGTTAATCTTAATTTCGTAAATTTAGTCAATTATAAGTTTGATTCAGACATGAACAAGTGAATTTATTCTTTGTTTGAGTTTAGTTAACTCCAATTGCGTCATACAATGAAGAGAGAGACATTCAAGTGCTTTGATAAGGCCCCTTTATTTGTTTGATTATTGGTCGATCATTCTGTCGACCAGCACAATTTCTGCGGGAACGAAGCGAAGCCGACACCGTTCTCCGATTTATTAAATTACGTTCGAACTTACTCAGGAGTTAGTCATTGAATAAGACTCAGTTACACGTTTATATGCATCTATGTAACAAATATTATATACATACTCTATTAATCGGAATAGAACGGTGGTGAGGCTAAGCTTGTGCGGGACTAAGTTAACCGCCACACTGACCAGAATCAGTCGACAACTTAAGAACCCTACGCCAGTGACTGGCCCTTAACCGTGTTATGGGAGCGGCACTGACCCTCCTATATCGCTACGAAGCGAGTATATTGCCCTTCTAGCTCGTAAGCTTGGGTCTTTTATGGCTATTTAAGCCCGCTCCAGGTACCATGGATTTTATTTATATATTGTATAATTTGTTATATTTCGATTTGGCCAAATCGAGGTCGGAGGGTCATTGTGCGGGGGAGGACGTGTTTGGAAGTGTCCGTTTCTGCCGCCAGTAGTCTCTACAGGAATTGTGCTTTAAATAAATAAAATATCGCAACAAGAGTATTAACTGGTAAATGCCTCTGGCCTGGAATGTCTCTCGCCTCTCTATATTTCTAGGAGTGTATGGTATACACAGGACCCTTGTTAATTAACACCGAATACTCATGTTGTTTCTTTAGCTGCAGTGTCGAGTCGCCTCCCCGAAGCCAGCTGCATTCGGCTGCCTTCGGCGTATTTGAAATGGTTATAACCTATTATAAAATGTAGTTACCTGCTTTTCTAAAGACGCAGACTTGAGTCCCGTTATCCTTCTTTACAAAGACTCCGTTTATGGTCTACTGGTTATAAAATTTTATATTACGGTCAGTCTCTTTGTATTCAAAATTTCACTACCTCTAGATAGTTCCTAAGGATGATTTTACCTATTAGTGGATAACTTAATTATGTAAATTTCAATTTAATCTCTACTCCAATCAAATGAAATCAAATGTAATTGTAAGAAAAGAACGTTAAATACTCTCCAAAACCCGTACAGTAAGTGATGTATAATTAGCTATATGAGAAAGAGTCTAATATTCAATGTGCATTCATATGTGTCATATGCCCCACAAGTAATACTTTAACTAGGGTTGGAACTTCTATTAAATATCTCTATGATCCTGATATAACCTCCTACGATAAACACTTCGAAGGTGAGCATGGATGAACAATGAAAGATGATATATATATCAAATGTTTAATTTTCAAATCAATTCAAAGGCAAAGATTATTTAGATTTCTAATAGTTACATTAAATCTATTAGAAACCGGGCTCCCATTGCTAGCCATTCTAAATTCAAGGGAAAATGTACAAGCCCATACCAAAAACCCTTGTGGCGCTTATAGTCTAATTACATATGTGATATGCTAAATTAAGATGTCATATTCGTGTTATTTATTTACACAAAGCCTTACTCACTATAGAGAGACAACACACTAGCTTAGTAAATACATTGCACTTTATAAATGGTTTAGGAATGAACAAGATATGTACACAAATAAATCCCACAAGTGTTAATATGTACACATTAATATTGTAGAAGGTCTCCCGTCGGTTAAACGGTTACTCTTCGGTTATGGTACTTCTGACAAATCTCGTATAATATAATCGTAACTAGATACATGAAAATTTATAGGAATAATCATAGAATCACCTTGTCCAAAATGGACCAAGGCTGACGCACCATTATTGATGCTAACCATTCTTCCGAGTACATTCTTAAATCGCACTCTAATCTGTGAGATCAATTTGTTTATTAAAGTACAATTGTGGGGTTTATCTTAGTTTTTTAAAATCTATGAAAGTCTAGGTACATTACCAAGGCTCGAAGCGATGATTCCCTCTGCACTGACACTGACTTTATTTAATTTAAAACTTTCGCTACTATTTTACTAATACAATTTCAGGAAAATACTATAATAATACAATTAATATGAGATCGGACACAATGATCTTAATACTACAGGTAGTAGTACTGCCCCGGTGAGCGTTGCTTCCCAGACTGCCTCCTCCTCTGACTGCGCTGGAGTTTTGTTTCTCTCACGCCAAACCACGCCCTCTGTGGATAATAAAAAAAAGGACCCACAATAACCGTTCTCAAATTTGTTATTCATTGGCTAAAGATTAAACATGTCAGCCTCTTTCACTATTCATTGGCTAACATGGTTCTGTACGACCACGCCCATGCCTTGACTCTATCGGTTCCGGCATTAAAGCAGCAGGGCGTCTTGTTATTATCTAGAAATTTCGTTCAGTCACATCTGCAAACCATTTAGTATGGCCAAACCCATAAACCTTTCAAACGAAGTAATTATCTTGGATTTTTATTGTCAGTTTTGAAAGAACGTATAGTTCGTTTTCAATAGACGATTTATATTTATGACTGCACGTTGCCTTTTCTATACAACCTAAATGTCTTAATGGCTTCACTATTGTTTTTGTTATCGACAAGTGTTCCGCAGTGTGGGAATGCAATTTTAAAACGTTCACAAAGCTGTTTGTCTGCAGAGATTTTTTTATTAACCATGTAATACGTCGCATACCATTACAACGTGTTGTATATTTCTTTTATTTTGTTTTTGCTTAGCAAGCAAAAGTGTATACGGGTTACGGTATAATACGGTCACTGTCATGTATAGACGAATTTTTCTTCTACTGTAAGCAGGACTCCAAGAAACAGCCTCTAAGAATCACCTTATCAGTCAGTTCTTCTTATACTGCTTACGAGTATACTGTAAGGCTACTCCAGTGTCATCGTCTTCATCAGATTAGCAGCCTCTTGGGCAGTAACGTATGTTCCTTTGTAGATCTGTCTTTAAAATGATTTGCCCACAGCTATTCCAGCCAGTTGGCTATGTGAGTTATGTCAGCGATTTGGCTGATGGATTTTTTCCCTAAAAATCTTTCTCGTATATTAGGCATAGCTCTTTCCGGAGCGCGCTGAATGACTTTGACTTTTCGTATTCAACCAATAGTAAAGGCCACGCCGCGTTTTTATGGTAATGATGAGAATGGATCCGAAAAAGGCCCTTAGTTTTTTCAGTGACAGGGTTTCCTGAATCTTATAAGACCTTTTTCCAACTATAGAACATCTGTCTTCTTTTCAATCAGAGGTCATTTATGGTGGATATAGATTCTCGAAAGATTTAGTGAGAATTGAATTGAAAATTTAAATTTGTTTGTACAAAAATAGTACGATATATTCACCTGTCCTTTAGTGTGCAAATAAGAACAATTAGCGAGCAATATAGTGACAGCTTCACAAATGTGTTTCTCTGCCGGCTCTAGCGAACAACTTTGCAATGTGTGAGTCTGAAGTGTAGGAACAATTCAGTCTCTTGCTGATTAGAGCGAGCCTGACTCCGGGACTTGCATCTGCGGGCAGTTGTAAATTTGGGAAATTTTGCATAGTTTCACCTATATAGAGTTATTTGTTGACTACAGCATACAATTGCATAAGTTTTTTTTCAGTAATTGAGGATGCATGTTGCATTTTGCAACAATACTTCATTCAGAATGCGTCATATGTTGCAAGTTTTGCAACGATGATTGATACATCTTAGAAAATTTATAACTTAATAAAACTAGACAAAGTTTATTAAATGGAACAAAAAACTTCGAAAAAGAAGGTAACTAAATATACCCATTATAAAATCCAACCAAACACATAAATGTGAAAAGGGCAACTTTATTGTAGAGGTTGTAAACTTTTGTTGCCTTTGTCAATAAAATAATCCAAATGGGTGGCGAAATTGAAGTTTGTTAAGTAACTTAAACATTCAAAAGAACCTTAATAATATAAGGCCAGTAATTCAATAAATCTTGGTGTTCATCAATCTTATTTGATACAATTTTTTTAATAATATATTTAAATAAATAATAAAATAACGCTTCACACTAATAGCCCCACATAGGATTCCCTGTGTTGTGGGTGCCATGAACAACACACAGAGACAAGAAAACTCACACATAGACCGAGAAAGAAATTCAAACTTATCATTAATAATATATTGGTTGCATGAAAAGATGTTGCCAAATCCTTGCCAGACCAAAAGTAAGCGGGAAACCTGCATTGCGTCTGAAATATTAAAAATAATTCTTAGACGATTTTATAAGATTTTTGGCTGCTTTTTTTGGTTGGCAACAGGTTGACGAACCTTTGTTAATTTCCGTCAGGTAGCTTGACTTTGGCTTGAAAATTTCAGGCAAAGGTTTTGATGTGATTCCCACATATTCATAGACAGACATGTATATGAAAGTATTTAAGTACTCTTTTTAGTATTCTTTAAACATAAGTACACCACTGTAATGGAGAACCTGAGTTTAAAGTAAAATTTAAAAGCATTTTTCCTCATGTTTCGTCATGTTTGTAATTAAAATTGTAATAGCTATCTTTTAACTTATTGATGGAAATTAGTTACGTTACGTTTTAATAATATTGACATTTGTTTTAAATTGACATTGTTTTTAATCTTATTTATTCATAGATTTTTTTTATATAACAATATTTTAATTTTTGACATTGACATTATGGTATTGTTTTATATTTTTGTAGTCTTTATGAACGTTTATGTAAGCCTGAATGTAAAGCGAAAAGCAATGTGAATATGACGCTCAATATGCAAGCAGATTACACCTATAAAAGAGGTATCGCTAAGCACTTAATTATGTATTGTCTACTCCTTAGGAAGTTTGTAGTGTATATCTTGTTGGTGTGACTAATAAAATAAATAAATAAATAAATAAACGTTCTAGCTTATGCATCCATTTTGAATAAATTTACCTATCATCCATTCGCTGGCAGTTATTCAGCAGTTAAAATACCAATCTGCCTCTCAGGGCCACAACAAAAAATTCTCATTCACCGATGACGTATCCAATCGGTGCGTCCATTCGCGCCGCCAGAAAGTTCCGGAGCAGTTTCCACGTTCGCTCTCTGACGAATATTGGTTAAACTGAAATATTGCAGGGCTAGCCTTTGGGAATTCATTTTCACCGTTGTTTTATAGATTTCTTCTTCTTTTTATTTGGGATATGGAGTTAGTCAATGGTCATCCAGTATATTCCGAAAGGTGACCAATGCAGTCAGTAATGGGTTTATATTGATGAAATGGAAATGCGGTGCATATTTTTTAGTCGACATGGATGCAATAAAAGCGTATGCACTTATGCAGATCGATTGGGATAAAGCGTGGCGTGTGATCAACAAATAGTTATAGTAATGACCTGACTTTATCAGTCTGATTGATTTTCTACTAATAATAAAGAGGAAAGATTTGATTGTTTGCATTGAATAGGCTCCGAAACTACTGAACCGATTTGAAAAATTCTTACACTGTTGGAAAGCTACACTATCTCCGAGTAACATAGGTAACATGCTATATTATATTTTCAAAAAAATTAGGGATCCTTAATAAAACTCCAATATGCAACCCGAGGTGTAAAAAATAAAGAAAACCGAAGCAAAGCGAGGGCGGTTACTCGTAATTATATAAGATGCATTTTGAATACCAGTCCGGAAACCATTAGTCTAAGCAAAACGAACCACCTTAACAATAAACTGATGTACCTCCTTTGTAATGCACATAACATCACCCGATCAAAGTAGTGAGATTCCACTTATGTCCAACACAAGCATTACTTTTCCTGTCATCCAACCAAAGCCAAAACTGTGGGCACTTCTGGCAGTCTTTTATGTCCGGACATCGGAAAAGTGACGTCACAGGCGGTAATAGTTTCCGGTCCGGCGGGCGAACTTATTACAGCCTCTTCCAATCCGTTGCGCCCAACGATTAAGTAACGCAGTGCATCGTTAATCGAAACTGTTTGCTATTAGCCGCTGAAGGTCATTCGGATGGAAGAAACAATTGCTTGTGAGTATATGAGGGTGAATAGTGATTTTGGGTTCTATATCCTGTGATATATAGACCAATGGATCAGCGGCTTTAAATAGGTTTTTAGGTTTCCCTCCCTATAGGTACTGATATAAAACAGCTTTCTCTAAAAATGGTTTATAAACGAGAACCACCCGATGGTAGGTGGAGACCGTCACCCATGGATATCAGTAACACTTATACTTTTCTAGACAAGAACGTGCTGGCTAATTACCATACGATAGCTCGGCTGATATCAATGTCGACTTTTATCCGTCGACGTTTGTACATGTCAAAAATAATATAAAATACCTGTATTATTAATCTCAGCAGGGCTTTATTATTATTTGGAATATAATATGCCCTATATTATATCCAACAGCTTCAACGTGAGTCTAATTTTGATGGCATTCGAGCATTTTCAGACAATATTCCAGCTTTCAAGTGGGATTAAAATTCACTAAAAATACCTATAGATTTTATAATATACTTAACAAATAAAAAATTAAATATTCACCAACCATGTGTTATATATAACACACACAGATACCTATTATAATATATATTTTTGAAATAGGACTCTCATAGTACGGAAAATCCAATAAAAAATTAATCAAATTTTTAGTCATATTGCTATTTCTGCAGTTATGTAGGAATGAAGTACGACTGTGTATGTGGACAACGTATATAATAGTTAAGTGGAATACGATTAGTTAACGAAACTACTATATTACTATAACTTAAATGAATTCTTTGCTGACATGGAGCCTTAATTATTATGATTATTATTATTCTGTCTGACATATAATATTTTCCCTATTTTTATTAATTTCGGTTGACTATAAGAATTGATAAATTCTCGTAAGCATGTAACAAATTTAATTTAATATGTATGAAATCTGACAAATTGTATGCCCGATAAGGGTAGACTGTTAATACTTATATCTGATTTTAACACCAACATGTAAAATGTAAACAGTCTCACAATAAATGAATTCTATTCTATTCTATTCTATTCTATTCTATTCAAAACTTTAAGTCCAGTCGCACGGGCTGCCCAGAGCTCACTAAAATGTAGAGCTAGAAAACACGCTGAAATTCGTCTATCGGTGACATCCGCTGCAATATTTCAGTTAAACCAATAGTCATCGACTGAAACCGAAACATAAAAATTGTTCTGACTTCGGAATATCTGACAGAGATTGCTGTAGCTTCGTTGAATAGAGCCATATAGATCTGGATTTGTTTCATCTTTGTTAGTGTTTACGTCGAATTCAGTAAACTTTGACGACCCATGCGGTGCAATAGTTGTTATGCCAAATATGCTGTTTGAAGATTCTAAGGCTCGATTTCCAGTGTTTAAATGATGGATTTTAATTTCTGTTCATGTGTACGTGTTCTCTTCTTTGTGAGTTGTCTCATAAGTGCCATACTTATGACACGAGAAATTCTAATGTGGGGCTATGTGTGTGTAGGTAGCGTTTCTATTTGTTAAGGTGAAAATCATATTCGTCTTTAAACAAATTCGCTACATTTCTTTCTCTTCCGTTAGGTTTCAAGTTCCACTCTTCTTATTAAAAAAAGCTCCAGTATAAAATTGGCAGAAAATTTATGACCGGCCTACGCTGCGGAAGTTTCCATCCCCTCCAAACTCCTTCAAAATGACTAACGAGTATCTAACGATGGTTTTCGTGATGAAATAGTTAACTAATCCTTGAAAGCATGGAACCAGTAACGGTACCTTCCCGTCCAATTACCGAAAAAAGACCACGAATTGCCTAATTCGATAGACTAACTTATATACTTCGATCACATACACCATATTGCCATAACACCATACAAGTTTGTCCGTCACAGAATATTAAACAAAATTGTGTCACCACTCGCCCGATGGATGCCGTTAAATTTCCAAATAGCCCCTAAACGCAATGCAAACAGCCCGATATTAATTATCAAGTGTAAGCTGAATTGATGACACTCACCCATGTAAACAAAGTAACAACACGCTCTGAGGGTATTCGTTTGTCGATAGAAGTATCGGCTGGTGTGCGACGATAAGTTAGTACCAGCGACATTGACGGAGTTGATACTGTCGATAGCCACCTGTAACCAAATTAAAAAAGAGGAAATAGACAATAGTTTCTCCATTGGACGCCACGACAATGCCTTTGTAGTAAGTTGTGTTTTTTTTATGGAAATAGCCGGCAAACGAGCTGACGATCCACCTGATGGTAAGTGGCTATCGTCGCCCATGAACATGAGCAACACCAAAGGCATTATTGATGCGTCGTCGGCCAAAAAAAAGAAGAAAAAGAAAGTAAGAACAGTTCTACTTTACAGAACCAGTGGCTCTCAAGCCCCCAGTCGGAACGACGAGTCGTTTGGCGGCTGACTCATGCTCAAGGGTAGTAGCTATCCAGGCGAATCCCATTGAGAAATAACATGGAGCTTGTGTATACACACGCAAGTTGCAATGTGTGCGTGCGAGTGTGCGGAACTTAAAATATTTATCGTTTTTCTTCATCTCTTGATCTTGATTTCTTGATCGTTTACGAAAGAATTATTGTATTTGTTGGTAGATTACTGCAATGATATAAGTTATTGTAACGACAGAAAGAAAGTTAATTGTAACTATTCAACAATAATAAAAGTTATTATTATATAAGAGCAACAACTCTAAAACCTACCTGATTTAATTACGCATTGCAAACCAACTTGAAGGAAGGAAAATATTGTAACGCTATACAGCAGCCTAATAACTATTCTATTTAACATGGGTCAAGTTAACATGGTCAAAACAAGGTTATGTGAATCCCATTAATATCACAAAATATGTGAAAGTTTGTGAAGATGTCTGGATGTTTGTTCCTCAGTCATGACAAAGTCAAAGTCAAAGTCAAAATATTTTATTCATATAGGTATCATTGATACACTTATGCACGTCATTTGGCTTTTCGGAAGGTGCTTTGTCATGGAGGAGAAGAAAAGCCTAAAGAAACTCCTCAGCACATCTTTTAAAAAAAAATATTACAAAAAAGATATTATCATACAAAAGTTTACTATTCTGAGTGGAACTGGTTGCAGAGCTAATCATTTCCATGCGTCTTTGTCATTTAAATACTCGTTTACACTATAATATCCCTTGCCTAACAATTGTGTTTTTACACGTTTTTTGAAAGATTCTATTGGCAAGTCACGTATTATTTTTGGGATTTTATTATAGAAATGTACACCAAGCCCTATGAAAGATCGTTGCACTTTACTTAGGCGGAACGAAGGCGTAATTAATTGCTACATTCTTTTTGTTTGGCGATTATTAATATCAAAATTTTGTTTATACGCGTTTATATTCTTCCTTATAAAAACTACATTACCATTAACGACACAACCATTTAACCGATTTGGCTGAGGAATAGAGATAGCCTATATCCTGGATTAACAGATAGTCTATTTTTTATCTCGGAAAATTTCAGGGTTCCAGCGGGATTTGTAAAAAATCTATCTCTACCACGAGCGAAGCCACGGGGAAAGCTAGTAATAATTATAAATGTGAAAGTTCATAAGAATGTTTGTAATTCTTTCACACAAAAACTACTGAACGGATTTTAGTGTATATTATAGTGATTGAATAAAGTTTCTGTGAAATTGAAGATAAAGTAGGATACTTAACAAGCCTAGCGCCGCTTCAGTGAGCTGTTATGCTTACCGAACTAAATGTGTTGCGTAGAAAGTTAAGTTTAAGTTTCGCTCATAGCATATTCAAGCCGAGTTCGAACGTGCTTTACTTTGATCTCCACTAACTACATTTATATAGGGTATTTTATACCTCATAACGCTTTTGAATGTGGTACGAGTGATGGGCGGAAAGCGATTACGTTATGTTTGCAATAGTTTTACTACAGCCAATTCTCATATGCCTTCTGACAGTAAGGATGCTGATTTTCATTTTACTCATCTTTAAAAACAATAGAGTTTCGGTGGTTTTTTATAATATTTGCTTATGATTTTCAGAATTTACATGAAAAATTGTGGATGTGTGTGTGTGTTGACTTCACTGCAAAAATTACAAAAGTTTTTCAATCCAACTATTAATCTATAACCTATTAAATATCAATAACTACATATAGTAACCATATTTTATAACTTTCGCCCTTGTGACTTCAGTGGTTAAAGCGTTTAAAGCGGTTAAGTCTTTTTCAAGTCGTCGCTTAACTTAGTTAAGCACTGGAGGACTTCCTGTGATAATTTTCAAATATTCAAAAAAAATACTCTCATATTTTTTTGTAAATGCGCCAAAACAAATAAAACTTCAATAATGTGACCGCACCGCTCACTTTTTGTACCACAACACCCGAAGCGACAAATGGCCACGTTATGAATATAAATCACGTGTTACGAATTGAGAGGATGATATGAACTACTTACAGCGCCCGCGCTCGCGCCGGATGAGGCATCCCTAACTTGTGTTTTCTTTATTTAACACACATTGTTTCTCACACACTGTTTCAGAATTTCGGCTGAGCTGGGACCTCGTTCGTAGGATTGCTTTCATAAGTTTTGTCTTCGAAACACTGATTTATAATGTTCTCGGAATTTGTATAAGCTTTCTTCATAGGATTGCTTAGCGTTTCAAATGTAATATTCCCACTCTATCATATTTTAAGGATCTGTGCTGCTCCTGAATCAAATCTGATTAAGGGTGACAGAAGGTGTGTGAAACCAAAGGTCAGTAAATTGTGATACTGAAGGAAAACATGATACGAATATCATTGCGCTATTACTTTTTATTGTGTTATGCCAATATGACGTGTGTATTGTTGTTGGCTGAATTCAATATTTTTCAGGTTAGTTTAGAACAATGCCATAAAAATTAATGACAATAATTTGATTTTTGGCTAGACTAGTCAAGTACCATTAACCATCCTACAATTCCTCAGTAAATTCAAAGCAGCCACCTAGAGTACCATTAAATTACGAGCATAAATGAGAAAAGGAAGAAAAAAGAGTTATTCGGTCCGGTAGTGCGCCAAAATTCAGGCGAAACTGCATTTAGCAATTCTTTCTGTCGACAGATGCGCTGCAGCAATCGATATTGGACAGCAAAGGTACTGGTCCTCGGTGAGAAACAAAGCAAACAATCCAGATTGCGTATCCAAACTGTAGTTTTGCAACTACCGCCCAAATTCTATGCAAATGAGTGAAACTTTTTGGAGAAAGTTTACAAACTCGTTTTAATTGTTTGATGTTTTAAGTAGTTTCGTGGTGATGTCAAAGTTATCCTTTTTGTAGTGTAGAATAACGAAACTCACGAATGGTGTACGAGTATACATAATAAGTGCTTTATTGAGTTAGGTAATATTGAGCTCGATCCGGAGGTTGCTTAGGTAGCATAACTTCATGGAATCGGACTCGTCAAGTCTTTCGGTAGACCTTCAGGGGATTAAAAAATAGATTGACATCTTAGCCATCAATATTAGCCAACTTTATCCAGCTATTTCTGATAATTTTAAATAGCCAAACCTAGAAATTAAACTAGAAAATCTGGCCTAATCAATGAAAAACTCTAAATGCTCTAATTTAATAACAAACAAGCGCTTAATTAGCATGAATTATTATAATGATTCATTTCCAGTAGACTTAGTTTCTGGTTCAGTGACATAGAACATCGAACGATCCTACATGGTAGTGTGTTTTAGTATGTTAGGCTTTGTAGAATATTCAATGACTGAGCTTCCGAAATTACTAGTCCATTCGGCTATATGAGGCGTAGTGATTGGGCGTTTGTACCTAGTTATAATGTTTGATCATTTGATGAAGTTAAAGTGTTATTCTTCCTATTAATTATAAACTAGCTGTTGCCCGCAGCTTCGCATACGAAAATTATGTTTTAACTTATTTGTACTTCTTGAGGATTTTTTTAAAACTGTGAATTTATATTAAAATACTTAAATTTATATACTGAAACCCACGATACAATGACAAAGGATTTCTCCGGGAGCGGGTTTTGAAAAATAAATAATATTCACATTAATTTGTTTTTTTTTTTGCTTTTTCATGCAAAATTTTGAAAAACTGGTAAATATATGTGCCATAAATTAAGGCAAGAAACGTCTGATATAAATTTGAAGCAAATCAGTTGATGTTTAAATATTTTCATACAAACTTTCATCGCGTTTTCCAGGGAAACCTTTTTCAGGATGAAAAGTTTTCTAAAATATGATCCGGAGTAACAACTCTACCAATTTTCATCGAAATCCGTTCAAGGGTTTTCATGTGATACCTGGACAGACAAATAGACACACAGACAGACAGAGAGACAATAATTTAAAAAAATATTTTTGTGCTCTAATACATTATTGAATAATAATAATAATAATAATAATTCTTTATTTGTGAACATAGGTACAAACAGGTCTTAATATATAAAAAAGTTCTCAATGTTCGACCCTTTCGGGCATACAAATATAAAAATGAATTACATACTTAACAAATATTAATGACATAATTATATGTTAAAAATCAAATTAAATTTAATTAAATTATCTGTCAGAAATTCATGAACTGATTAATAACATTTATCAATTAAAAACTTTTTTAATTCCGTATTAAATTTTTCAGCATTGTTAATATATAGGGACTTTGTTATAGATTTTTAGAAAAATTTGCCCTTTGAGTTTAATAATATAGATGTGACAGTTTGTTTATGAAAATGTATGGCTGTTTGTTATTCTTTCATGCAAAACTATCGTCTATCAGGGATTCTGTTCTGCACGTAGGTTATTAAAAGGTCAGCGAGCAGTCGCCAGCTTGTTTTGTCCATTAATTGCCGTTTCACCGATTAAGCTTCTATTATACTATACCTTCTAATCTATACAATACAAACTGATGATAAAATTGTAATGAGGTTAGTTGTAAAGTACAGGACATTTATTATTTTGTGAGACTTCAATAAAAACATTGCATACATAAAAATTTTGTGACGTCTATAAATCCCAAAATTACTAAGTTTTGATCTCAGTACATAAACCTACATAAGTTAAAACAGTAAACGAAATAAGTGTTGAAGTTAAGTTTAAATTTTCTGAAGCTATTCCCTCCAAGTCTGAGCCGTTTCGTTAAACCTGAGCGTGTGTTAAACCTTAACAGCCATATACACTCCCGTTACCAAGTTTGGGATCGAGTTCCAACCTCAGGATAAAGTTAACCAAGAAAGTTAATTTTAAACTGCTTCCTACTTATACAGTCCTGTTTAACTAAACTCAACAGTTGAAGAAATAGTTGGTGAAGGTACTCTGAAGGTATCGTTCGGGGTTGGATCTGTCATACTGGCAACGTGAAGCGATAAGGAAGCCTTGGGAGTTTTCGCGAGATGTCATTGATTTTATAATATACCAATACAATGTATTTTAGTTTAGAAATAGTTTAAAATCTCAGCTGCATTAGCAAAGTTAATTTAAATCTAAGAATAATCAATAACACTGTCTGTTGTAAACTAAAGTGGTGTATTTCAGAAAATCATTAAAGTACTCGAAAGGATATAATTTTATTTTTTTGGATTGTATTGTCCTTTTTTTTACCCAACTACGCCAGAAGGAGGATTATGTTTTTCGAGTATATGTGGTTATGTATGTGTGTATGACGTATGTATATTTCTTTGGCAGGCTCTGTAGCCTAAGCGGTTTGATCGATTTCAGATTGAGAGATGCCGTGAGAATCGTCTTTATTGACAGTGATACTGGGTATATCAAAATTGAATAAAATTAAAATGGCCAATTTTTGACACAACATTTTGTTTTCAAAATTTTTTTTTCTCATAACCTATGGAATATCGTTGAATAAGTACTTAAGATGATTTTTAGATTCCTTCTATCATTTTTAATTTTAAGTAACAGTTTAGGATATAACGATTTAACGTTGTTTAAATAACTCATTCATTTAAACAACGTTATTTAAACAACGTTAACCAGTTTCATTAACTCCATTAATTAAATGACAACATTGCGAATTTTTTCGTGTAGTTAAGAAGTCAATGAATCCTAACTTAAAAGTGTAAAATAAAAAAGAAAATACAAAAAGCTCGACTGCGTATTACCATAACAGGATTAACAGTAACACCTTAAAAGGATTAACAGTAATTGATTTTAATTTTTATCATAAAACAATAGAAAACAAGACATGAGAGATCTCAAAGTCGTTTTATAAATTCTAATTTATTTTTATTTTTACGATGTAATATGTAAGGCTAAATTTTAAGATAATACTTATTTTAATGTTACACAAAACTCCCCTTATAATTATTTCCAGTCTCATTTAAATATTAAAAATATTACAATAGTTAATCTTCTATCCGTAGCCAACGTGTCAGGTGCGTTGACGATTTCGTTAAATTCGTCTGGAAATTCCGAACAACTCAACACTGAACTCTTGACTATTAAAAAAAGTTGAAGACTTTCTTCTGTATTCCCGGTCGAGATTGTTTCGTTGCCATTATGGAACAATTAAATAGTTCTCTAACATTGTTCAGTTTCTATTCAGCAAAATATGTTCTTCGCGTACCCAGTTATTAACTCAGTTTTAGTTTCTTCTTCAATTAAATTATTATATTTTGTTCGTAAATTGTAATGTAACATAATCGTAATAAAAATGACATCGCATTTTTATTTATTTTAACTGACGAATATTTCTGTTTCATACTTTCCTGGCTTCATCCTACACATTTTTGTATTTGTGTCTCTTACCTGTCGTTTTTTCCGTTGCATCCGGTTTGAAATCACAACGATTCTAAAGAAGTTTCACTTCAAAAAAAAGTCAACAATAAAAGGAAATTAATAAATAAATAATCGTTTAATCTCATGAAAATTTTTATTCTGCACGATGATACCTACTGACAAAATTTTATTCTCTGTAAAATCTATACAAGTAGAAAGTATTCTTTCAAATCCTTGACAACAGCATTTCGAAATCGAAGGAATATTATTATCATCAATTCGTCAATATCGTAGACAAAGACGCAGCTATGCCGCGCGCCGTCCGATCACTCGGTACGACTAGGTAGTTGGCTACACGATCCGCCTCACTGAACAGCGCCTTGTGATTGCATGAATCTGCGATTGTTCGTGTCCGTCCATGATTGCATTAACGACAAGTTTTCGCTTTATCGACTAATTTAGGCGTTGTCGACAGAATTTCGCTTTTCGATAAGCTTTTTCCTTTCATAGAGGACTAAACCAAAAGTTACGTTATTTGAATAAATTAGATTATGGCACCTAAGCAAATGTATAAATTTTGAAATCAACGCTGATAATTACAGTGAGAAGTATTTAAATCCTAAAAATCTTAATTTTTTTTTTTTTTTTTTTTTTATGGAAATAGCCGGCAAACGAGCTGACGATCCACCTGATGGTAAGTGGCTATCGCCGCCCATGAACATCAGCAACACCAAAGACATCACTGATGCGTTGCCGGCCAAGAAAGAAAGAAGAAAAAGAAAGAAAGAACTGGCTCTCAAGCCCCCAGCCGGAACACGACGAGTCGTTTGGCGGCTGACTCATGCTCGAGGGTGGTAGCTATCCAGGCGAACCCTTACAGGTATAACATGAGCGCAAAGAGTAGTATAGAGCGGGCCCCTAAGAAAGGAACGATTCCTTAATATTTTAAACAAAAACCAATAAGCCATGTACCAACAACTAATAAAGTTTCGAACACCACAGCACTCACGGCTCATAAAAGGGGAACGATTCCTTTCTATTTTAAAAAAATCACAAACTTAGCTCGAAGTCATGCCAGTAAAAGCCCCAACACTGTAACACAAGAATCACATACAAAACAAGGTACCTTTTTTCGTCTCTAAATCTCCACATACATTTAGCATTTTACACCAAAATATAGCAGGCGCAATTAATAAATCGGAAGAGATTGAGATTGCAATCTTAGATCTGTCACAAAAGAATAACATACACATTGACGTCATTTGTCTTTGCGAAACATTCTTACAAAAGGGTTCAGAACATTTGTTAAAAATACCATTGTTTAAGTTGGCAACAGCGTATTCGCGTTCGGTAAGACGAGGTGGAACTTGCATTTTAATTAAAAACCACTTGAACTTTAAAGTACTAACAAACATCCAGTCTATCTCATGTGATCATCTATTTGAATGTTGTGGTATTGAGATCGTTCCATTAAATCTCATAGTGGTATGTTTATATAGGATCCCTAGTGGAGATATACAAATATTTTTCACCAAGTTGGAACAACTACTACATGGACTATGCCATAAAAGAGCCTACAGGAAAATAGTACTGTGTGGAGATTTTAATATAGACATATTGAAACCTACAAGCAGAACACACGAGCTTAAATCAATTTTAAATAATTACTCATTGGAAATACATATAAATCAACCTACGAGACAGTTAGCATGTTTAAATAAAAATAAATAAATAACGCTTCACTTAACTTAACGCTTAACGCTTATTAACGCTTCGCTTTAGATCTCATAGTAAGTAATGTTAAAAATATAAAGGCTAGTATACACTACCTAGCACTGTCTGATCATGAGACTGGACAAGTACTATCTCTAAACATTAAAAACAACAAAGTAAACTCCAACTTGTATTGGTATGAGGTAGTACGAGATTATAATAAGGAAAACATTCAAAAATTTATTAATTGTATATCATCACTCAGCTTCTGTGAGGTATATGCAGAAAATAACCTTAATGACAAATATCGTGTATTCCATGAATTGTTTCAACTTTTCTACAATCTATGTTTTCCTTATGTTCAAATAAAAAGATCAAATGCAAGTAAAATGCATTGGATGACAAATGGCATAAAAAAATCAACCGCACATAAACGAGTCTTATACTTGACCTATAAACACATGAAAAGTAACAATAAACAAAATGCCAAAAATTATAAATAATATAGCTATTTGCTTAAAAAATGTATACACACAGCCAAAAGGAATAGTAATAAAAACTACATAGATTAACATAATAACAAATGCAAGGCTACATGGCAAATAATAAATAATAATATAGAAAAAAATGACAACATAACCAATAACATGGACACAATTGTCCATAATAACAAAAAATACAATAACCCATCAGACATTAGCGAAATATTTAATAGTTTTTTCATAAATCTGACTAATAAAGATAATTTGACATCCTATAATAATAATAATATAAATTACAATAATATTGACATAAACCACCATAATTCGTTATTTTTATCACCTGTAGATGAAAAAGAAGTAGTGACCTTAATCAAGTCTTTGAAAAATACGAACTCAGTTGGTTACGATGAAATTAGTACGAAAATACTAAAAATATGTGCATTGCAAATATGCAAACCATTATGCCATATTATAAATTCCTCTTTCGAACAAGGTATTTTCCCAGATTTACTTAAGGTTTCCGTCATAAAACCGCTGTTTAAAAAACAGGACCCTGAAAACCCAGCTAATTATAGACCAGTAGCTCTTATACCTGTACTGTCAAAAATTTTTGAAAAGGCCATGTTTAATTAATTAAGAAAAGAGCAATTTGGGTTTATAAAGAACAAATCTACAACTCTTGCAAGTTTTGATCTGGTAAAAAAAGTTACACAAGCATTAAATGATAAATTTAAAGTTGTAGCCCTTCTTTTAGATATGACACGTGCATTTGACTTTGTTGACCATAATATTCTTCTTCACAAACTAAATATGTACGGGATCCGTGGAGAACCACTTCAATGGCTAGAAAGCTACCTTTTTAATAGAAAACAATACACGGAAATAACAAAATTGGTACAAAAGCACAAAATCGCGTTCAAATCCGCAGAAAAATACAATAGATACGGAGTGCCACAAGGCAGTATATTAGGACCATTTCTATTTGTTTTATATATTAACGACCTTCCTCATATTACGAAGCACAACTCAATTCTCTATGAGTCGGATACAACGATGTTAATTAAATCTGACAGTGTACAGACCTTGAAGGCAGAAATACATCAAACTTTACAAGAGGTACTGGGTTATCTAAAAGCTAATAACCTTGAGATAAACATGACTAAAACTAAAATATTAAAATTTGACGGAGTAAAACCACAAAATTCCTTGACTAATATAATATTTGGCGAACATAAAATAGAAATAGTAAATTCTTTTAAATATTTGGGTATAGTGGTAGACGCTACTCTTGACTGGAAAGAGCATGTATCAGCAGTCTGTAACAGACTGGCAGGATTTATTTATGCCCTCAGAAGGCTAAGCTTAACAGTGTCTCGGGAGGCCGCACTGACAGCATATCATGGGCACGTCTCCTCTGTGTTGTCATACGGTCTTGTCATGTGGGGAAACTCGGTCGATGCCATAAGAGTTTTTAAATTACAAAAGAAGGCTATTAGAGCGATTTGCGGTGCATATCCCCTTGATAGCTGTCGCCCACTATTTAAGCTTTTGCAAGTTCTCCCACTTCCTTGCATGTTTATAAGAGCAGCTTGTATCCTCGTTAGAGAAGATGCGGACTACTTCGACATAGTGAGCCTATCACAAAGAGCTCAACGTACTGTAAATAAGCTAAAACTAAAGTTACCCCCGTGCCGTTTAAAAAAAGCTGAAAAGAACGCACCCTACTCTGCCATAGCAATCTATAATAAGCTCCCAAATAGCTTTAAAGATCTACCTAATGTATTATTTAAGAGGAAATTATTTAATTGGCTTATGGACTCCCAATTTTATAGCGTAAAAGAATATTTCTACATAAGAAAAGAGTGAATTTGTGACATTATGAAAATTTTGATATTATACCTATATTTATCTTTATAATTTAATAATAATTTATTTTATCTGACATTTCATTATTATATTCACAGCTTATTCAGCTAAATCATAGAACAATTGAATTTATAATTAATTTAATAGTGATATTATTATATAATTTAATTTAATAATATGTTGTTAATTGTTTGAAAATTATATAAATAGAATAGTTTTTTTTTTTGCACGCCTATGAAGGCAGAGCATAAGGAATCTATAAAATGTAAACCACCTGTATAACACTATGTTCTTGCAAAATAAATGATATTATTATTATTATTAATATTATTATTAGAATGCACAGTTTTAGTAAATAAAAATATAATGTAGCCTATGTCACCCGGGGATAGTGTAGCTTCCCAACAGTGAAAGAATTTTTCAAATCGGTTCGGTAGTTTCGGAGCCTATTCAATGCAAACAATCAAATCTTTCCTCTTTATAATATTAGTATAGATAACATACTTAAATATAGTTGGGGTAAATATGGAATCGCACATAGAAGAATTATGGCGTCCACAACAATTAATGCTCGACGCGCCAAATGTCCGAAAAATTATAATGGTACTATCAATATTCCTACCAAATACTGTTCCAAATAAGCAAACTGTGGCCATAAAATTTTCATTATTTTTGAAATATTGTTCAAGAGTGAAAGTGGTTTTAATGACTCCAATCTATTATCCTTGACTATCTATCATCAGCTATCAAACTGAAATTTTATTTAATTTGGCAATACCTTCGCACGCAAGTGGCAACAAGTTCAAATGTTACGCAAATTTTGGGTCATCCTATATTTTACTAAATTACCAAACATTAAGGATAAACGCAAAACTTTTGCCAAAGTTGCGAACTTTGGTCACCTAAGATAATTTTGCTGTCTAATAATTTTGATTTAGTGTTCGTGTTTTATACCAGATAATAAAAAATCGATAGCAGTTAGTTATTCAAATACTTTTTCCGATATAAATTGAACTTTAAAAGTCATTTTAATATAGTTAATAGTATCAGGCGTTACTTTGCGGAAATCCATTGTTATTAAGTTAGTATTAGTCTACTTTGCAACTTTACTTTATTTTACTATTCTTTATCATTACGTATTATTGTATAATAATAAGGTACTTACATATTTTGGATTTGTCTTATATCTTTTTTAATTTACTTATTATTTGTTTTCTATGTTGGTTTTGGTTTGGTATTTCTTCAAGTTTAAATTATGTTATTTCTTAGTTTATACCTACTTAGTATTTTCTTGGCTGAATGTAAATTCTCTAAAAACACAAATGTAGAAGAAAAAGGTTACGTTAAAAAATATTCCAGCATTCTTGTTACCTTTTGGTGTGGATCGAATTAGTACCAATCCAATCGTAAACGATAAAGACATTGTACCAAACATTCGGTACCCGGTACACAGTTCTCTCTCCGATGGACAAGAAACGTCTCTCACGCTCTGATCGGTTCCGTCCTAAACCAATACGATTGTTCGTTTGGTAACATCGGGTACATTGGGTAACTGAACAATTTTGTTGATTTTTCGCTTATTAAGCAATATAATAGCAACATTATTTGTTCTTGAAAACAATTTAGATTTAGACAGTAAATTAGGCTTAATGACGTGTTCGTATTCAGAGTCAAATGAGATTAAAGTGACGATAATATTTATTTCTAGGCTTTACATGTCGGTAAGTTGTAGCTAATTAGGAACGGTTATGTTGGGCTTAGGAGTTCCTGAATGTAAATAATTGAATTCAAATTCATTGATAAAAAATATTTTCACGTCTAACTCTATTAGACGCTTTGTTAATAAAGTTGCAATTAATTACGTTAGAATAGAATATGAATTTGAAAGTAAACAAATAAGAGATAGCCTATCTCATCTATTTTAGTTTAATTTAGTTATATCATTGGAGTCAGCGTCAAGAATGGCATCCTATTGCATCAATCAATAGCCACATGTCTTCAGTGTCAAAAATGCCTATGGTATACCAGAGAGCTCAATAGCCAGTAAATAAAATTATCATAGTTACACAAAGTTCTGTGTTTATACTCTGTTATGACTTTTATTTATTTGATTAGAATTACACGCTTCGAGTATTCATCGACTGAAATAAAACTCATCCGAGTAAATAATCGTAATGCTATAACAGCAGTCGGAACTCCAATTGGCCGTACAAACCGCCAAATAACCCACAAACCGATAAAATTGCGAAGGTGGCCGCGTAACCGATGAAATGAGGCGAAGGGCGTATTGGTTTAGGACGCGGAGGAAACCGTGCGAGATGCTTTCTGCTTGCCGGAGCGAACAGCGTGAAAATTACTGGATTAACTACTTTTCAGTCATTCTACTTAAATTACCAGCTTAAATTTGAAATTTGTCAGTGGCAATTCGGAAAATACTATCTAATTGACATCTTTTCGTCGTTGACATCCTCCTGTACTAACGACGCGCTTTTCTTCCTCATTTATCATGCATACAGCGACTAATGAAACTGATATATAGGGAATAGGAAGCTTACTAAATAAATAAAACTGTGCGTGATATATAACTTGTATATGGAGTACAAAATTACAGAATCATAGCAAAGAGCAGTGTACAAGTCAACTGTGAAAATATTCTGTCACATTAAATAGACAGCTATGTGTTCTTTATTTGAAGCTGGCTGCGTTCATAATTCATCAGCGACCGATTGGAATAAATCTGCGTCGGTGTTCCCGTTCAACTCGTATAATGATGAAATGATAAGGACAGATACAGTGAATATAAAAAAAGAATTAGTTATTTACATTTAAGTTTAACGAGTCATTATTTTTTGTAATTACATTGTCACCAAAGTGACAAGTTTTATGGACAATGAGAGCTCGAAAGTTACTTATTGAGATAATGAGGATATCTGGAATTTGCTGATTCAAAAGTTTCGAAACTGATAGAGTTGTGCCAAGTAGGGGCGCATTAAGTCCATTAGTGGATCCACCCGTGCTAATAGATAATTAACGCTTATAAATGACACTTACTAATTATTTAACCAGCATCATATAATAAATTGTTTGCTTCCTTCACCGGCTAGGTTCAATCTGTCTATGGTAGATTCGGAAACAACTGACCACGTTCATATTTATATGAACGTATATTTATCTTATAAGATACTTTGTGGAAAGAACTTCTTACAATTGCAATTATAGCAGATTACTGGAACCACTACCACAACTTAAATATTAATGTGTTTATATAAAGATACATAAAATATCCTTATCAGGAAGAGAGTTAGTATGAGTGTGTAGAATCTATTTATGTAAAAAATGTATAGCAAAAAGACTTTGTTGAAAAACCTTAAGTAAGGATTAAAAACAAGTGAATGGAGAGTATCCAAGCAGAAAAAGCACTAAAGTAGTTTATATCGCTCGTACGTTGTGTACTTGGAACGAGATCTCTATTTGCGCCTTTTAAGTAATAGCAGTAAAACTTCTTTCTAGGTTGCTTCCGTATCCTCACTACACATTCGTCCGTCCAATCAGACAGAGAGATAATTGAAAAGATAAGGAGAATAAATCTTTCTTCTCGACTCCTGAGCTTCTGGTATGTGTCGAGATTGCGGAGTTTACGACCACGAATAATGCGGTAGTTAGGTTCGATTTTGGACTAAAATATTGTTTTCGGCCTTGTCCTACATAGCTTTTAAATATACAACAAAGGATGAATATTTTTGAGCAATTCGGGATTAAAACCATCGCCTACAGTATAAATCAAATACTTATTGGTAGATTTTAAGGGGTACATACATACAGGACATACAAACTTATTAATCGCTTGTTCTAGTTTAAGATTTTTTTTCTATAGCGTGATTATATTTTGACGATCCATGTGTATTGTGTAAGCCACATGGTTACCATAGCGAACAGCCGTACCAAGAGTACTGGGTTCGATTCCCAGCGAGACGGAATTTTACATGATGAGTTAAAAAATTCTATTCTCTGTTTGGGTTTATTGCGTTCTTGTTTTTGTGTATTGTCCATGGCACCCTCGAAACATGGAATCCTGGTGTGAGGCTATAAGAATGTAGCATTATTAAGAGTGAATAGGCTTTTACTAAGTTAGTGCGATTTACTATCCATGACTACATCGCCACTTACCATCAGGTGGGATTGTAGTCAAGCATTAACTTATATATTATAAAAAAAAAATTTAAATGCATACATTTTTAATGTTTTGCTATTCACAAAAAAAAATATTTATTCGCAGAAGTATAAAAAATATATTTGTTATTATTAACAGCAAACTATTTTCCAAAACAATTTCGCCGATACTAGTTTTCCTATCAGAAACACACAATATTTCCGAACAGTTGAAGTTCCTATAAATAATTCAATCATAACGATTAATATGATCAAGCAATTCCCGAGAATTTCGCTGAACTGGAACTAATAGATTTCTGCCTATGATTTCTGTGGTAAATGGAATAAGAGATTAACGTAACGTTAATCATTAAGTTTCTCAAGAAACTAATGGACCATTAATGAATACAAAGATAACAATGAATATATTATACCTAGTGGTAGATGTTAGCATTCTTAGAATGACTTTGAATCAGTAGCATAGGCACGGTAAAAATCATGAAGGCACCTCAAAATGTTATAATTGATGTTCCATCTGACAATAACTCGCAATCTCAAAAAGTGAAATCCTATTGATGTTATAAATGTTTAAGTTTGTAAAGATGTTTTATGTTTGTTACTCAATCACACCACAAGTGCTTAACCGATTTGGCTGAAATGTGAAATGGAGATAGCCCATACCCAGGATTAACCTATAGACTACTTTTTATCCCGGAAAAGTTCAGGGTCCCTGCGAGATTTGTGGTATATTGATTTCAACCACGGGCGAATCCACGGGAAAAAGCTACTTTTGAATAAAAATATTTGAGTCTGAGTTTGCTAAACATTGTCCATGCGAATTTGTAACACGCATAAAAATCACTGATAAGCCGGGATTGGAAGAAACTGTAGTAAGCTGTACTTGTTACTGTCTCTCCAAATCAACAACAGGAATGTGTAATCCAACTGTGACTGGAAAGTCTAACTGTTGTCATAGTGAGTCACAGAAAACATACAAGAAGCCGCTTTTGTCTTGGTCGGCAACACCTCAGTGATGCCTTTGGTGTTGTTTTTCATTTTTTTATGGATATAGCCAGCAAAAATGAACCGACGATCCACCTGATGGTAAGTGGACATCGGCGACACCAAAGTTACTATGATATCCATGGGCGACGATAGCCACTTACAATCAGGTGGATCGTAAGTTCGCCCCTTGGCTTTGGACACAAAAAAGGAAGGAGAGTGGTGTTGTGTGAAATAATGGAGTTAAGAAATTGAATTTAGGCTCCAATAAATCTTTAATATCTTTAAAGCGTTACGAGTTGTAAATTACAAATAAGTAAAGAAACAAAATCATTGTTACGATTCAAATGATTTTTACGCCAATTTCCCCGCAACTCCAACGCATGCGAACGATACAACGGAACGACTGAATTAACGTAATGCGCGTCCAATCAAAAGGCTATATCTGTATGCAATCAAAAACTCCAACATGAAATATTTCACAAGCCGATACAAATTCGGCGTTAAAGCTGAATTACCAGCGGTGCGATCGGATTACACAGCAATCTACTTTGTCTGAGTTATCCGTTTTTCACACGCTGTGCGCTCTCACGGGGTTAAAGAATCCATGGAAAGAAAATGCACACGCTATAGGGATGCAGGTAACATAAACATGTATGGCAGTGTTTTACCTACGATTTAGGGCTTTCTATGGATAAACATTTTGTGATTATGTTCCATGGAATTAGCAAGGAATATAATAGTAACACGCAACGGTTTTTAACCTTCGATGAAAAAAGAGGGGTGTTATAAGTTTGACGTATCTGTCTATCTGTATATCTGTCTGTCTGTGGCATCGTAGCTCCCAAACGAACGAACCAATTTTGATGTAGTTTTTTTGTATGAAAGGTGACTTAATCGAGAGTGTTCTTAGCTTATGTTTACTGTAAATCAAACTGAGGGGGGTTTTTTTAATTTAATTTAAGATTATGCTCTAACTCTTAGATACAGATCGTTATTTATACGATGAAAATAACTCTTCAAACATCTAGCTCTGATGTTAGTTATTTACCACAATTTAGAGAAGATTACACTACGCTTTTGTTAATTATGAGGCGAAATCAGCAAAAAAAGTAAAATAGAATTACGTATTTAAGTCACCCAACTCAACTCATCACAACTCTACGATAGATAATGCTTAGATACCAATCAATACAATTACTTGTCCATTAGCGTCAATGTCTTATTTTATCGATTGAAAACTCGTTCTAGCTCAAGCCGCATTACGTCAAGTCGGATTACACACCCATCTACTCCGGTCCCGTCCACTCCGGCCCCGTCCACTCCGGCCCCGTCCACTCCAGCCCCGTCCGCTCCGGCCCCGTCCACTTCGGTCCTTTCCTCTCTGGCCCAGTCCACTCCGGGTCACGTCCACCTCACTGTTTGCTTCATCGCACTCCACACGCTCCCTGATTTCACTAATTGAAAAGTCCATTAAATAACGCAGTTGTTGAAATGGGATGAAAGTCTGATCGTTGTATGTATTATACAATTACATGCTTTGTCAGGTCGACCGGCTTCTGTGTTAACGTGCATTTAACACAGATTAATTATATGTTTACATATGTGTGCGTTAATGTCTGGTCATGATTGCTAATGAGATTTTAACGTATCTCAAAATAAACTGTTTAAAAATCATTTAAAATCATTCATCATCATTCGTCATCAATCATTTCATCATTATTATGATCATCAATCACCATAAGAAACTTTGGAATGTAGAATTTGTTACGGTAATATTTTCTGTCTTTTTTACCGATTTGCAGTTTTACCGATCATTGTAAATATATTACTTCATTCATATTGTTGTATCTTGGAATTCGATATTTCAGTATTAATTTATTATAATAAAACGCAAGCAGACGGAGAACCATTTTATTTATTATTTCTTCTATAAACAAATTAGACAATTTAAAGCCATCAAAATAAGAAACTAAAAAACTGAAAGCCAACATGCATTTCCCTAAACTTCAAACTCTGATTGTCTATATCCATAAGGGAGTCAGTCTTGTAGACTCCCTTATGAAGTTATAAAGGTTACTAAGGAGGAACACAAGGCTGTATTAACGATATTTCATGTAGTATTAGTTGTTTGTATAGATGACAGTAAGTCTAGCCTACTGCATGCTAAGTTTCGAATTCCATTCCCTCACTGTTCAAAAACAATTCGCAGACACTCAAAGTTTCTCGACCGCGGAACGTTTAAGACAGACTGAAGCCAAACACAAAATACATAACGTACTTACTCCAATTAAACTTGTATAAGCATGTTCGACGCTTACAGGCTTCAAATTTCGAGACATTGTTATGCTCGAAGATACTTTGTCTCGCCGCTGCGGCTTGCGACAGCGGCTCATGCGATTGAATTGAATGTTTTATGGATTTTATTAAAGATCACACTGACACAAATAATATTTATTCGCCTGCATGGTAGCTACTTCTTATGTAATCGGTAATTTTTTTAGTATTACTATTCTTATTATAACTAAATTCATAAATATAATATCAAATTCACACAGAAATTAACAGGTAATGCCAAAGCTTATATATATTATCAACCAACCACTACTATAGGATGGGATTTAATTTGAATATATCTAAATTCCGCTAAGCAATACATTGCGGCTTTGAACATTATGTAGCATCTAAGGGCGTATCGAGGAGTCCGCCATCAGCGAGTGTTAAAGTCGAGTAAACCTCGAACACAAGTTATAATGGTTCTTGTTGTCTAGTTCACATTGTGACGTAATGCACTTGCAGGACTTAAACATGATTAACTTTAGGCGCCGGCCACACAGAAAAGACGTAAGACGAAGACGGGGCTCGGACCCGTCGCAGACAGGGCGCCGTCACGACTTTTTAAAACATATAGAAAAGACAAGGAACGGCGTGACGGCCGGCGCACACTGGGCTTTTCCCGGCCACAGAGTACTTAATCACTACGTTTTAAGAGACCTGCTCTCCGCGTCCTTTCCGCTCCCCCGCTGGCGCCTACGCAGGCCCGCGTCCTGTCCTTTCTGTATGTTTTCCAATAGGGCGCCGACGAGAAAACGTCGTGTCGGGCGTCCCGTCTTTTCTGTATGTTTTACGTCGCGACGGCTGCATACATTTTGTATGAAAGTAGATTAAACGGGCGCCGCGACTGCGACGGGTCCGTGTCTTGCGTCTTTTCTGTGTGGCCCGCGCCTTAGACAGTGGTAAAAAGTAACTTTTAGGTTTGTCTTTATTTATTGTTATAAAGTTACCAATGCTCTTGTGCAGTGCCAGATTTATATCTTTATGAGTGTAGGCCAATTTATTTCCGTCGCCCTATGTGCCTTTCTAAAATAATAATTTTCCATTCATAGTAAGGAAGGTACTGAATTAGTCACTAAGAAAGTGCGTATAAAACAAAAATTACAAGTTTATACGGCACTTTTTAATAGCAAAATCATCTATAATGTCATCTTCTGAAATCTGCAGTCCCTAGGACGCTGCCGCCCTTAGGCCGCGGCCTATATGGCCTATTGACAAATCCGGGACTGCTCTTGCGGCTTTGCCTGCGTTTCATCGTACTTTTTGCCGTAGTTTTTGCAGGAAAGAATAACAAATATCCTCATTTACACATTTATAATATTGGTAGGACTTAAGAAAAGGATTACTGCTACTCTGTCACCTGGTAATCCTACACCTAGATAATTAGCTCATCACAGTCCGTCTTGCACAAACAGTCAAATCACACAACGGCCGCATTATGCCACACATTACTATTCATGGAATCGCTCGCTAATGGCTAGTTTACATAACGACGCTAGCTTTGCTGCTGGCTTTTGCCTGTTCACTGTTTTGATAGCATTCATTTATTACTGAATTGTTTTTAATACCTTGTTTTTATTAAACAATACCTCATTTTGTTCAAATGATGGGTACTGCTACTGTAGGTAGGTATTATATTTTGCAGAATTTATAATAAGAATATATAATATCTGTCTTGTTTATTTTTGTTAGAATGTTCAAAGATTATGGATGTACCTAATTGGAAGCAAATATTATCAATCGTGTTACATTCAATACGCTCACTTTATGCACCATTACAAATACGAGCTCACATGAACCATTATTTCGATATCCTCGTCGTTCACTCAGGATTAGTTTTAATAAAAAATGTCAGAACTTAGAAATACCGTCCTATTGTGGGAAGAAGCATAAATCCTCCAAGCATTCCTTCGTATTCACACGTTCGTCTATCTGACGGACGACAATGTACTATTTCATATCGACAATAAGTGCCGCTGCCTGATGTTGAGCCAAACAATGATGATAATGCTGATGATGGAGATTACCATTATTCTGTTCAAGAACAAGGTGAGCCCGAGTTACCATTACAAAATAAAAATGCACTAAGAAGGTCAACTCGTGACAGACGGGCTCCAGCGTAATTTGCGAGACTATGTTGGAGCGTCTAGGATGGGTGATTGTAGTTGTATACCTCCTTTTATTAAATGTCTACAGTACCTAAAGAAGAAACAAATATGTCATTTATTACTTATATTTTGTTCTTTGTCAACATGTCTGATTATTAAGTTGAATAAAACTAATATTTTCATTGGTTTTGGCTTTCATTATAACATGCTAAATTTCTTAACAATCTAATACTTACACCAGAAGCTGTCACGCTATAAGCGATTCAATAATTTATTTGGTATCAGTTGAGACGGTAAACGCCATCATTACAGGAACCATTTGCTTTGACAACGTTTACTATTTTGCTAATATTGACGCGGTTCGGTTTCTTTTGATGCTTCATTGCTTATTGATAAAACAGTAATATGGCAGTTTCGTTTGTTTATCGTGATGTATGTAGAAGGTTAATGTTTGTCTATAAAACAAATAAACCATACAAACATGAAATATGTCTCAATTCAAATGGACAATACAATAGCCCTGTGATCTACTACAGGAGTCACCTGACGTCATAATTATCTTCGCATGTCTCTTTCGTCCAAAGATGGATCCCTTTATATCCAAATGTTATCAATGAAATTAGTAGTTTCGTTGCAGGATGTAGGCCTTTTGCACCAGTGGGAGTTGATGTCGATTTGAAATCGTAAAACAAAATTTTAACTAAATTAAAGCCATTACTTATTCACTCAATAAAGCATCCCTATATTACATTTCGTGTCCCTCACTGAGTTCCATTCTCGGCTCGAAATACGCAAATAGCCCTTTGAATGGCCCTCAAAAGCCCACGGAGCCTTGTTCGTGCGACTTCTTAACTTCATTAGAGAAAGTATCTCGCTGTATAATTACTCCATCGAACATTTCAAAGATTAAGCGAAGTCCCCCTTAATGGCAGCAAAGTATTGTGACTCGCTGCTCTGACCGGTGCCGGCTCTTGTCTCCATAGCGAGGTTTCTTCTAGTGAGTTCATCATAATATTGAATTTTGTTCACTGTCTTACATTAACTTTAATGTGTAAAATAGGATGGTTGTTGACGGTTTCTGATATTAAAATGATAGATAAAATAAATAAACATTAGTAACATCAGAGGCACCAACGACGCGAGGCCGATCAAGAAGGAAATAGGACCCGATTATTAGGCTCTTATACTGCAATAAAAATATGTGAAAAATATTTCATGATTGGTTCTAAAAAGGAAACCAAGTAGGAAAAAAAACCCAGTGACCATATTTACAAAAATGGATAGCGGCCTTTGTATTAAAAATAATATTAATTAAACAGCACCTGTTACTTTGGATGATCAAGGTTTTTCATTCTAAGCCGATATTGTCCCATACCAAAATTAATTAACTTTTCCAGAACTGAACGGTGTAATATTTTATAACAGCCTCAGCTGTAATTTTTCTTTCTTTCTTTTCAGATGTCCGTAAAAAAATTTGACCAATGGGGACGAAGAGCACATGACTTGCTAATGGTATAACAAAATGGAGAGACGAGACGAGCTGCACCGCCACGGCTGCAGCATCGCCAAGCAGACCATCCTTACGACGCACCCGAGCGGCCTCCAGACCAGGGTGTCGGTGGAACTGGCCAACTTCGATGCCCTGTGCGTCCATTCAGAATGCAAGACTTCCAAAAGACCAGTTTGGGAGAGCCCGTTTCTGGCCAGACGTGGTCTTCTCGGAGGGGTCTCTGCTCATGCTACTCCAGTCCTTGGCAGACGAAGCGATGCCGTCAACGAAGGGAGATTATCCCAACAATGCACTCCCGTTATGAGGAGACGGGAGATAGACAGTCCTGGTGGATCTCCATTGCCGACGAGAAGGGTGGAGGGAGAAGAAGAAGAAACTTGTGATTTGGATAACAGTGTTATTAGCGTTGGCTGAAGTTCCGAGACAACAAGCGGGTGAGTATTAAAATAAGTCATACACAGATGGATAAACAATTTGTTATGGAATTGTTTGAATACAATTTGATAAACATGTATTAATAAGTCATCATTTTATTATTTGGTAGATTGAAGGCATTAAAGTTGTTTACTATTGTACTTACACTATGTATATGTTCCTGCTACAAAATTTATGTCGTAACTTGCTGTAAAAATCAAATGATCAATATCAAAATATTAATATGTTCTTCTCTCATTTTTGACTGCATTACGTGTGTACGATGTTAGATATAATAGTTATATTTTCAAATTTGTTGCATCGCTAAGTTCAATAAATCTCAAATAAAGGACATCTAGATAAAATCTAAATACTTCCTGGTCTTGGCAACGCGCCACGATAACAATCTTTCCTTGCATTTGTCTGATGCATTGTGTTACTGTGTTAGGATTTGCAAGACAAAACCTGTGGCATCAAAACAAAAAATAGTGAGGCGGCAAGGCAAGAAATACAGGCAACAATGAATAAGGAGATCCTTTTTCACTTCTTGCCATGAGACTCTCTAGAACCCTCTCTCTAGTCTTCCAACTTCGCTAAGAGTTCTAGTGGAATGTATACGTAATTTTTAATAGCTTAAGAAATTTAAGGATCGCCTATGTTAGAATAATAGAGAATATGCATAATATAAGACATAAATTATTGTTATCATATAACATGCATCAAGTTTGCCACTATATTGTTCACACATAACAATGACGCAGTTTACTTACAATCTTTGAGATAATAAGAACCCACTTACAACCTTGCTATATTTTTGGAAAGCATAAAGTAAAATATTCAACTGCAAAGTTTCCAAAGAATTTCTTTCTTTTAATAGTATTAAATCGTTTACAATTATCTGATATCATGAAATAACACTCAAGAATTTACAAAGAGGAAAATTGCAAGTCGATTACCTGCTTAAGGATTTAAAGTTTAATGAGCGAGGTAAGGTGTAAAGAAGAGAATAATCGTGTGTACTTAAAGTTCAGCTTTGGTTGGATTAAAATACAATTTATGGAGACATCCAGGGCTGGAAGATCCTTCTGGGAGTAGTATCAGGTTTCATTGGACTTTGAAGTAGTTCGCAGCAAAGTCCAGGTTATGGAGACCCGTGTATGGTTGTAAGGAGTCACTACGGCAGGCGGTGTCTGGAGCACCGTGGAGGGCCTCAAGTGCAAGGCCGCATCTGGGCTAAGGGCCTTTCAACATAAGTCTCTAGTGAGGCCGCTTGTCGATGAACGTAACAAAGTAGGAAATGGTGTTACTCATAAAATTTATCTAAAAAACACTTAGTTTTTCAATTTTTATTATACAAAAAAACGAAAAATATTCATTAACGCTACAGAACTCTAGTCTACGCGGACTTTTCTGAGACTTTTTTTGAGGAACTCTCTGCAGATATACTGTGTTGCGGTAATATCTAATTTTATACGGCAAACTTATATCGAAAACAAAAGAAAACCTATTAAACCTACCAAAGAAAACAAATTCAGTATATAATGTACCGCGTGCAATTAGATTTGATTTGTGGTAAACGGATAAAGTTTGGCAGTGTATCGGCATTTAGAAGCAAATTTTAGCCGTTTAGTTGTTATTTAATAAAATGTTATTCAAAGTTTAGGCTTAATCATTAGCCTATTAATATAATTAAACATAAATCAGGATTTGTTTTTCTATGATTTAGCACAACCAAATCCCAACATCAATATACAACTCTTCATCAGCACATCACCACACAGCACACACCATAAGTTCTGTTCCTCTCTGTTAATTTTACTTGAGGTATAAAATTACTCCGTAACAAAATAACTTCAGTTTTATATCGATATTGCTGATATCAATTGGTTGTTTTTTACACAGTCACACAACGCTATCGACAACGTTGTCTGTCATCCCTAGTGGAACTTCAAAGTAACGGGTGTAGAGGCTTCGGCTCGCAGGTAATCCGGAACGACACTAAATTGCACTCACGGACCTAATACCGGTAGCGCATATGCATTTGTACATGTTTTTAGGAATATTACAGAGGAACATTGTAAAATTTTGTTTAACTTAATTTATTTATATTTTACAACGATATTTTAATCCCTTAGCTGACTAGTCGTCCTGAGTTCGGTTCCCACTAGGGAAGACGTTTTTGTGGCAGACAAATATTTTGTAAACGATCCTTGGTGTTAATGGTGACTTATTTTGTCAGCAGGCCATGCTCTCTACGACACAGATATTTCTAGTGTGAGGCTATTTATTATAATGTATTCCTATTTGCTACTTAAAAATGTTTTTTAAGATCTTCGACTTTTTTCACCTATAACGTTCTGTAGGTACGTCAGAAGGACCTTTCGATAGTGTCCTGTCGATAGGACCAATTGCAGCGTTCGACGAGCAATCGTTGTCAATTTGTCGCTGTTTCCTCTTTATTGGGGTCCCGTATGATTTGTTGCGTCCGGGAGGTCGCCGGTAACGACCGCCTCCCGGCATTCGGGCCATCGGTTAATGTTTGGTGATATTTCAGATAATATCCTTTATTACATAGAAGATAGAAGCAGCTTGAAGTACAGGCGAACAATCATTTCAGTATGCACCCCACACTAATATAAACAAGATGTGTGTTATGCGGAAGAGTGTAGGTATCATTACTTAACTCTTAGATTGAAACATAACTTGATTCTGCACTCACACTCTTGCATACTTTCCGTTCTGCATGCAGTTTACTTTATAATCAAGTTCAAGAGTAATTTATAGCCGTGCGGTTTAATATAACAGCTTTCGCTGCGACACAAAGACGTGCCCGTGGCCATTTACCATAATGGTCATCAGTGTTATATCTATAGGTCATAATTATCAGTCTAACGTTCTAAGTTCAAACCCCAGCATTAACAGTTTTCATTTTCGTTTGCTCACACATTGATAAGTAATTTCTGAACGCATCCTATCCCCACCTACATCTACCGACCAATATCCCATCTGGGCGGCTTCTACAATCGCGCGCAGCAAGTCAGGTCGAACTACGTATTCCCTTCGATTCCTTTGCTAAGTCTAAAGAATTATGCTAAAACCTTTTAAGTTATCGTGTCCCAGTGTAGGTTCTTCGTGTTCAAGAGCATTGGGATCTGTAATATCCAAACCGTAATATCGTATGGAGCTGAGGTTTTACTCTCATACTAGAACGAAATCAAGTAAATAATCGGGTACCCCCAGGTCCCCCAGGTTCATTAATCCAAGTGTAGTGGCCTGTGTGACGCATCTTCTAGTTATGCTTCTCCACCGCCTTACTATAAAACTCTTAAAAAAGGATCTTTTATAATTCCTTTGACATGAGACATCTAGTGACGTCACGCTGACTTGAATCACGCTATCGAAGTTTTCTGCATCGGTTGCATAATACAATGCTCCGACAGACACATATTTTATTATAACAGTCCATACTGACCCTTAAAAGAGACTGATGTCAACCTCCGACTTAGTCAAATAGAAATCCAACATATCTTAACCTAACAATAGACTTCCGATGTAGTTCTCAAACATGGTCCGAAGAGTCCAATAAATCATACGGACCCCAATAAACAAGAATAGCGACAAATAGCCGTCGATTGGGATCCGTTCCGGGAATTGTATTGGAAGTGGAACATTTTTCAAATACAGCGCCATCTGTTTCATTTTCTGTGGTACTGAAGAGCTGTCTCAGAACATTTATCGTCTGAAAGGTGATAAATAATTTGCAACAAGGATCTAATTGAGTATTTTCGATATAAATAATACTTTTTCAAGCTTTTTGGGGGCAATATTTCTCATTCATTCAGATCTTGTGTGTTTGGTTCAATATTTTTTTTGTTTTTCTATTTGGTTATTTTGAATAAGAAATCATACTTAGATAAACCAGAAAAAGTCTATATTATAATCAAGTTAACTGTTCAACGCTCTCAGAGTTGTGCATATTTCTTGGCATATTTGTTTAGTTTTTGGCTTTAACTGACTTTCAAACTGCAATTAAACTTGCTTAATGCTTCTTTGTTGCATAACAGGAAAATGAGGTTAATACTACGGTGTTGTCTGATGGCGTGCTTCACTTTACTGTTGTTATCATTGAAAAAGTGCTATAAGGCGTTGCATGTTATTAGTGTAACATTAAACTTTTTTTAACTGTAATATGCTTCAAAATTGAAGAATTAGCCAGGATTACATCTTACTTTAGGTAGAGTATTTATTGCATATTATAATGGTTACGAATTCAGTCAAAAATATTTATTATTTAGCTTTTTAATTTTTACCGATTTGGTTTCTTTGCAATACTGATACCTAGTTTAGATAATTGTTCAATATAAACAAAGATCATCTTAAACTGGCTGGTTAAAATAATAAAATTGGCTAGTTTAACTTTTCTATAAAAAAGGTCTTGGATACAAACTTCGGGTTGCGTAAGACATTTCTGAATATCGTTTTACAGCCATTGTGGTTGTAGATAGAGTCGATTCGAAACCCTCGTACGGAAAGAACGGGGCAATGGATTACAGGATTTGCATGAAGAATTTTTAAAGGCGATCCCCAATTTTCGGCCCCGAACCATATGTAATCTGTGTTAGAACATCGGACTAGACAAGAGTAAACTATATACCAAAAAATTCGTCTTATTTATAAGATAAACATATTTAAATCTTAGCTTCAGCTGCTCTTGCCAAATGAACAAAATAATGCAAAAAAGTTTTCACAGTATTTACCTCATTACATACGATTTTATAATCGATTGAATCGATTGATAATTATCGATTGATGGAACATAATAATATATTTTATGTATTATTTAGTGATTATAATTATAATATTAATTTATTTTTTACATATTTTCGTATTCCATATAAATCAAAACTATGTAATATATTATAATTACCATTCAATCGTTACGGTAATTTTATTAAATTACATTTCGAATATTTTGACATCGATTAATCGATTGACAACAATGATGATGTAATCCCTAATAATGTCATTTTGGTAACCATAGTATTTATAAATAACACCACTGTATTGTCATATTTGTCATCGATCTTTTATCTTTCTACGCGTGTTCTTGTATATTTTTACTATCAAATATTTTCAGCGTATTTGGAGTCCTATTTACTATTGAAACTCATCGACACGTACACAGTGATTTTAATTTTCTATTGTATTCGCTTTCGTACTTGTGTTTTGGTGAATGTGTTTCGCAGTTTCGCTACAATTTCTTGCAAACCAATACTATATGAATATGGACTCCTTAATCGCCTGTTTTGTGACTGACAAAGGTTCAGAATAAGTCCTGAACACTGGATAACGTACCCTATACATCTTTAGAAGATCAGGAAGTTGCTGTGGCCATACTTACAATGAGTATATTATGGTATCTTGATTGGGCAAGGTACTAACGAAATATAACGCCTCCTGCACAACTACACGAAATATTAATGTAAATGATAACTAATAAAATCTCTTGAAATATGCAATAGCTTTTATTATACAACCTTTTTATGACATTCGTTTTGGGTGAAAACCATTGAAGTAGTAGATATTATAATAGACACCCGCCAACGTAAGTGTAACATACACATTAAATAGCACTGTGACACGAGCATAATCATAACCTATAATTAAGGTGATTCATTCTAGGATTTCCTTAGTTGGCCATTGCTGGCAGCCGTGAAAATTGGAGAAATTAAACTTTTTGCAATAATCTAATTAACAGCCAATTTCCAGTCTTGTCTACTTAGGCCTGAGTTTCTATGGAAACTGGGGTTCTCCTTTAACACAATTACAATGCAACTATTATGGTTCTGACTATCTTTTGTCTACGTACTTCTTAGTTATATTTAAAATATCGTTTAAATTGTAAAAGGTACACATTTCTATCTATATTGATCTTTATTAAGATTTATAATTGATCGGAAACTATTATATACTATTGTATAGTAGTAATTATAAAATAAAGATTGTACAGAATTTAATAATTTTCAACTATTAGAATAATTAGACGGATGGAGTATAATTTTTGCTGTAAGTTTAAAAAAAAACAAATAAAAAAATGCTTCAGAAGCATGGTAATTTTAACGATTATTTTCATTTAATACGATTTTTAATTCAGCCACCCAAACTTCAAAATTAAGTTTTAGAAGTGTGTGGTAGATTCCTCTAAAACAGTTTATTCTTATAAACACAATATTCATCACACACGATAAAATTAAAACTAAGATATTATGGAATGTTCAGAGATTGTATTATAATAATAAAATTAATTTTTATGTCGCCTTTTTAAGTGACAATAAAATTCTTGCAATATCATAATAGCTGGCCGTAGCAAGGCAAGAATGATTTAAATTAAAGTCAAGAAATATTATAATTAATAGTATCTGTGGAAGCCAAAGCAATACTCAAACAATCTGATTCTTCGTGTTTAAATGTCACGGCAAATATGCAAGCGAGAAATTCCCAACAATTTTCAGAGATTCCCAGCGATTCTCGCTGCGTTTTCATTTATAACGAGATATTTATAAAAGGTCATTAACTTGGTCTCATACAAACGGATTATTTCAATAATTCAAAAGCAAGAAACCGAATAATTTATCCGTTGTAGTACCTAGCTGCAACGTACAGGCGGAAGCGAATAATATAGTTTTACCTATACTATTGCTTACTTTGAGTTGATGTATCTCTCATAAAACCCTCTTTTTATATCTGTCTTAAAATTCACCTCTGAATTATGATGAGTTCGTTTAAAGCAGTTGGGCAAATTGGGTGCGGTCGGTTGTTAGATGGGAGACGGCAAAAATTTCTTGGACGCTTTCATAATTCGCAAATTCGGTAAAGCAGGCTGGAGGATCTTAAACTGCATGCTTTTCTGGGCCTCATAAATATTGCGAATAGAATGGTGTCCTGTAGAATAAAAATAAACAAATAAATTTTTCAATGGTAGCATAAACCTACATTTACTGTGAAGTTACTTTAATCAATAAACACCTTGCTCCTTTCTTCTTTCTATCTAAACTTTTCAAGTGTAACTCAATAACCGTTCAGTTGATCAACCTGATTTTTTAAGATAGTTTCGACATGATCGCAAAAGGAGAATGCCCATAGCCAGTACTCTTAAAAAAATAATTGTGTCACAATGATTTTTGGACAAAAAATTTAATTAAAATATTTCAAGTATTTTACCCTATTTCCTAAAAAATCCTTATTGGGAATAATTTTCTGAAATTAATAAGTAACTTTACTTCCGTTTTACAAAATAAAACCATTGGGCCATTTATGTTTGGATAAGGGCCAATCAGGAATCTTTTAAGATCCTTCGGGCCAATAGGTAGCATTGATTCGATTATAATTATGATACAACAGTTATAGTATAGATATATCCATGACAACAAACTAGATGACAAATGTCAAACAAACTAGAGTCAAATGAATTATTTTTTTTTATAGAAAATTATTATAATCAGCCAGGAGTAATAGTGTTCTGTGATTATAATACATTACAAACTTCATGGTGTTTGGGGACTGTCAAATGAATTTGAAACTTAAAAGATCGACATTACATACGCAATCGACTTTAATACGCCCGCATTGAGTCCATATTACTGTGAGTTTACTATAACCTAAATACAAATTAGTTTTGTTTAAAATCTCTTATTTCCTAATATTATCATTGACTAAAGTTAGTATGTATAATTTATTAAGATAACAGAATCAAATAAAGGTATTTTTATCAAGACACAAAAATGTTAAAGTCAGTACATTTCTCCATACTAAATGGGCATTCTCCTTTTCCCTTATTACACAATTCGTCCATGATTTAGAGTTAATTGCTTAATAGGTGTGTTCGTGTGTGAACGGATGGACTTGGCAGATCGGTCCATTATCTGGCGACCCGCTAAAGGTTGCCTCGAGTGTCCCCGACGTTGATACATGGCTCTTGGTTAATGTGTCGATTTATTGCTCTTCTACTGCCAATATTCTTGTTTCTTAGGAGTTCAATTAACCATTTAACTTGGTTTCTCAACCAATTAGAGCAGTGTTATGCAGCAATCAGCTACAGAATAAGTGCTCTCTATTTCTTATTGTCTCTCTCTCTCTTTCTCTCTCTATAGGTCGGTTCTATATCGGTCGGTATAGGTTTCGTATTGTACCCTGCAGTAAATTATTAATAAACTAATTTATACTGTTAATAAAATCAATAAGTCATGTTTCACAGAACGCTGTAAACACAATACTTAGGCCCTTCAATATTACGATTTACCAACGTATTTTTACGTCTTCCTTCAGCAATGTTCCGCTCTGTGGAATTGGAGGTATTTCTCATTGAACATGGCGGTACAAAGACGGGCGCTAAGCGATTTTTAAGCTACATCTCCGTATAAAATTGAATTCACGCCGCAGTCCACTTCTGATAAGTATTTCTTCGGGAAGTCTCCGAAAATTCAAATGCAGGAAAATTTTACGCATTGAAATAAATGAAATATTTATAAATGGCGAGTTCAGTTCTAAAATATTCGATTCGGAATTGTATCGTCTTAATCTTACGCTTCGTTTGCTATTGAAATTATGTTTGGAAGAAACGGGGCAGTTGCTTCCATAGATTTGGAATATCTTGATGTCGAACTTCATAGGCTTTTAGAAATAAGTTTGATGTCACTTGATTATGCCATTTCTTCGAGGAACATAGCCTGGTGTAAAGTCAGCCCCATATTAATTTTAGAGATGCAACGTTGAAAGAATTGCTGCCGCTGCAACATACATCACTTACAATCCTTCTAACACTAGCTCCTTATTGTAGAACTGTGTGAGATGGATTAGTCTCTAAACCTAACCTACTAAAATTTCGATTACGTGTGTTTTTAAAAAAATGGTAATGCAAGATTGTTGGATGAAAATGAATCAGAAATAAAAAAGGCTTTTGTTCTTCAAAAATTTATCTTGTATTACATTTTGATTTCGATTAATTCCAATTATTGATGAGAAATCCGCCTTCAACGTTTATAGCCTTGTGTCGATCCTAAGTGGTCGACCTAGTTAAGCGACAGCGGGATTGGTTGATGTCCATACTAATCTTATCCCCCCGGAGTTTTTCCATTTCCCGTGATACAAAGTATCGTAGAAAATGTCCTATCTGTTATAATTATTTACATTTAACACTAAGTAAGGAAAGCGGGTTATTTCAAACGTCATAAAAACATTACAAATCCACTAGCGAAACATACGAACCAATGTTCTATTCTTTCATAAAACTTAGATAGTATGTTTCTACGGCCTTATGTTCCGTCTGTTTTCAGGAATCAGCAAAACTGATTCTTATGTCATTGTAATAAGAGGCAGCTAGACATCCTCCTTAGGCCCGTAAGCGCTCCCTGGAGACGCAAGTATCTGTTAGATGAAACATTTATGAACTACGCACGGCGGATGGTGATAAATGGAGGAGGGGCCTGGGTTGAGACAAAAAGTTCCTATTTTGTTGATTGTACTTTCCTTGTTTTACGGTGTTTTGCGGTCTGTGGGTTTCGCTTTTTATCTCTTGGAAATGAGATGTTTTAGCGCTGTTATTGCAATGTTATTTGTTACGTCCATAAAATGTAATGGTTGATTCACTATTTGATACAAACAACGAAATGAAGGATAAATCAAAGGCTATATCAGGTTTTTGCTTTCAAAGAGTAATGTTAAAAAAGTGTAAGCGAAAGTACGTACATCTTATTCATTTCAGGATCCCTTGAGAATTTAAATAATAAAATCTGTATAACGGTCAGCAAATTATAATGTAATTGTATGAAAAAAAAGAATCGAACTCTGCTTGTATGTTATCCATCGCTAATTTATGTAATCAATACCTTCATATTGTTAATGCTTTGAAATACTCGTGTAACCTAAAATTCTCGATGATCAAAGGCCGTCAAATTAACCTCTTTTTTATGTCTAAAAATATTTTCTCGAGAATTTTTTTCGTTACTTTTTCTGACTGCAATCACTAACGGCATTGCTGAAGCGATGGCGTAGCTTTCCAATGAAATGTTTATGGAGTTCTATTTAAAACAATAATAACATTAATTTTGAATGAAATTTTATTTTTTTTAAAAATAATCAAAACAATTAATTTTGCGGCAAGAGTGTTTTCGAACGCCAGGTATGCGATTAGACCAACCGGTTCTTTCACATACTAAGTTGGTCTGAGCCTCTGAGGGCAACAAATGGTTTTGTCAAAGTGGCCGGTTTCAAAGTGTATCGATTTTTCACGTGGGCCCAATGCTGCTAACTGTATGGCCTCACATCGCCAGCCGTACTCAGGTTCACTGGGTCACTTGTTTTCCGTTTCATTTATTAAGTAGATTTTACGTTTTCTTTTATTTGTGGTTACGCCAATAAACGGATTAATGGAGCTGTAATAGGGCTCTATTAAAGCCTAATAAGGCTTTGGGCCAATTTTAACAATACCAGTCATATTGGCGTAGCGTTAAAACTTATCCTAGGTTATCCTGGTTATTCTAGGTTATCTTTTAGTAAAATTATTCTTTCTAATAATATGTTTACTAACTAGGACAACCTGCTTAAGCGTATATAAAATGAAAAAATGTTGTTACTGAAAGTTTAATGTATAAAATCATACGCTTACGATAAAGCTAATTGCACACTATATCCCATACTGTAAATAACGGCGTACGTCCAATATGGCGTTGGATATTATTTTCTTAGGGTCCATATCCCCAACACGTGGCGTGATCGGTTAATGAGCTGAGATCGAGGTATATTGAAATATGGTCCGTATTATGGCCACCCTACTCCCTTCCTGCACTTAAATGACGTAATTGACTTTTATATGCCAATTTTGTTTGTAAATAAAATTATACCGAAGCGGCAAGCAGTTACTACATTCTTTCTAAAGAATATTGCTAGAAAATTCTGATGAATTTTGTAATTCTGATGAATCTTGTAATGCAAGTTAATTCCTGTTTCCCAATTCGTATTTCGGCTATTGTTAAGCCATGATTGAGGCCAATTTCAGAACATAATTTTTTTTTCTTTTATCATTCCGCACTGAAGGTAGATAGCGGCTAGGATACGCGGAGATGCATAAGTTTTATAGACTTTGTTTTAAAAGGTCGTGTTTTGCGCACGTGAGTTTCCGAAACTAGTATCACTCACGTTCGATTCTGTAACTTAGTTAAACAATGAATATATTTAAATCCAGTTGAAGAGATCTTCCTTCCCATGAGACGGCAATGATGACGATGTAGAAACGAAACTGCGAATCACGACCGATAGCTCATTAAGCACGTCGAGAGTCATGAACCAATTGATCGTTATTGAGTTATGTATATTGAATCCACCCCGGATATATTGACAGGGCTGTATAATTATACAAATTGACAGTCCCTACGTATATAAAGACAAGTCAAAAATGTCAATTATTTATTGCATGTATGGCTTTGATTGTACATACTCTACTACTCAAATAAGATTCTTATTTGAATATTATGTATTTCACTAGATAAACAAATTGTATAAGAGAATATGTATAGTTCATTCTGATTCTGATTTTAATTTTGACTTTAATTGTGATTATAATTTTGGTTCTTTTATAAGCAAAGAGAAGAAATCCACTCATGACTTTCTAGTCATTGTAACAAAAGATTAATACAACATTTTGAAACTTTGGTCATGAAAAAACGTTACTGTGTGTTTGATACTGCTGTTCGATACTCGTGCAGTAAAGTCGATAAGTAGAAGTCTATTATTGCACGACGTTTTACTTTACACCCGAGTAATAATAGACCAACAATGAAGTATTATTGCAATCTTGATTACAATTATTTAGGTAGGTATAACAACTATTTATCATTTTGAACACCTGTATAAACTTCGCAGGGGTATTGCAAAGTGAAGGAGAACAGAAAATAGAAGAGTATAAAAATTCATCTTCTGTGTATAAAAAATGCAAAAGTGATTGACTGATCGCACAGGCCAAACCCTTAGAGCTACAAACTTAAAATTTCGCACACTTCCTCTTATCCATCCACTAAGGAATGATTTTTCAAAATTCAACCCCCAAGGGGGTGATAAGCATAACTTCCGCGTGCGAAGCTGCGGGCAACAGCCAGTTTAAAATAAAAGCGGTAACATTTAAAACGGTTTTATATTTTGACGTGATAACGTCTATTAAAACGATGCCGGGTGCACGCACGAAAAAGCATGACTCATCTGTCGCGTTCCGCGAGCGAGCGAACAATGAAGAAAGTGCCATCTATGAACAAAACTATATACACAATTAAGTCAGAAAGGAACTTGCTGAAAAAATAGTTTAGTTCAGGAGTTCTAGATGGCGTTGTAGTATAAAGATAAAAGTTTCTAATTATAAGTTAATTTCCAGAGATAATATTATATTCGAGCACTACTTCATCAATGTTTTGTCATGACGTTGTCACGTTAAACTACCGTCCGTAAACCGACTTTACAGACAACCATTTTTTAATTCCGGCCAAGAAAAAAAAGAAGAAAGAAGGATAAAAGTTTAGTTCCACTTAAAATTCTGTCATTGTTCCTATGTGATTATTCTGTAATAACAAAGACTGACGTGTCATTACTCGCCGTAAGATCAAAGGTGTAATCCAATTGTTCTCCAATAAAAGATCAACGTGGTATCGAAACATGATAAAATATTTTCGTAACCGGATCGACATCTCATTATGCGTGTATCGCGTTACAGCTCAATTGATCCTCATTGAGTTATGCAGAATCCATGGACCGGATATATTGATGGACGGGAAAATGCTGAGGATTGTCAGATTGGAATTATGAAGTTGGAATTACTTAGAATGAGGTCTTAGGGGTTGAGAGGTAGAGATATTTATTATTCTTTTATGTAAGTTTGTTACTCTTTCATGCTAAAATTACTGAACGAATTTTGTGTTTAATTGGATTGAAAAAGTAGACAATTCTATATGGTAGCTGTATTTGCCGGGCTCAGGGATAATCTTCTGTCTGCAGCTCATTTTTCCTATTGATGTCGATCTTGATTGTGATCGTTCTCTTTTTTGACAATGGTTTTCTTTGACAGATAGTACAAACCTTCAGAATATAATCTCGGCTTTTGGCTTTTACAGTTTTCTTAACTGCGATTCTGTTGCTTGTTAACCTTATTAATTTCTGCAATTCAATTAATTATGTGTAAAGTTGTTTGAAAAGCGGCGCAGGCGAAAACTGCAGCCATAAAATTAATACCATTTTCAAGGTATAATCCGTTCGCTATTTACTTATTCATTCATTCGGTGAAGCATCGAATAAAATTGCGCATAAAACGAGTACTTCGTCATCTCACGTGGGCGCTGAAATACGGAAGACAAGACGAAATAAATAACATAAAAAGGAACAGGAATAAAATACCATTGTGAGGCGTAATGAAGCAACCCAGCGTTTACACGCATTCTCTAGACCACACAATGTTGTGATGGTACGTTCATTTTGCAACATTAAAGTAAGAACCTTGAGTTGTGGTTACTAAGATTGAAATTGCCTTGAAATTTTTGGAGCTTGATGTCTTTGTAGAATTCGCACGATACAAGACTGTTACTGTATTAGGAATGAGCGTACGGCGCAACACCAAATTTCAATTTAGACAAACCGCGCCTAAGAGAGTGTCGGATTAACGCCGCTCGTCGGACAAGGAGTTATCGTACAGCTTCAGAGACGAATTAATCATAAGATTGTCTGATTCAATATTTTTTTGCGTTAATTCGCTGAATAACTTGAATGGTTGTAATATTTAGTTGAAGGCTGATTAAATTGTAAGATTTTCTTGAAGGTAGCTTTAATCTGAGACGATAATAACTTTTGATATGGTAGTGTTTAATCATTATATATAATCATCAGTGGAATAAAAAACAAAATCATTAGTGAAAACTATACATGTTAGTGTACAAAATAAAATAAATTTTTATTTAGTACCTTTTCACCTCATTAAAATTGAGTACTTTGACTGGAGCTGCGCATTATTGAAAGTGGATTTAATTTATCATATTTTAGGAGCAGATTCACGTCGAGATATCAGCAGAATTACAAAATGATTTTTAAATATCATAACTGTGAAACTTTGTGAGGATGTCTGGATGTTTGTTACTCTTTCAGAAAAAAACTACTGAAGAAATTTTCATGAAATTTAGTACACAGATAGACTATAATATGGAAAAGGATATAGGGTATTTATTATCCCGGAAAACATGGGAAAAGGTGTGTTCAGAGCGCTACAAACAGATAACTAAATGGTTTGATAGTTGAATTTTTATATAGCAATTGTTTATTTCTATAGTAATATGCTTCACACTGCTTTCTATACTGCCTTAAAATATCATATTAATTTACGTTTTTCTTAAACATATTCAGCTGGTATCATTATTGTTACTCTTCGGTACTTCTTACCTCTTATCCATAATCCATTCCTCTTCTCACTTTCTTCGTATATCCCGTGGCTTTCTCTTGATATGTTAATTCCTCGTCTGAATAAATAATTCATTTGTTAAGATGTATCACTCAACGACATTGTGATTCGCAATCACAAATCATTCGTATCTTTGTCTTTGTCATAATAAGGTTTATTTTACGTTGACGTGTCAAATGAAACAGTGATTTATATACGAAACGGATTTCAGCCGGAATGGAACGCATTTTCCATTGAATTTCAATTAAAATGTGGTTTATGTGATGAATAATTTGTTTGTGCGGTGGTGTACCGGAGTATTAGGCATTTAGTAAAATGTTTGCCAAGTAAAATGGAACTTTCGAAACTGTTGAAATGTTTGTTGAGAGAATGGGCTGTTTTAGAATATGTTTAGTTAGTATTTATGGTAGTTCTTTTATTTTATCTTCTGAAATAGCATTGTTTATTAGCTTACTAACTGATTAAAATTGCTATCGCCTTGCGATTAATCTTATTTTTAAATACAGTGATGCACCGTTGTAATAAAATTATGCTGGAAACTAAGCTTTTTTTATATTTTTCAAAAGGGATTCTAATTCCTCTAAGGGTCTATCAAAATTAACGAAAATTAGGTCACGTTGACCATAAAGTATCCCGTAAATAACAAAACAAAACAAAATCACAGACAAAAATAAGAAAAAAATACAATGCCAATAAAAATACTCAAATCCCTTTTAAACTTCAGATAACTCATTAGACCGAGAAATTAATAAAAGCCTCCTATCCAGTACAATCATGAATACGGCGCATTCAAAATAATTATTATTCTAACAGATGGGACCCCAACATATTGGCCTTTTATACGTCCATCATGTCATTGTGTACATCGGCCGTGGAAACTGCGCATAAAGATTTTTTTAATATCTATATAGCTTAAGGCACTTGTTGTACCCAATGGCAACAATGTGGATTTTAAGGAGAGTATTGTTTGTTTATTTCATTCATTGTTGTGTTTATTAATATTTTTGTATTAGATTATTATTATCAATATTATTTTTAAGTCTTATTACTGCTATTTTTATCTTTCATGCCTTCTTGGTGAGCTAACCTCTTGATTGAACAGCCGTCAAATGATTAGCTGGGAGGTTGGGGCCAGTTCTTTCAGTATCACTCTTCTTTTTTTTCCGCGACACATCTTTGCATCCTTTAATGTTGCTGATGTTCATGGGCCACATACCATTAGGTAAAAATGCTTATACACACACTCATGTTTATTAATAACGTTTCACACTCATAGCCCCACTAGGATTCCCTGTGTCGTGGGTGCCATGGACAACACACAAGACAAGGACACTCACACCCAGACCGAGAACAGAAATTCAAACTCATCATTCAAATTTCCACCTCGCTGGGAATCGAACCCAGGACCCTTGGCGCGGCGATCCGGCATGGTAACCATTGCGCCACACGGGTCGTCAAACTCATCCACCCGCAGTAGGTTTTTACCTGTGTCGCGGGTGGCATGGACGACACATATAACACATCAAAATTCACAATAACACCCATGACCCGAGTACAAATATTTATCAGTCACATAAATATCTGCCCGGCCGGGAATCGAACCCGGGACCGCTCAGGCAGGCAGGATTGCTACAGTGTCGTCAGGTAGATCGTAAGTTTGTTAGTTAGCTAGTAAATATCCCCATTCCCACCTCGGATGAATGAGTGTCGTAACAGGTGCCTAAATCTGGCCCGCTGGTGGTAGGGCCCTTCGGAGGGATTATATTGGTAATATTGAATTTAATTTTGGTTTCTAACTATGAAGTTAGAAACCAAAACTAAATTAAAGGGAGAGAGAGAGGGAGCGGAATAGAGAGAGGGAGAGCTTATTGGGGATTGTTAGGCGACACGAAGTTCGCCGGGTCAGCTAGTTAATTATATAAACGAAAGTATTTATAAAAGACTTTTTCTGAAACCGAATTCCATCGTCAAGTTTGTATTCTGAATAAAACATTTTGAATTGTCAACCCCTCGGCCTCGGTTCAATCATGAAAATCCATTTGGCTCTTAATATTTGCGGTTCATTTTAATATCTTTTGCGTTTGTTGATGATTTTATACCCGATATATTATTATAAGTGAATTATAAAGTTTGCTGATAATATTTTCGTGACAAATTATTATCCAAGTATGATAATGATAGTAACTTAAATCTTAATGTTAACTGATAATTATGTATTTTTATTAAAATAGCCTTTTGATCGTATTTGGTCACTGTTGCTCATCATGGACAGTAACAGAGGCATCATCGATTCGTCGCTGGCTGAGAATGAAAAGAGAACAAAGAAAAAAGTATTGTATAGTAATATTTATAGTAATTGGTGATGCTTCTAGTTTTGCCTTGATTTGCCTTGATGCCTGTATTTTGAATAGGACTTATTAGACAAACATTGACATAGTTGTTTTACTATAAAACAATATTTATACAAATTGATATTATAATAAAAAATATCACATTAACACAACGATAAATATTTGTAAAATTGTTTTGTTTTTCGTTCATGTTATAAGTTTAAGTATTATCACTTTTATTTAGTAGTTTAGTCGTCAATAGTGAGAACATCTGACAAATTTGAAATCCCAACATTTTTTAATTTCGCATTTAAGTCAGTCATGCTAATATTACATACGACCTGCGCATAACAACATTTTCGCGTACAAAATCTCCATTAGCCCGTGAAGACAAAGGTCATCTCTTTATGTACCGAAAGCTTTGTCCTTTCAACTGTACCATTGTTGTTTGGACAGAGTTTTATTTGCTGTTTTTGTGGACTTTATCGCTAGGTGATAAAGAAGAATTTCGATTAAAAGAAAACATGTGAAGGTTTGTGTTTAGCACACTTATCATTCAGTGTTTAATTTTGTTTTTCTTTTCACAATAGCCGGAATGGAAATCTGGAATTGACACTGTCTATTTTTGCTGGCTATTTTTCAAATGTAAGAGTAGAGGACTTTAGATTTCAGTGTATTATTTATAATAATTCATAATAATTCATAATTTCTTTATTGCATACACATGTTACATTACATTACATAACATAATATAAATACAATGAACACATGCACCTTGTTAGGCATAGCAACTCGAGGCAAGGGAGAGGCTGCATTAATCTTGCTTATTTGATGTAGTGGAGTAATTTTATTCTAGTTTTAATAATAAATTGAATTTATTACCGGTACCGGTATTATTTTATTTTATTTATGTTGTGACATATAGTATTTTACCACGCATAACTTTCGTCTTATTGCTTACACTAGATTAGGAAAAATTTCAGTGTCACTAGATGGACATGTGAATTTTCTTACATCTAGATGTTTGGATTTTTTTAAATTACTAACGTTTGTGAAATCCCAGCTTCACAGGAAATAATAAGAAAAACAATAAAGTCTTATTCGTAATTCAGTTCAAGCTTTGAAGTACTTAGATATTTTGCGTATAATAACACAATAATAATATTTTCGTTTATTTTTGATACTGTTAAAACTTTAGATTTCAGTGTATTATTTATGTTGTGACATATAGTCGTTTACCACGCATAACTTTCGTCTTATTGCTTACACTAGATTAGGAAAAATTTCAGTGTCACTAGATGGACATGTGAATTTTCTTACATCTAGATGTTTGGATTTTTTTAAATTACTAACGTTTGTGAAATCCCAGCTTCACAGGAAATAATAAGAAAAACAATAAAGTCTTATTCGTAATTCAGTTCAAGCTTTGAAGTACTTAGATATTTTGCGTATAATAACACAATAATAATATTTTCGTTTATTTTTGATACTGTTAAAACTTTAGATTTCAGTGTATTATTTATGTTGTGACATATAGTCGTTTACCACGCATAACTTTCGTCTTATTGCTTACACTAGATTAGGAAAAATTTCAGTGTCACTAGATGGACATGTGAATTTTCTTACATCTAGATGTTTGGATTTTTTTTATTCCTAACGTATGTAAAATGCCAGCTTCACAGGAAATAATAAAAAAAACAATAAAGTCTTATTCGTAATTCAGTTCAAGCTTTGAAGTACTCAGGTATTTTGCGTATAATAACACAATAATAATATTTTCGTTTATTTTTGATACTATAACAGTTCGGATAGTACGTTTAGTGTGTTGTATTTTATTACTATAAAAACAAACAACTTCCGGGGTCGATTATAACTCGTAAGTTTATACTTCTGTCGAATTCGATACAATCTAAATAGCATAAAGGTAATTCGGGATCTTGCGTGTCAAAAAAACATGTAACCGATATAATATGGCTCATGAATATTTAGTGTAATTTCGGCAAATTTTCTAAGGTACCGGTAAATATATGCAAATTGCCGGCTTTATTATACGTACGCGCAAATTTGATCTCGGCACGCAAATATGGCCCGAATCGTGTAGCAATAAGGCCTGAATTGTGGTCGTTAGAAGTCAGTTAAAGTGGTATAAAGAGGGTTTAAGAAGGATAATCTTTTTAAACCACTGCAGGATATAAAGATACATTATTATCTTAGAACAATGAATTCTTTCATATATAAATTCAGGTCAGAGACCGTTTACCATATTAATCTATGATGAATTTACTGTCACTAATATTTGGCTAGTTTTACAGTATTACAAAGGCTTTGTGGCAGTTCAGTATAGTCAGTGTACCTAAGCTATTAACTATATTTGACCTAATAAATAACTAAGCTCGATAATATTCGAATATCGCCAACTGAATTGATTATAATGTCTAATCATCCAATTGTCCGAATAATATATCCAGGGTGACTTTGACGCGTACGTCTTGGGGACAGTTTAAGCCCCTGTGACGTTTCTCGCGATCCCCAGGTGGTGTCATTGTCGAGTAATTCAGTTTGATGGTCACAATATTATACTCCTGTAGTAATTAACTCGATAAAGAGCTTGGACTAAGCTCTTGCTTGGAAGAACCATAATCGGAACTTCTTGCTACGTACTTCGTTATTATACTGTTCTATGGATGTATAAATAATAAACGCATATACACACTATCGCACTTTTAAAACATGTGCTGAGGAGTTTCTTTACGGCTTTTTTTCTCCTCCAAGACAAAGCACCTTTCCGAAAAGCTGGTGGATTAAAAAAATGACGTGCATAAGTGTATCAGTGAAGTACCTATTTGAATAATTTATTGTATTTTGAATTTTGAAATTTTGAATTTTGATTGCCTGCACCTGTGGTCTGCACGCATGGCATGGAATTTATGGAAACATAAATATGACAACACAAATACGACCTGAGAATAGATATTTTATGTGTCACCGGCTCGGAAATCAAACCCGGTAATCCTCGTAGAGTAAGACCAACTTTACTCCAGGGATGTCAAAAAATGAAATCTTTTAAAATATCTGGTTAGCTGCCTTCTTCATTTTAAAAGTAACTGTGAATATGTTTTTACGTCACAATGTTTAAAAGACTTCATCGCTTTCTTCTTGGCTGGCAAAGCGTAAGGGATACTTATTAAGTATTACTTAGCATTAAGGAGTTATAATTTTATTGGCAACAACCTACCTTTTCGTGCAAAGTCTTTCCATCTGATTTAATGATAAGTTATTTTAATTCGTTACGTGTCTAAGCCCATACAGCCGCCTCACACCCGAATGATTTTCTTCATATAAATGTAAATGCTTCACCGAGGGGTGTGATTACCCTCATTGGAATCACAATGCTGTTTGATTTCCACGCTACGAGTATTCTGGGGAATTTTTATGGCGCTTTTTTCAAAAGAAAACCGATTGAGCGACTCCAATTCATTCGGTGGCTCCCTCTTCTAGTGAAAGTCACTTCTGCGTGTTTGTTGTTATCTTCTTCTTACAGAGCGTGATTTTTGACATTTTCGAATATTTATCCGTTTTTTAAAGTGAAACTTTTATTACATCGTCTCAAACTTTTTGGTATGTGTGTCGCATGTCGCGTGACGGTCGACATGAAAAAAAGTTTCACTTATACCGTGACTTCATAAAACCACACAATCTTTTATTTTTTTGTACTGTGAAGGGCTGTGAAGTGATATATAAAAAAATCTACTTTAAAAGAATCATTAGAAGCTTTCTTCAGCGACGTATATTGGGTGTAAGCTGTCCGCAGGGATGTAATAGTGAAAAATGTAGTTCCGTGTCATGAATTGATTTAATATGTAAATGAGTGTCTGAGGAAGGAAGCAGGGTGTCTCCAAGGGTGGTGACGTAATGGATAGGATCTTGCAGTCTAGCGTGTAATGTTGGATTAAACTGTATTACGTAAACCTTTGATAACAGGGGGAACTTTGTGGATTCAAATCCTGCACATATGAATGTAGAACTGTTGCTGGACGTCTACTTAGCTAGTTTCGTGTTCAGTGCTCCGGTTAGTTTATTAAGTGCTAGATTCGATTCTTATCTCGGGAGTATGTACTTTGATTTACTTTCTTGTCGAATAGACAGACAAGTGCATCATGTCCTATTGGATAGCTGCATTGTATTACCGATACATATGTACTTCAGAGAGCACGTTAAATCTTTAATTGATCAACATTAGACCACAGATCACCCCCAAAAGATACCGCATAAGTGTAATTTTCTTAGTTTGAAGTCACAAAATTTGGCGGAAGGTGCGGCTTGCGGGGGACAAAATAATGCGCTGTGATTGGCTATTTCTAATTCATACTTGGACTTAACGGGTCAGTATTGGTCGACACTAATGTCGTGAACATGCAAATGCACGTACGTGTTGGCGCGCGTCAGTTGCCACGCATGCGGTATCTATTGAGGGTAATCTGTGCATTAGACACTTGAATGCCACTTACCTCACGAGAAACACATGAAGCTAATAAATCGCAACCAATTCGCTCGATGATCGAATCACGTCACTCGCTCCAACAAGTTCCTATCCGAACTTCATACGACATGTAGTTTAATAAAATGAGCCACCACCCTTATGACGTCATTAGTCTCTGAGGGCCCCGGCTGGTGCAGATCACAGTAATTTGACGGCCCTCGTCAAAATAAAATGGCGAAAATAATCACTCTCAATTACTTTTGGGTAATTGGAATAGTTCGTTAGGTGTATTGTTCGATTATAATCGGTTCTTGATAGCTGTGCTAATGTTAGTCATTCCGTTTATCTGACTTCGAATTCGTCACAATTTTATTTAACTTGTGTTCTGCCGGCGGATTTAACTGCGTTAATCGGCATATTGAGTACCCTATGTCCAGATGAATCCGTTTAGTAGTTTTTTCGTAAAAGATCAACAAACTCTCATCTATCTTCTTTTATCTTCTTTTCTTTTGTCTGTCCGGGCATCACATGAAAACTATGGAACGGATGTTGATGAAAATTGGTAGAGTTCTTATCTACACTCCGGGTCATATTTCAAAAAACTTTTCATCCCGGAAAAATAAAAGGTTTCCCTAGAAAACACGATAAAAGTTTGTATGAAAAGAAAATTAAACACTAACCGATTTGTTTTAAATTTGCAATAATCGTTGGTCTTAATTGATGGAATAAATATTTACCAATTTTCAAAAGTTTTACATGAAAAAGAAAAAAAAAAAAATAATGTAAATACTGTTCATTTTTCAAAACCCGGTCACGAAGAAATCCTTTGTGATTGTATTGTGGTTTTCAGTATACATTCCTAAAATTTAAGTACTTTAATATATATATTTACCGTTTTAAAAAAAATCTCCAAGAAGTACAAATAAGTTAAAACATAATTTCCGTATGCGAAGTTGTGGGCAACAGCCAACAGCTAGTTTATAATATTAGTAGGATTAAGTGTATCTTCTATCCGACTGGTATTTCACATTTTTCAGATAGCCCCAACATACAAGTAGTGCAACCATTACTTGAGAACAAACATTCAACATTACGTGTGTTACATGTAGTAGTTTTATCTATTCTGAAGTGATAATTATCATCGAAAAATTATTCTTAGCAAACGCTCGTCTCTTACTCGTTCATACAGCCGCGTAGCCGTTTACAAGCAAGAAACTTCAGGCGCAGTGCAACCTTACTACTTAGTCGCGCAAAACTTCAAAACTTTTAGACATTTTCAAGGAGGTACTTTGAAAGTCTAAAATCGTTTATTTTTTTTTAATACAAGTTATACCCATCTCATTGATATTTTTAAACAATATTTAGTCAATGCTATTTTTAAAACAATCAAACAATATATTTGTTAATTGAATTACGTTAATTTGCATGTGCAAAAGTATCGACAGTGATCATTACAATTTAAAAGACGTAAGAAATAACATGAGCTTTGTTACTGTGGTGTAAGATGGCTTTTCGAACAGCCGAGTCTGTAGCTGCCAAAGTGTTGGTGGTAATCGGATTTACGAACGGACTCCTTATCTTTTTGTCCCTTAATTAAAGAGCGTTAGTAGGAATTGTCATTTTTAACGGACTCCCTTTTTAGTGGCGAATTCTAATTTTAAAATTGAAGACCAGACATTCGAAGCACCGTCTTCAAATTAAGTTAACGAGATGGTTAAGGACATTTGTATCTACATGACATATATAATTTGTAGTTTACGTTTGTGGGATCAATTTTCATTAATGATTTGAAGTACCTTTTTCCCTTTTACTCTCCTACGTCATTGTATTACAGAATATTTTACGTGATAAAGAGAAGGCGTTAGTTTAGTGGTTATTAATGGTCTTTTTACGCATTCGGAGGAATTGAGTTAGAATCATGTACATAATGTAAGCCATGTCTTACTTTTTGCAACTAGTTTGTATTAAAATTATACCTATTGTTTCATTGTATCGAAGTTATAAATAGGAAAATCGCACAAGTGAGAGTCGTGAGAGGTTAAGACATAAGTTCATTAAATCCTGGATACCTACGTTTAGTCAGTCTGCAGGAACTTGCGTAGATGAAACAACCGTTACCCACAATTGTAAGTTTGGGATAGTTTAGATTATGATGATGATTTTATTAGCATCAACGACAACAACAACAATAAATAAATAAAAAATAAATAAATAACGCTTCACACTCATAGCCCAACACTAGGATTCCCTGTGTCGTGGGTACCATGGACAACACACAAGACAAGGACACTCACACCCAGACCGAGAACAGAAATTCCAACTCATCATTCAAATTTCTGCCTCGCTGGGAATCGAACCCAGGACCCTTGGCGCGGCGATCCCACATGGTAACCATTGTGCCACGCGGTCGTCGAACAATCTTAATATTGTATTCAAAACTGCAAAGAATTAGCAATAATAGCGAAAGCAATATGACATATATTAACCATACTACATAACCTCATTATAACTCAAGAACTCAATAGAGAAAGACATTCAGACCTCGCTAAAAAGCATACTAAATGTATACCGAACCGCGAACACCACGTATCCTTCAGGTAATGCCGTGGAAAAAAGTGCTTTCGTGACAAAACATTTTTTTTTTCACTTCCCGCGCGACAATCCTCCACTCAGCCGCTTTAATTGCGAGTACTGAAACAAACGAGCCTCCGCAGGGATCTTGCTACAAGCGGTGTCGGCGTGGACGAGCGTTTGTTACCTACTTATACTATGTATTATATTAATTAGGTACCACAGACTTAGAAATGAAATGAAATGAAATGAAATGAAATGAATTGCAATGAAATGAAATGAAATAAGTTTTATTCGAAGTAGGTTTGTTACAAACACTTTTCGAAAGTCGCTCAACGTCATCGCTTCAACAAATCCCTACCGTGAGTGGTCCCGGGAGAAGAAGCGGCAAGAAACTCCCGGGATTATTTTTTTCCTACTCACAGTTACAGACAGCACTTAATACTACTTATTGCCATATTTGATATAAAAAAAACTCATGTCCAAGCAGTCTTGTCATTTAAATACTCATCAACTTTGTAATATGCTTTCTTCATGAGAATACCTTTTAACCTTTTGAAAAAAGAACCAGACGGAATGTCAGCAACAAATTCAGCGAGGCACTCATAGTAATACCAACTTCTCTATTCATACAAGTATCACACTTACACATTGACACCTTGCTGTTATTAATCGGCCACCATTACCGCGTTGAGCCGCACTAAAAATTATGCATACATGGTAAGCGGACGGCGTCACTCTCGATAAGACAAGGTGACGTTCGGGTTATTTTCACGTCCATGTTAGGTACTATATGCTAGTAAATGCTCTTGCCTCCCTTCGGTAGTCCAGAAAAAGTTTCCTCAAAATATCTTCCACGTACAGACAGACGATCAGTTACGTTGTTAATTTTTACAAGACTTAGGTTCATTGCTTTTGTGAAAAGAGAAATCGACAATGTTTAGTCATACGAGTACAAAGCTTAAAATATAAGCAAGAATTTCAGTGTTAAATATTTTATTGTCAGGTATATATTTTTTAATTTGTATTTTTCTTCTTTTTCAGGTAAGTTCTGGAACGCAGTGCAACTTTTTTGGTATGTAGCGACCATACAAAATTAAAATAAATTGTATCTTAAAATACTTGTAACATATTAGTTTAGTAAAGAAGATTAGTAAATACTGTTGATTTATTAGAATTCTTTAATTTGTCAGCTAAATGTCTCGTTCCGAAACGAACCCGGGCCGAATATAGCTGTTGTCTCAGTCAGCAACTTTTTGGGGTTCTGAAGTAAAATAACCCTCATAGTTTCTTAATGTCCGTCCGTCCGTTTGTCCAAAGCAAAGCATCGAGACCCTTAGTGCTAGAAAGCTGTAATTTGGCATTGATATACATACATATTTATTAAAACTCTAGCATCGTTGAATAAAATAATGAAAAACATTTTTTTTCAGGGGGTATCCCCATACAGATAACCTCAAGATGAATTTTTTATTCGTCGCGTACCCTTTACTGTGGGGTATCGTTGAAAAGTTCTTTCAAAAATATTATGGGTCTTTTAAGACCATATTTTGAATTAGGGGTCTTTTTGAAATATTTGAATTTAAAGTGATAATTTTGGTTAAAGTCAAGTGTCCCCCCTCCCTACTGTTGGAGTTGAACAAGTGAAACAATTCTCAAAAATAGGTTATAATATGGTGAATTTACAAGGAAAACTATCATGACTATGTTAGCATAAGCATTTGATGAGTAATTGTCGATAAACTCACTACTTCGGAACCCTACATTGTGCGTGGCCTGACACGCACTTACCCGGTTTTAAATCTAATTTCACTCGTTCAACAAAACCGCGACATACAAGCCGCTCGTCTATATCCCTGAATTTCGCTACTCACAGTCGCACATACATACATTTTGTATCGCTGTGTCCGTAATCCTTCCGCGGGACTTACATTGTGGCTGAAAAATTAAAATTGTCTTCATTAATTTTTTGCACTATTCTAAATTACTTAAATTTGAATTTTTGATATCACGCGTGAAGCATTTTAAGTTTTTGTACATTTTTAGAGAAACTGTGGGCGCGTTAATTTTTGCTGCAATTTGATGTTCCCAAATATGATTTTTTCGACTCTTGATGCATAATAATATAATGTGATGATATGATTATGTAAATCGAAAGCGATAATTTTACTGTGAAAAATGCTGCAATCCGCCATATATGCGTTGCCCCTAATTGAAGGAGTTCTGAAGTATCACATTGTATATAAAAATACAATAATATTAAGAAACTCCTCCTTTTTTAAAGTCGATAAATAAATTCAAAAACCTTCAAAAACCTTTCCAAAAAAAAAGACATTAAAATAGATTGAAACGAGTCAAAGTAAATTAGCTACCAAATCTGTATTGTGTCGCTTCAGTATAGGTATCGCTGGTTGTTTGTTTCCTGTAATTCGCCGCGCGGGAGACGGGCTGGTGGTCAATCAAAATTAAACGACACTCGTTATTGTAGCTATCAAAGCGGTTTTTTTCCATATCTGCCTTTTGTTTAAGTAACTACTCAGCTGGGTTTGGATGCAAATTTAGATAATTCGTTGAATAATGCTGGATTAAACCAGTTATAGTTAATATAATATAGTTTTTCTCATTCAATGTGTTGGATAACTTAGAATTTCACACGCAGTTTTGTACGTATTTGAAGATACTTATCCTGATTAACGAAAATGTTATTTTTATGTTACAAGTTGGTAAATTAGCCTCATAACACCGATATGAGAAGTTCGTACCATAGTTAGCAAATACGAGGTAAAAACTGTTGTTACTTCATTCGAATACGACAAACGAGCAAGAGAGTCATTTGAAGCGGTCTACGCACAGAACATCTAATAATTAGTTAGAAGGGGCATAGCACGTAATTTGTATGGGAACCGCTGTCGCCGTTTCAATAAACACTACTAACGAAAATGAACAAATACGCACGAGGATTGTTATGTGTGCATGAAGTAGGCGTGACTCTGTAGCTAGGGATTGATTGTAGATAAATTTTTATCGGTATTTATTTTCGCAAGGCATACTTATTCATTATATACTTTTATACTTTTTGATTGAAATTACTTACTCCGTCGACAGACTCATATTTCATCATGGCCTCCGAAACAAAGTTTTTTCCAATTACCGCACATGAAGGCATTTTTACGTAATTAAGTCGCAATATTTTGCAGTACTTTTCTCCGTTGGAGTTTGCGAGTCACTAAACAGCGCAATCGCGTGTTTTTGTGCGATGTGCGCATTTGATCACAGTATTGGCGCGCCTACCTTGCCCACAATTCCTTTCTAACTAATTATTAGATGTTCTGTGGGTCTACGTCACCCTTGGACATCAGTAACACCATAGGCATCATCGATGCGTGTTCGATCAAGAGAGAAGGAGAAGAGATAAATAAGGGGACGAAAGAAACAATAGGATCTCAAGCACCCAGTCAGAGCACAAGGAGTAGTTTGGTAGTAAGAGGTCTTGCCAAAAATACTAATTGCATAAAATCCTTCCCGTTCCAGGGAGAAGTTCATGAGTCGATTGTTTCCACGAAGCATACCGTAGTAGCATTCTATCATGGGTGTGATACCCATGAAGTTGCCTTTGTTCTAACTACATTTGAACTAAATGTTCCCCAGCACGATGTGTCGTCAATGCTTTGTTCTCTTTTCCCAGTTGGTGTAAAAATGGAACCTTTGAACGTACCGACGGCGGCAGTTTGCCTTCCGAATCATCGAGTCGAGTGGGCTGTCAATTTTTTATGTAAACTTGTTAATAAACCTTTGTTTTGTACGTATGAAGGGGATCTATGTAGTGCATCGATTTGGATGGCGTGTACGTGTTACGATCGACGCTACTGTTATATGATTCGAAAATGATCGAACGCGAATGTTCGATTGTATTCGTAAAAATCAAAATACGTGCTGAAATTCGGATGTTTCAGAAACATTTCAAAACAGTGTTATTACAAATTATTTATTTACATAGGCCAAGATCGATCATTTATCAGCCGTACATTGGCTGGTCAGGATTCAAATTCAGAGCTCAATAGGCTTGTAGTGTCATTACCAAATGACTACCACTTTAAAAATAAGCATTATGTTTGAAAAAGAAGTATTTTTATAAACATAATCACGTTTATGAATAGTAAATATTAATAATATAGAAGTAAATAACGCAACATATTCATAGCCCTACACTAGGATTTCCTATATTGTAGGTACCATGGACAACACACAAAGACACACCCAAACCGAGATCAAATTTTCAAACTCCGCCTCGCTGGAAATTGAACCCAGGACCCTTGACACGGCAATCCGACATGGCATGGCACCACACAGGTCGACAAATACTTATAATAATAGATACTTATAATGTTGCTTGATTACAAATTACGGGATTCCAGCGGCACCTGCCATTGTGGAACAACTTTATTTAGTTTTGTTTGAGGTTGGATGTTGGATGCGGGTTTGCCGAGCGTTGCCCGAGGCTGCGATACCGCGCCAGCACTTTGAAGTAATTCCACTAGATCACAACCAATCAAAAACAAATGTTTTTGATGTAACTTACCAAAGAATTTTGTTTGTATATTTATTTGCTTGTACCTTCATTTCAGAATTCATGGCTGAGACTTGGCATGGTTGATAACTTATTTTTTAACCAAGGAAATTATAACTTCCTTATTTCTCTTCTCTTTTATTATTTATTTTACAATTAGGTAGCTCGTCTGCTCGTTTACATTAAAAAGGCAAAAACTAATCAATGTTTTTCGTACACCGTTGTGATCAAAATGAATCCTTGCAATATTTTCAATAGCATGTCTTGAAACTTTAGACAAAACAAAGTATTCTCCATAATAAATTTGATTTCAATTTTTTTTCATCCGTTTCTAACATTTCACATTGAAGCTAAAGGAACAACTCGCATTTGTCACTGGGGAGTTAAAGCATTTGCATAGTTATCGAATTCTATGCTTCTGGAGCTGGCACCTCTAGGGTTCTTATAAAGTCCTGGTACTCCTTGCACTTTAATTTATGTTTTATAAATGTTGAACCGCGGCACGAGTCAACTTATCTGTAAGTGCTTCATAAAATTATGTATTTAAATTTAGATTCGGCTGTAATTCTAGGATAAGATGAGATTATATTTTGTTAGTTACTGTATCAACTAACTTGTATGATGTGTTGAATTATTGATTTTTTAACGCAAGTAGAGTATAAACGAGCTGACGATACAACTGTTGGTAACTAGCCATCGTCGCCTATGGATATCAGTAACACACAGGTATTACTCAAGCAAGGCTGACTCAAGCGAGAGGGTGAAAGCTAACAAGCCAGGCTATACAGAAGAATTAAAGAAGTACACCTTACTGGTTAATAGCTACACCTCGCTGGAAATCGAACCCCTTCCCGACCCTTCGCAAGGGGCGGTCCGGCATGGTAATCATTACGCCTTACGCGTCTTCGAAATTCATGTTATATCCACATTTATTTGTGTTATGTATAATTATAATAATAATAATGTATAATTTAAAGCACAATAAATTTTTCTTTGTGTTCGGTTATCTCTAACATTAGAGAAGTTAATTTTTAACCAAGTACACTTAGTATAAACTTAATAAAGTTAAATTACAACCATTTCATATTATTACTTAAGTTTTGCATACAATACAAATAGATAAAGTTTTACTCCGTGAATTATTGTTAATTCAATTAGTAGTTGTTGTGGATTTCAGTACAACGATGTTATTTCATTAAAACTATGTGCAGCATCGAAGTGTACTACATTTTAGGTGCATTTAGTTACATTAAATTACATTTTGGTTATTCCACAGAACTAATGTTCAATTTATATTAGTTACAAAACTTTCTGTATTAAAGTAGTTATCTCTCTTGTCGCGATTAAAATTTGTTGGCGGGAAAGAAAATACCAAGCAAACATACTAAGACTAAGACTTCTTGCATTGTTATAAACAGCTTGTGCCGAATAATAATAATTAGTTACCTAATACAATTATAAGACACTAAGATTAAATTAGTTGTTATAACACTTTAATGGCAAGAAGACAATTGAGTGCAGAGCTCATTCATTAGATTTTCTACCCGCTAAAGCTATCTAGTGGGATTGATAGTCCTTAATTCGTCGATGAGTAATGAACTGCAGACAGTGAGTAGCTGTGACGTTGGCCATTACAACGCTGCATTGAGTACGGCGATGCTAAAATATATTCATATCTTGGTGATTGACTTCAACCCATTAATGACCCACTACTGGGCACGGGTCTCTCCTCTTGAGGAGGCCTAGAGCATACTCCACCACGCTGCTCCAGTGCGGATTGGTGGAGGGGTTAGTGGCGAACCCTACTGTCGGAAGTTTTTCAAACCGCCCGAGGGCCTCCGACATGGCTTGACGACTGTTATCTGTGTTATCTGTCTTGGTGATTAAATAAGCTTATCCGAGCAATAGATATACATACTCAAGTTTCTTAACTATAGGGCGCATCCGTAGGTGTGCATCTGGATTGAGGGCCCACTTTTTTTTTTGATTGCCTATAAATTGAAGTGCGTGAAGGTAGTGAGCCACATAAATTACTTGATCACACCACGCCCCGGCCGGCTCCAGATCATCATTCAGAATTTGCTACCTTTGGACTGCTTAGAACTCATATCAACCAAAGCAAGGTGAGTGAGCTCTTTAGATAACATTCGCCTTCTTGTTCAGGTAGTTTATTTTAGGTGGTCAGTCATTATTTAAAGGTCTGACGAAATAATTTGACTGTACGCAAGTACGGGGCAGTGTAGCTATTTACACACTACACGCCACAACAGCACCTTTTCTAAAATTCCTCTCTACAGACATCATTCAACTTTTACGTCATACATTTCTACGTGATCTGTTTGTTGAATTATACTGAAAATTGATACCGCGTCATAATCTTCACTCAGTTCATAACTTCCAAGTTGGTATATTGGCCGGTGTCGGCCAACTATGAAGTCAATGCTTTAACTAACCTTAACTGAACCGAGGAACCGACTTGGTCGTCTAGTTGCATCTGGTCGAAGCTTAGTCGACGACGTTACGACGGCATGAGTAATGAAATTGTAGAGATTGAGATCGTTTGAAATATTATGTAACATGCCGCATTTAGGTTTGAAACCTTCACTTTTTGGATATTTTATCTTTCCTTGTACTGGACACCAACTACTGATTTGTAAATTTACACTTATTTATTGAAGCTCCAATTTCTAAATAAAACTCTTTGTTGAAATATTATTTACCGGCATTGTTTCTTCACTGCATTACTTTAGATGTCAACTTGAGGTTATTAAATATTTATTAATATACCGTAACTCGTCTGGTTTGCGGTCAGACAGAGCATGTAATCGGTTTATGACATACGATCGCGTTAGTTTCAGGGTGTCTTTCTTCGGGGTTTCAGTGTACTGACCCGTCTTAGTTATTATATCAGGCTTAGTCTAGTCTTTGTTTTCTTCAATGCAGAAATTATGTTTGGAAGTAATAGGATTGGAGCACTAATCCTTTGTCGCAAGATTTAGTAAGATTAGCAGAGGGTTAGTGGGTGCCACATGGCAGTTGAATTGAAAATATAAATCTTTCAGCAATCTTACAACTTTCGACTATTGAGATGACTATTAGAACTTTCAGCATTCCATAAAGAAAAAAAATTGAAGTAATTGTGAGGAGCATGGATGCATATATGGAGCATTAATACTAACTTGCCCACGGGTGTCTTGAAGTAACGTCTGTTCCAGAACTGATGGAAGAAAGGTTATTCCCAAGTGTCGGAATTTTTATTCCATCCGTAGGCTTTCGATATTGCTTCATCCTGCTATCTTATGATGAAAATCAGAATAAAAGACAAAACATTAATTCTGAAACAAAGTATCTTGGATAAAGCTAGCGTGGGAAGTATTTATTAGTATATTCTCGCCTCTAACTTGGACCACCGTCACAACCCACTAAGACTCATAACTAAGTAATTTACTTGAGATAAATCTATTGAAGACTATCCATTATAACAATATGCAGTCGTGCAACTTGAATTTGACTAGCATGAGGAGGTGAGGTTTAAGGTGGTTAAATATCAGTCCAGTTGAAACATGACATCTATATAGCTCAACATTTTCTTATGTGACAATAAGGTTTAGTCTCCAGACGTGATTCATCACGATGAATCATAGCTGCAACTGAAGTCCAACACCAGTCAGATAATCAGGTGATGGATGTCTAAGAGCTGCATTGAGACGATTACCAACATAGCCTCGTAAATTACTATTATGAGCATCTGCTTACAGATAGTAACAGCTGTTAGACGAGTAGCCAATGTCATCGTGCATTAACGTCGGTACAAGTCGTTAATCCGCTCCATCATTAAGCTTTACATTATTAACTGATACAAATAAGCCACAATGACACGTTGGCAAATGAATCATAGAGGGAGCTACACGCTCAAGTGTTGAGGGTTTCAAGTGTGGAAAGTAGGGGCAGAATAATGTTTGTCTATTGCGGTTACGAAAGAAAACTGTCTCTAGGGTTTTTTTTACAAGTATTGAAATGGCGAGAGGTTTTCATGTGGTGCTTATGTAAAATGTTTGTCTAGGTACAGTTGGAACCGAATCCAGTAAAATATTTTTTTTCGTTTCCTTTTCATAAGTTCTTAACTCCAGTTATCAGTAGTCGCATAAAAGAATGAAGGTGCTGCAGTTAGTAACTATGTATTTTTTGAGTTCCACTTACGTACACACAAAATTGAATCAATTCAAGAATACTTCAAAATAAAATCTTAAAACTTGCAATGTAAAACTCTACAATTAAACCATGCTCAAATCGATTCTGAAACCATGTAAACGGTCGTGTTTCCCTTCAGGCTGCATTAAATCTTTGGATGTGCTGACATCTAGGTCACAAATCTTCTCACAAATAATGGATTCGTTTTGAACAACGTATCGTAACGTTTCAGGGCTTTCCATTAGTCCTTATTGTGTATTCATATAGCCAATCATAGGCCTGATCACGTGTTAGATTAATCATTCCACTATTTAATTAAGCTAGAGAGCTTGACATAACATCAAGGTTACAAACGAGCTGGAGCACGCGTGGCGGCAATTATTTGTCGATCGACCACAACCGCGGCTCACTGTCGCGACACCCAGTGCTGGGGCTGGCGAGGGGGAAGGGGAAAGGGGAGTTTATATTTGTAATTGTGTGAGAATTGTGGGACATTATTTCACTGTGTAATTATAATTTGCGTGGAAGTAGTTCCAAGGTTTATTGGAACGAAGTTCCTTATCGCGCGTTGTGAAAGGGGGCTAGACGGAAAATTACGACACTTTTTGATTCTTACGAATGACGACACTTTTTTTGAAGTGATTCAGAGAGTTTTACAGAGATGGCGCTGTACAACAAAACAATACTTAAATCGAAAGGAACTTCGTTCCATCCGGGTGTCCCTTGACACCTCTCATGTTTTTTTGCTCCCATTGTCATGTCTTATAAAAATTATACTTCTCGAATAAGTTTCATAACCAATATGTCACGTAAAATGACAAGTGAAACTTATAAAAGTATTGAATGGTTCCCCATTCATTCATTCATTCAAAGCGTTTACAAACTATTCCACTTTATTAAACGAGGTGCACAAAGAACAAAACGACGCAGCAGAAATCACATTAGGCATTAATACGCCAGCGGTGTTACGCCGAGAGCGTTAAATTGGAAAATTCCCGAACTGCCCAGAACGCCCATTGATTTTGCAGGGACAATGGACCGGGTGCGCTCTAATCTTTTCATTAAAAAGCGATTATTCGCTGCACGATCCGATGCACTAATAGGAATAAAGAAACGCACCAATCTCGACTATTTGTACTTTATTTAAACTAGATAAGAGCTATATTGCCGTGGCGGAGTAGGCCATAAGTTTGCAGGACACCCCAGCAATATGCCACGTCGACGACATGATGACGTTTCAATTTGAATTCTTGTTGCTATTCCGGGAAATATTAAAAAAAGTTTTGTGTTTGCGTGAATGAGGGACATGATAATCGGTCTAGTTGGAGTTGACTTTAAAGAATTTGATATCAGCTATCATAACTCGGTTATAGATGGACTTTTGTGACCTAAAGCAATTATATAGTTTTATTGTGCGAAGAATCGAATTACAATACTTAACTTTTTGTTTTCGGTTAGATATCATTATTGTCACTAAGAGCATCCCTAATGATTCTAAAAACCTTATGGTTCGAAGCCAGTTATGGATGTCTATTGGCTGCAGTGATCACTTAAGACCACGCTGACTTTTTGCGTATTTTTAAGAAAAAAGAAAAACCATTTCAGCTTTTAAGCTATTCAGTTATTATACTACCTACTCGACAAAGCTAGTGATAAATATCAGTAACTGTCTTCATTTTTTTTAACCTCTTCATAGATTTCCATAGTTGAAAAGCACATATCAAACCTCGAACTAGAAAAGAGTTGGAAATCACTGTCAAGTCATGATTAACGATAAAATAGTTTGCGTCAGTGAACGTCAGCGCGCCGGCTCCGCGCAATTCGTCATGCAATTCCCTACAGTAGCGGGTTTCGCCAATCACCGCGTGTTTTCAATTATGGAAGCAGAGCTGCCGGCTGCGGGCTGCGAGCTGCGTCTGTGGGTCAGACATTGTTTGTTCTCTGAGCTACCGAGTACGAAGCTGAAGTACGAGCAGCTAGCATCCATTAAATCTTATTTTCTTTCAACTTTCCATGTTTTGTTGCGAATTATTCAACTAGAACTATCATGCTCATTGAAAGCATCATCTTTGTTGAAATCTTTTAATAGTTTCAGTTTTTATTAAAGATGGAATAATTCTTTCTGCTTCTTTTTCTTCGAAAGGGACTTGGTACTATTGTGGATAGTATAATGTTACTTTCTTTACATTGAGGTTAACATTGGAATGTTTTTAGTTTTCAGATAGCTGATTTAGTAGAGCAAGGATAGAGTAAGAATGACAGCTATAATCATTGTGGTGTAAGAAGATTCTTTATTTCTTCATATTTTTACTTTGCTTTTACATTTATGTGAATTTGATACTGGGAAGTGTATTGGCACCTTTTTCTCTTTATTTACCAAATTTTTACCGATTTATGTACATAGTTACCAGGTAGAAGATTGTAAAATACAGTTTTAGATAACCGGGACAGAGTATGAATAAAAGCTTCAAGATAACGTATAGCATTTATGACGTACACCAAGTTTATTTTGTTAGCCAAGCACTTACGCCCCAATTCAGAGTCACTAACGGTTAATTAAATCGCTCCATAGTCACCATAAAAATTCTGAACTAAGGAGCGATTTAAGTAACCGTTAGTGACTGAGTGTAGTAGTGAATGATATTTGATGACCCTTCTCAGCTCACGTACGTTTGTGGGTATCCCGAAATGAAAGGAGTAATATAAAAGAACGAATCCAATACGAAAGGGAATGTTGAGTAGGTAGCAGAATTCCGTAGCATAGGATACCTATTGGATTATCCACCAACCTTTTCCTTGGGAGTTCCCAAGTGCAATGGGGTTTTTGTCTGCTGATTTTTCCCAGGCCTGGAGGTTGGAGAAGCGCACTGGGTCAACGCTGACTGGTTTAGTTGTCAACGTTAGGTATCCACCAATCCAATTTGGATTATCCAAATATATCCTTAGAGTGAGAATATCCTCAGAGAGAGAAATGAAAATTGCGGATACGTTAGGGAGGAGCGCTCTGATAAGCAGAAAAAGACTGAGCAGGTGCACATGACCAGGGCGACCGCTCAGCTCAGCGCGCTATACGGAACTACTAGCTATCCTCTTTACTAAAGACATAATTTTATACCATCTGACCAACATTTGACTGAGTTTTAACACTTGCATACATCTAAACCTACGGTGTGCTTAAATCTGTTATAGGTTAAGGAGGAGTTTGTAACTTTCCAATAAAAAATCTAAAGCCATCTAACAAATTTACTTTTCATGTCAGTTCAGTATTTTCCCCAAGCGTTGAAAATCTTTTCTATATAAACAATTCATTTTGTCTCAACTTTGTGAGCCATCCATTCCGAGTTACCGTTATTTCGCTTTCGTCCGAAGTCCAAAAGAACTTAATCGGCTAAAACACGACAATTAAAATGTACCCTTTGTAACACCTCATTTCTTAATGCATCGCTCAGAGAAAGTTTTGCCAACGGTGAAACAATTGGAAGGGATCTCTGATGGCCTTTATTACAATGCCCGCGATTTTCTTAATTAAAAATTGTTCTAGAGCTAAACTATGGGGACAATGCGATGTTTTTATTCTGTTTTGTTTGTCATCATCAACAACGGATCAATAATAATAAAATCTTTCTGTTGGAAGGATGACTTTATAAATTAAGATTAGAGTAGTATGTGTATGTATAATTAATTAAATATCAACAAAATATAGCATTATCATTATATAGGGAACACTAGGAAATATGTATATTCTTGTGCTAAGGTCAACGTTATATGTTAAAACGTGGCTGAATCAGTATCGTCTTAGTAAGGTTCAAGACGAGTAGTTGCCAATTAGAACCACAAATTAAGGTATTTCACTTTAAAGAAAGTTTGAGGACTTTTTCCATGAAAAACGCGAGAAAAATCATTGACGGTCCCCGCATTACAATGGTCCCGATTCTCTTAATTAAAAATGTCTCACAATTAGGACAATGGCGGTACGGAGCTGGTAATGCTAAAGGCTGTTTACTTTCAACGATTTCTTGCTCTGTTTTTATTTCTCCCCTTTAGCTTTCTGGTTTTGTTTGTTTTTTGTTTAGAAAATATCGGGATAAGACAACCTTTCTTCGTCTTGTATTATATTTGGACTTTTTGTACTTATGCTCTTATTGGAAGATAAGTAAAATTTATCTACAATTACCATTCTGCCCATGGCTTTGCTCGTGTTTTTTGGGACAATAAGAGTATCTTATTCCAGATCATGTCTAGCTGTTTGCTAAGTTTTATAAAAATCTGTTCTGCAGTTTTTGCGTTCAAATATCCTCAAAAACTTTCACATTTATAATATTAGTAAGATTAAAAGTTTCACTGTAGCAGAATAAAATATTTTTTATAATGTTAACAAGCGTCATCGTCTCTTTTGTGAGTGTTTATGTTTTTTAACCGACTTCAAAAAAAGGAGGAGGTTCTCAATTCGACTGTATTTTTTTATGTTTGTTACCTTAGAACTTTAGACTGGGTGAACCGATTTCGATGATTCTTTTTTTAATCGAAAGCTGGTGCTTGCCATGTGGTCCCACATAAATTTGAGATCTGACAATGGCATCCATGTCATAAGCATATAAGTTTTTAATTTGTATTAAGTATGTGCTCGTTAAATGGACGAATAACTCAATATCACGCCAACCGATTTCGATGATTCTTTTTTTTATTGGATGTACTTCATTTGAAGTCAGTTCTTTTTTATTAAAATTTTAAATTATTACTAGACTCATTATTATTTCAAGCAATGTGTTATCTTATTACTACATGAAGTAGTTATAATATAACTTAAGTCTATGTCCCTGAGACTTAAAAATAATTTCAATGACAATATTATTATGTCTCAAAAATATGGTTGCTTGTAACGAAATATTCAGATGCTTGGTTGCTTCTCCATAGCTTAGTATTTTCAAAAGTTAGATACTTGTGGTGTAATTAAAAAAAATATTTCAGAAACTCCAAAGTTATAAATATCAAAAATTTCACATAGACTAAAATAATGTGTAGTGTTTTTTTAATTAAACCGCTGCTCCCCCACTATCATAGTGGTGTAACCGTCCTTAGCATCTTCCGCTCTAGGGAACTTGCAAGCCAGTGGCACTCAAATACAACAAACCAAAGGTTGGTTGTTTAAAAAAATTATTAAAAATCAATGGTTCTAGAAGTGTACCTAATCATTCTTCTAATCTCCTTGCAATAAACTCTCCCGATATTTCCGTAAATGATGTGAATAGTTTCTTTGCAAACGATGGTAAAAATCTTGTTATGCGCATTCATTCATTCCGGCAATCTGCGAATTGTAATCGTACCCAAATTCCCGAAAGTGCCCTCAACTCACTCGTTTTATTGCCAATTAATGAAAGTGAAATCTACCAATTATTAAAAAAAATTGCAGTGGGTATTGATTTCACCTCAATTAAATAATAAAGCGATATTCACATCTCCTAATCTCCCCAATTACATACTAGTATATGCAATCTAGCACTATCAACAGGGACATTCCCCACCTCTTTCAAAACTGCTCTCATAAAGCCAATCAATAGGAGTGGGAATAGAGACTGTTAATAACTCTGGCCCATCTCGATCCTTCCTATCCTGTCGAAGCTCTTAGAACGAGTTAAGAACACTCGACTAGACACTAATCTACTTTCGCCCAATCAATACGGTTTTCGTCAAGGCAAATCACCTAATGACGCGGTTCACGAAGTTGTTGACTCTATTATTTCTAACCCAGACGAAAGAGCTAAGTGTCTACCTCGACCTAGTAAAGGCATTTGATACAGTCTCTATTTTCTTAAGTTCTTCAAGTTGGTTTCCTTTGTATTTCGGTTTAAGTTTATATTACTGTGCTCAGTGCTTCATTCCTTTTTTGGCAGAAGTTGTAGACGTGGAGACATATTGTACAATATCAGTTATACTTCTGAATACAGCCGTATCGGGTATGCTGGTTCAAAGGAAAATTAGTTCATGATTGAATGAAATACTCTCCGTCTTGCATTGTGGTACTGCATCTGTTACCAATATGATATCGTAAAATTGAATCGATTGTTGTTTTCGATATGTGGTTGTATTTAGTTTAGGAAAGTACAGTTTTAAAAATAGTAAAAGAATGATAACAATGGATGTCAATTTATGTTATTGTTATCATTCAAAAATACAGTAATTTAACTGTAACCCAGTTAAATATATTAAAATTATAATTATACTTCAAGCTTTAAATTGTATTTATTTTAATATGTTATACAGGTGGATAATATAATATCATTAATATGTATAGAACTTAAATGTAATGGTTGAGATGTGCATGTGCACCATTCTTGTATTGATCTGATATTCTAGGTTTGGATAATGCACAATTTTACGAAGTTTATAAAGTTTACAATCCTAAAGATTGAGGGCCTCTGGAACAAGCAACGCATATTTGTGTGCGAGGGGATAGAAAATTAAAACCGGCTCGCCATAACTAACATATTATTATTGTCTCTGCCTTTATTAAAAGTAGTGATCGGCTCGGAATACTGCGTTCTGGAACGTTCTACGATGAAAGTGTCTAGTGGATACAGTCATCGTTCACTGTGGGTTGTGTAGAAAAGTATCTGTTTATGTTATTATATATTATTGTAATGTATTATTGATCTGATTGATTGAATTTATAATTGTAGGACTGAAGACACACTATCGCCATATGGATGAAATATATCGTGATTAAACTAATTTAAGCTTTGTTTTGGTTTCATAAATGTTCGAACGATTAACACGTCAGATGTTCTTGACAATACTTCACATACTACACTAGGTACTGTATTATCTTCGGAGTATATATTTTTATTAATGAACATTATTACTGATTTTATGAAGATTTTAGAGTTATTAATGATAATGATAGACTCCAAAGCCATCCGATGCCTAAGCGGCGATGTAGTCAAGTACTAATATCTATTTATGACTTTAATTATGTTCCGTAATCTCGTCCTCATATTTTGTACTATGTAGTACGTGCTCTGTGCTACTTGCCGTCACAATGTTTAAAGATAAGCGCGTTCTTCATTCTCTGTGGTACGTCCCTAGCTCCATCTGTCCACCACTGGCAATGTCATTGTGCTTTTTTGTGCAAAACGTGCTGTCACGAAATTTTATTTTCATTTTATTTTCGAATTTTATAATCGTTTTTACAGTCCTTTTACAGTATTTTTTCAGTTATTATAGTACGCCCAATTTGAATTAAATATGGGAAAATATGAAAAGAGAAAATGAAAATAATTGAGTCAACGGATTCTAGAGTTGGAAAAACACATGAATAGGTCCCGTCTTAGAAACAGCGGTATGTTTTGATAACTTCTATTAGCTTAATTAAACGCAGTTTTTTGCCCCTGATGTTACTTCGACAAATTTTATTACACACACTAGTCTCTGGAGTTTTCACGAGAGGTTAACCATGAGAACGATGTTGTGTCTACCTTCGACAAATTTTATTACACACACTAGTCTCTGGAGTTTTCACGAGAGGTTAACCATGAGAACGATGTTGTGTCTACCTATAACAAATAGGTAACTACCATGTTTCGGCTTTCACGAGGGGTTAGCTAATGGTGCCGCATTTTACGCACCAAGATATTGTTACCACCTATAACAAATAGGTACCACGCAAATGCTTTCACGAGAGGTTAGCTAGTGGTCCCGCATGTAACGCGATAAGATATTGTGACCACCTATTACAAGTAGGTACCACGCACATGCTTTCACGAGAGGTTAGCTAGTGGTCCCGCATGTAACGCGACAGGATATTGTGACCACCTATAAAATAGGTACCACACCATGCATATGCTTTCACGAGAGGTTAGCTAGTGGTGCCGCATGTTATGCAGCGAGAAGGGATTCATGGAGCTTTTACGGAAGACGAGGATGGAACAGACTCAAGTCACACAACTAGAAGCCGTTCGCCTCATGATCGGAGTCGATCAAGCCGATGCTCGAGAAATCATAAAAGCAGGCGCCGCTCCTTTCCTCCAATTCTAATATCCACAGCCGATCATCGACTCTGCCTGACAGAGATGCAGTCAGACAGAAAGAGAGGGGGGGGGGGGGGGCAGACTACTACGGAAGAACAGGTACCTCGTCAATAAAACAACACCAGGTAAAGGATAGCTCTCTGCCAGCAGACGGCGAAGAGCTCCTAGGTCAGGATGGTAAGCAAACTACTTGTAATTCTATATACTTATATGAGAGCATAGCTACACGTTGGTCAGCTATTCTCACTGATGTAGATCATCAATGCAGACCTAAAAGCTACCATGTTGAAGAAACAAGATCCCCTCTCGAACTGACGTCTTCTAGTATCACCCAAGTTAAATGGGGAACTTGTGGCAGTGATGAATGACAGTGGTATCAAATGTGACAATAGAATCTGTGACCAGCAAGTAGTCCTATCTATAGCTATCTCTACAGTGTGGAGGCTTCAATGACATGATTCTGTCAACGAATAATAAGCAGCACATTGAGGTATTGAGTGATTCAATAAGGCTGTTAGTTGACTTATTCCATGATCGGTTACACATAGGACACTAATTCTTCCTGGTCTGAATACCCATGTGACTCAGGTATCATTATCATCGACATCGGGGTCAAGAGCAACCATGATTCAGATACAATGCGGTGGTTTAAAATTATTTTATAATCAATGGTGTGAAAAGTGATATTACATCCAATCCAACCATTATTGGCAGTATAAGGGGTTATACAATGCTATTTAAACGCAAGACCACACGAACTGTTTTGTCCACAGTACAATATTTTTTCTAAAATAGAAAATAGTTTGTTTGCTCTCGAAGTAGGACAGCTATTGGAACTAGGTTCTATACAATCATGATTTCTTGCTCAGGGACATGACGTTTGATACTTAACCTTAAGAAACTTATAAAATTTGGTGTCACCTTTATGATACTTTGTGCATTGCAGACTCCTATGATGATTGTGCGCAGAATGCATTGACTACTGGGGAATCTAAGGTTTATTATTAACTCACAAAAAAGTTCTTTAAAACTCAGTCAGGGTTGTCTTTATCTAGGATTTATGCCAGATTTTATTCCATGTTCCATATATAATATCATCTTCCCTAGAAGAGGGACCATGTTATCTTTGTTAACAACCACTAAACGCCCTTGCTTCGCTTCGGTAAACCTATTGGTAACCACATTTGAGTAAATAAATGTATGGACGGTATTTTTTAAATCGACATGACTTTTTTATTATTTATGAACCGATTGCAGTAAAACAGTCACTGAATGGTGATCCAAGCTTACTGCAATACAACAGTGAAGATTGCACCTAACTATAACGCGGTTCTTGAGATTGGTCGGAACAAACGCGCAGACAAGCAGACAAAAAGTACAGTTTTATTATAATATGTATATTAATGGATGATATGAAATAAAAATAAATAATAATAGTAATAATAATAGTCAAAACATAGCTGTTATACTTTGGAATTTGTCCAATTACTTGGTCTTCTTGTAGTTTGCTTGTAAATCCATAGAATATGGTATCTTCTATACGAAATCCCTGGAAAACTACAATACAGTGATTTTAAAAGATTTTAATGGAAATTATATTGCAACAATAATATTATCAAAAGGGATTCAATCAGATCGGGATGAACTGATCGGGACATTACACATCCAAGTAATAACAGGAAAATTATACAATTTAATTTTAGTTTACAGATTTCCTCAGATGCTTCGCAAACAGATTGCGGACTTGTCTGTAATAATGTGAGGAGTCACGGACACTGAATAGAAGAAGAGAATCTTTTCAAATAAAATTAGGAACAGCTTTTAAATGTTTAAAAACGTTTACATCTAAGTAATTACTGCGAGGTTTTTGCTTTGGAAAGATAACACAATTGCTATAGCATACGTTAAGAAAATGAAAGCTACAAGGTTGCCACATATCAATAACTTAGCGAGAGAGCTATGGCAGTGGAATGAGAGAAGACACGTCATATGGGTGTATGCATTTTACATCAGCTCAAAAGAAAACTCCATCACAGATAGTGAATCCAGACGTTCAAAATCTGAAATCGAATGCCAACTGAGTGACATTGTTTATGAAAGTTGTATACGCCTTAGATGACAAATAACACTGGATGGATCAATTGTAACAATTTATTTACAATAGTTATCAATGCATAGTGATAATTCAATTGTGTATCTAATAAAGATAAATAAATTAATTAAATAAAAGTATAATAAGCAGATTCGATGAACCGCAGGTGGTCCTCTTTGCTGATAGGAATAACACCAAATGTCGGGATTACAATTATAACATGGTTCTCAGACTCAGAAGCATATTCTATAGATACATTCATCTTGAGATGGAATGACATGTTCTTTTATGCATTTCCATTATTCACGCTTATAAGAAGAGTGCTGAAGCAAATTATAGGAGACAAGACAAAAGTTGTGGTTCCTATGTGGCTCTCACAGCCCTGGTATCCACTTTAGAACTCCATGGCTATATCTGAAAAAATAAGAATTAAACCTCGATATAACTAATTTATTCTTATCTCCTTCTACAGACTTGCACGTGTTATATATATAAGAGCCTTACTCTGATTGCAGCCATATAGTCAGGAGAACATTTCTAAGAAAAGTAATCCCTGCTTTCTCAATGGATATAATGTTAGCCTCATTATCAGGAAACAATACGGGTCTGCTCTTGGTGCATGAATTTCACACTGCCAGAGCTACAATGTAGATCCTTTTGGAAGGTTGTTTCATATAGTTCAATGAATACCATCAGGTCAGCAACTTCCGTAACAAAATAAGGTCCTCAACTCGGCATAATACGATATGATATTACGAGTTTGTGGGATCCAAGTATAGTAGATTCTAGACTATTTCTAGACTCTTAGCTTAGAGGTACACTCCTTACTAACGCTGTCTTTTATCTGCATTAAGGATATTGCTGTTAATTCTGATTCTATAATATCAAAATTTTCAAAATTTAATTTATGAAAACTTGTGGTTCTTATCAAATACAACATAATTTAACTTTACAGTTTTTCAAACAAAATACAGATATCTGCCCGGCTAACAATCCTACTATATTATTTACACTTACAAAAATATGTGAGGCAAAATTGTAAATCATTAATTCTAACTGTTAGGAAACAGCACCAACCAACCTCACTGCAACTATCAGCCGATAGATTAAACAAGTTCGGGTTAATAGTGGATTAGACACTTCCATATTTACAGGCCAGAGACATGCTTTACTTCAAAAGCCTCGTATGCCGGCATTATTGTGGACTATTGAGGTTATAAGGAAAGCAGCCGGTTAGTTCACCTTTTCCTCCACATTTGCTTCATTTTATAAAAGACCAATGATTAGTGGTCTCAGTCAATTAACTCAAAATGTATGCTCGTTGCATAAAGTTGCATAAAGACATCTACACATTATGAGACTGACAATTTAACAATTATTATTATCATTTCTTTACGTTTTTTTTTAAACTGTGGTATATACGATACAATAAAAAGAGGATGTTTCTTTACTTAATATAAATATTATTTGTTAATTGTATGTGATTATCATCACGAAATTATTAATGAATGAATTATTATCAACCCAACTTTCTTCTTTGAACATCTACATAGTACAAAATATGAGGACGAGATTACGGAACATAATTAAATAGATCGGACTAACTTACCAAGTGACGTCCGATCCTCAATTATGTGAAGTAATCTCGTCCTCATCCTAGACCCAACCCTTCCCAGGTAATATTCTTAAAAGAATATACCTACATACTGCTGGTATCCTTTGAAGAATAATTTGTATTTCGCAAGTTACGTTCATAATGATCTGTATTGCCTACTCTAACCCCTTCTCTGAAAGTTGTGTTGTAGAGCTTTGAAACAATGACATTGCCAGTGGTGGACAAATGGAGCTAGGGACGTACCACAGAGAATGAAGAACGCGCTTATCTTTAAACATTGTGACGGCAAGTAGCACAGAGCACGTACTACATAGTACAAAATATGAGGACGAGATTACTTCACATAATTGAGGATCGGACGTCACTTGGTAAGTTAGTCCGATCTATTTAATTATATATGTTACTAATTTACTTATGACCAACTGCATGCGTAATCACAGTGAAACAGTAACCAAACAAACGCTACTTGCCTGAGGTAACCACAAAGTGATGCCAACACTAACCCTTTAAAGTCGGTCACATTCTACTAAGCCGCTAACGTGTCTGTAAGCATCACTCCCCAGTACTCCCCACTGATTGCATACTTCAGCTGAAGAGTTTGCGCATTGTAAACAGCCATCGTTGTATCGATGTACCGCCATTAAACTATTTTGAAATTAGTTTTAGTTTTAGCGTACGCTAGACAGTAGTTTACGGGTGATTGAAAATGACGGGCGCCGATTTTATGGTGGTATTATATTGTTATTCGAACATTGTAATAATATGTTTTCTCTGTCCTTTTTCAGATTCTTTTATATTCTTTCTTTTATATATGGTTTTGGCGAACAGACTTTTTATTAACATCCCATCTGAATGATATTATTCCTACTCATACAATTATAAATATGAAAATTTTATAAAAAGATGTTTGGATGTTTGTGTTTCTTACTGTATGTGATTTGTTATGTGAATTAAGATGAAACATAACACAGACAACTTCATAAATTAGAAAATAGGTTAGATTTAATCCCAACTGTAGTTATGTTTCCCTGGGATAATTTGGGCGTTTATATGTTTGAGATTTCATTTTACCAAACCTCATGCGGTCAAAAGCGCGGGGGTAGACTAGTATGTTTGTAAAGCATTTTTGCCTGTTGTATTGTAAGTGGTTGAAGGAATTAAGAAATAACGCTAAGCAGTTTTTGTCATAGTAGCTATGTTACCGTTAAATACTCGTAAATGTCGTTAAGCCTTGCCGGCAAGGGCCGTCTAGAACATATTTCAGAGTGACGGCTTAAAAATATTTTTGCACTACGTGACGACCCTGTAGCCTAGTTGGTAGCCCTGCCTGCGAAGCGAGGGGTCCCGGGTTCGAGTCCCGGCCGGTGCAGATAATATAAGTGGCAGATAAATATCATAATATCACTATCAAATACTCGGGTCATGGGTGTTATTGTGATGTGTTATAATAATATGTGTTATATGTCCATGCCACCCGCGACACAGGTAAAATATTGTACCTACTGGTATGAGTGTGTAAGCGTTTATTATTTATAATTACCACGAGTCTGAAATATTTCACAAAGTATCTAATTGTAGTGCCCAATTTAGATATTCTGAGATGCTCCTCCGTGTTTCTACAGAATACTTTTAATAACATTAATGAAAGGCCATTAATAACCATAAGTAATGACGGAGAGGTTTTTAAAGAGAATTTCGATTCCGTCGTGAGAAGACAATGGGATTTATAAAACGATGAGTTCACGCTCCGTCGACTGACGATTTTTTGTCTCTTTCAGACCGTAGAGATTAGGCTAATTTTGATTAGTAAACAATAGAGCGATTAGTTGGGACGGATATTATGGAAGGATGTTCTGTAAATGGCAGGTTTAGTTATAAGCCGGTGTTTTTAAATTGAAGTACATTTTTAATCTTGATTTACATTTTACATGGGATATTATTTAAACATTATTTCTTATACGATAACATGTTGATTGCGGCTACAGAAAGAAAGCCAGTTCTATGGTATGTTAACTAATTGTCACTTGTTTATAATATTACTAACAATTTGCCCGCGGCTTTGCTCGCATTTTCCGGGATAATAAGTACCAATATATCCTATTTCAGATCATACTCAACTTGTGAAACCTTTCATTCGATGTCAGCCTTATTTAATTTTTTATAATAAATTAATAACGCTTCATACTCATAGCTCCACACTAGGATTCCCTGTGTTGTGGGTACCATGGATAACACACAGAGACAAGAACACTCAAACCCAGACCGAGAACAGAAATTGAAACTCATCCTTCAAACCGCTTCGTTGGGAATCGAACTCAGGACCCTTGGCGCGGCGATCCGGCATGGTAACCATTGCGCCACATGGGTCGTGAATTTGGAAAGATTGTTTACCAAGGTTTCGTCTAAATGGAGTATACCTCTTAACTGATTGAACGCTTATAGACTGTACTATAAAACCATAATAATTTTCTGTTGCCTTCTCGCACTGCGCTGTATCGCTATCCAGTGCCTCTGTGTCCCCCACGGTCGACGATCGAAGTTTTAATCCGGCGACGGCGGGTATTGTTCGGCCGACCAGCTGATTACCGGGCGTCCGGGAGCGACTGCGAGCGTCGCGACGCCTGCCGGGAGTAGACGGGCGTCTACAGTGACTTGATCACTGCGAGTTACAGGTGCTATCAACGGAGATTATTATCTTGATGTTGATGAATGAAGGTGTGTAAATAACGAAGTTCAAATAGGGTTCAAGTGTGGAGAGCTTTTAGCAACAGTGTTTAAGAATTACTGAAATTAGTTATTCTTTTCTTGAAATACATTTGATAACGCATATAGAGTTTGTTATTGTCGAGGTAAAATAAAAAAATCGTGTACAGATTCTATAATAGGTTTTTAGACGACGCGGTTTGCCTCGTCATTAGTTATACGTACCGCGAAGGACTGGAACAGTTTTGCCTGTTTCCGCTTTCCCACCCGCCAAGACATGAGAGTTTTCAAGAAAAGAGCGACTAGCCTTTTACTACATACTTGAAATTGTATATTAATAATTAGACAATTTTTTTTTTGACATTGCATATGAATAAGTAAATTAATATTGTATGACATTGTATAATTAGAAGCAAATTAATTGTAAAATTACCCACTCACTTCAATTGCAATCCCAATTCATTGGGCTCATGTATGCGTAATTATTTGTGACATCTGTAAATATGTAATACATGCATGAAAGCAATAAATAAATACAAATACAAAATACAAATACTATTGCGTCCTAAACATCTCCACTTCCGATTTGTGTACAAATATTAACTTACAGTAGGTAAAAACAAATTACAAATCAGTGTTATAGTTACCAAACCACAAAATAGTCCTATGTCAATTATGTAATATTATGTCTTCTGTGTCTATATCAAGAACCTTTAACTGCAATGTAGACAGAATCTGAAGTTCATTTCATTATGCGAAAGACGGAAGAGTTTGTTACTTTTCAAAACATTGTATCAGAAACTTTGGCCGCAATAACGCGTTAAATTTATAGTCCAAGTTGGTCCGCGTCTAGACCTACTCGCAGTTGGCTTGGCGGCTTGGCACTTGATATTGGATCTTCGCAGCACATTTTACATAATTAACTTAACATCGATCTTGGTTAACTAAGTCTGCTTTATACAATTCATTTGCTGACTTAATAAGTTAAACAGAAATGGAGAAGGAGAACGGATAATGGAGATAAATGGAGAATATTTATCGTATTCGTATTCGCAAAAGACCACTTAAAGAATGCGTACTGGTTTCACAGATTTACTTACTTACTTTGTAAGTTTATTCTGAACTCGCCAAGTCGTGTCGTGTTGTGATATAATTATTCACTTTATGCTTTAAAATAATGTTTGAATTAATTTTGACAAATATCATACCCTACCATGAAATACCTTTATTATTTATTGATATATTACTGCATGCAAATTATTTATAAACATCGCTATTATTTCACTTATGAATTGAATATAATTAATAAAAAAATATAAAATAGAAAAGATATAAAAAAATAAAAAAAATATAAAAAAATATGTTCATATGTTTATGTGTATATGTTTTGTTTTTGTTTGTTTGTGTGTTTATGTGTTGTTGTGTTGTTTATATGTTTATGTTGTTGTGTTTATGTGTATGTTTTTTTAAATAAAATAAAAATATTTGAACACACGAATAAATGATTGTAATGAAGATTTACCATTTATTAATTAAATTTTTTACAGTTTTTTTTTTTTTTTTTACACAAATAAGTTAATGCTTGACCACAATCCCACCTGATGGTAAGTGGAGATGTGGTCCAAGGTGGTGAGCACATTAACTTAGTAAAAGCCTATTCACTCTTTTCTTGAAGACATCCACATCATAGGCAGGCGGGAACGCCGACGCAGGCAAGTTATTCCAGTCCTTGGCGGTGCGTATAACGAATGACGAGCCAAACCGCCTCGTCCTTACCGGCGGGATGTTCACAACAAAAGGATGGATACCCGCCGTGCGTCGTGTCGTTCGATGGCGAAATGGAGATGGGGGAATTAAATCAAACAATTCCTGTGCACACTCTCCGAAATGTGCCCTGTAGAAAACCGAGAGGCTGGCTACTCTACGCCTGTGCTCGAGGCTTTGAAGATTGGTCTCAACCAAATCTGGGTCACCAATGAGCCTCTTCGCACGCCTCTCCATCGAGTCCAAGGCAGAAAGGTGACATTTGGCTGCACCTGCCCAAATGTGCGAACAGTACTCCACACACGGCCGAACCTGAGCTTTATACAAGGTTAAGAGTTGCCTCGGTGTGAAGTACCGCCGCACTTTTGCAAGGACACCAAGTTTCCTTGCAGCAGCCTTAGCCTTGGTCTCAATGAACCGCCCAAAGTTGAGTTTCGAGGATATCTCTACTCCTAACAACTGAAGGCAGTCGGTATAATCCAAGGACACATTCCGAAAAGTAGGAGCCAAGGTAAGCGGGCTCCTCTTGGCGGTGAATAGACACGTCTGCGTTTTAGCGGCGTTGAATCTCACAAGATTGGCTTCGCCCCACTCGGACACAGCCCGAAGTGTGAGATTCACACGAACCACCATGGCCTCTCTTTGAGACTGAATTTCGTCCTGACTGGCCCTGGAACTTGGCAGGTATCTCTCTACCACTGTGCTATCGTCTGCGTACCCATAAATACCGGGCATAAGCAGGTCATTTATATGCAGCAGAAATAGAGTGGCGGAGAGAACGGACCCCTGAGGAACTCCAGCATTTGTAGCCATCGTTCTCGATGAACAACCATCGACTACAACGCGGAAAGACCGGTCACTCAGGAAGTCCTTTACCCAGTGGATAAGGCCAGGGGATATGCCATAAGCTGGAAGCTTGCTTAGAAGGCTAGCGTGCCAGACCTTATCGAAGGCCTTCGAAACATCAAGGGACACAGCAAGTGCTTCCCCATTATTATCGAGGGCCTCGCCCCATATGTGTGTGGCATACGCTAGAAGATCTCCTGTTGACCGGTTTCGGCGGAACCCGTACTGCCGGTCGCTAAGGAGATCATTCTGTTCTAGGTATGCCATGAGGCGCCTATTCAATGTACGCTCCATAATCTTGCAGAGTATGGAGGTAATTGAGATAGGCCGATAGTTGGCGGGGTCAGCACGGCTACCTTTCTTGGGTACGGGCTGCACGTTGGCAAGCTTCCAGGATTTAGGCACTGATCCAGTCTCAAATGAAAGACGGAACAGACGTGTCAATACAGGAGACAACTCGGGTGCACATGTCTTGAGCACTATCGCTGGAATACCGTCCGGTCCACTGGCTTTATTCACGTCTAGACACCGCAAGGTTTTAAGGACTTCTTTGTTTGTAATGCGGATCTCCGGCATAGAGATACCGCAATGAGTCAACTGGGGTGGTACGTTATTGCTGATATCTAGACGTGAATTCTCGGCAAAAAGAGATGCGAATAAGTCCGCTTTCTCCTTAGCCGTATGAGCCAGGGAACCATCCGGTCTTAGCAGCGGAGGCAGCATAGGTCGACAGAAATTATTCTCGACCGCTTTGGCGAGAGACCAAAAAGCTCTACTACCGGACGGTTGGGTAGAGAGTTTTGCGCCGATGTGACTGATGCGGTCGGAATTCGCCTTCTTTAATGCCTTTTTGTAAGACTTGGCGGCTTGATTAAAAGCTTTCTTCTTAGCGCTGACGTCCGGAGCTTTGCGGCTTCGAGCATCCACCCAGGTTAAGTAAGCCGAATGCTTACGCTGCTCGGCTTGCTCACATTCGGCGGTGAACCATGGGCGGGCTTTGCCACCGATGGGTACATCAGAAAAAGGGATGAAATACTCCATCGCTTGACGTACCACATCGGTTATAGCATCCGCGCAGCTCGACGGATCGTCAGAAGAGAAGCAAACCTGCCGCCAAGGATAAGATGCGAAGAAGTGTCGCATCTCATCCCAATCTGCTGACTTGTATCGCCACATTCGTCGGTTACCACGGGGCTCGCAGTCCGGAGGGGAATATGTCGATACAGATTTCACCAGACAGTGATCAGAAGTTCCCAGCGGGGAGGAAACTTGGACATCATACCTGTCTGGATCAGTTGTCAGCAGAAGGTCTAGGCAGTTGGCCGTGTGGCTGTCGATATCGGGCACCCGGGTCGCTTGCCTTACCAGCTGGGAGAGTCCAAGCGTCAGGGCAAAATTCCAGGCTTCTCTCCCAGCATGGTCGGTTTTCTGGTACGGGAACAGCCAGTCTTGATGACAGGCATTAAAGTCCCCCAGAAAAACCAGCTGCGCTATGGGGTGCCGATGTAAAGCCATATCAGCTGCCTCGCTGAGATGTTGGAATAGACGAGTTGTCTCCTGGTCACCACTGTGCGATCGGTAAACACAGGAGTATAGGATCTGGTCAACACCTGTGTCTACCAAAACCCAAATTGTGGAAAGAGTGGGGTCTTCAAGATGACGGAGACGCTGGCAACAAATGTCGTTGCGGGCATACACACAGACTCCGGCGCGAGGGTGAAAATTATGCTCTAAGGTGTATCCTGGGTAGTCGAGGTATGCCGCGCTCAATGGACTTCGAATCTGCGTCTCCGTCAAAAAGAGCAGGTGCGGCTTAGCAGTCTCAAGGTGGTGGTGGACTGCAGTGAGATTTGAGTGCAGTCCACGGATGTTTGTAAACTGCACTTGGAGTGAGGGGACGTGCAACCGCTGTGCAAAACTTTTTCCCTTGCTCTTTTTCGCCATGATAATTTGGAGTGAATAGGATAGGAGATGGCAGTTGAACGAGGCGTCACGTTACTGACCAAGTGACGGTATCGGAACCGTTGTGTCATTGGGGGCTTAGTCTGGAGACCGCGGGGACGCCCGAACCCCCCCGGAGATCGCCATCAGGTCCCCTCATCCGGTCGCCAACCGGCATGATGGAGCCACTCCGGGATTTTTCGCAGTTGGCGGGGCAGCCTTTCATGGGTGGCTTTCCCACTACTTGGGCCCCCTACTGACTACGGTCGGCCAGCGGTGCACCGTGCTTCGGATCCCGCTGCCCTCCACGACTAAGCTCCCGGCACAACAAAATACCAATCCGCCACCACCGGTCTGCTAACGCAACGCAACTGTTCAGACCCATCTCCCATTCGGCTTCACCAGACATCATGCCGGAACACGACGAATCGTTTGGCGGCATGGCTTTGTCTGGTGGGTGGTAACTGAAAGCCGGCAGCCGATGTTGTGGCCTACCACCAGAGTTGCTGCTCGTTTAGCACTACCCAGGGGACACGTGTAGGGTAATCATGTCTTCAAGTATCTTCCTACGGACGCAAGCAGCCCATCCCCCCAAATGCTTGCTTGGACAGATCTTCAAGGAAAAGCTTTGTCTCTGAACGGAGATATTTAAATATGTATCTGGTTCACGTGTTTTTTCCTACTTCTTGGCTGGCAACGTTTGGCAATGCCTCATATAGGTACCTACGTACAACGAGACATGGTAAATATATCTGTCTCTCCAACGTGTTCTAAGAAAAATACTCTAATTAGATTTTCTTTTTATCCTATGTAGGTATCCACACATTACATGTGGGCTTAAAATATTTATCACAATTCCATAAGTCAGCTTTCATTGGAAGTTTTGATAGTCTGCTATTTGTAGGCTATCTGACGCCCTCTAGAGGGTGAAATGAAAGTGCCGTTGGGTATTACAAACAGACTGAATAAATAATAATAAGCACATTTCAAACATATATTATGTATGTTGTATATTGTAATTAAATCTCAAAGCACAAGTTTTCAAGTACAAGTTTTAGTTTTGAAACTCATATTTCATTTATCAGTGCGCGAAAAATTTACACTCTCAACTGCAATCTTAAACAAGTAGTATTATATTTCGTTGCTTGTTTGTTACGTGAAAAATGATCCTTATACGAACGCGGAGATATACGTCGAAGTTGAATAAATCTAGAAGAGGAACCGCGGTGAAAGTACAAGTAAAACCAATCACGTACAAACTTTCCTTATATCGAGAACTCGCTGCTTAAAGTTTGAAGAAAAACTTTGATACATACAATAGTGCTTCCGACGAGCTTGAGAAGATGTTTGCTATACATATATTATTATTTTAAAACAACTATCGCTATTAGACGTGGCAACCCTCACGTTTAGTTGCCGTATCAATTTAAACATCGACTGGAAATCGAGCTCAGACTCTAATGTACAGTCTAACATATTGAACTAAGACTTGCAGCGGAGTTTCTTTCGCTGGCCAAAATAGAAGCGGGGGATCAAATCCTCGTTATCTATGCCTGGACAAGCCAATACCTCGTCTTCAAGAAAAAAGTCGCCTGTAAAATAACGAATAATCCGTCAGTATATTTTATACCAGAAACCTGTATAAAGGCATTAAAGTGAGTTCAACTATTTTATGCTACATTAAAAGCTAGAAATTCTTGCTCCTTACAGAAAACATTCACCAGCTATGCCTTCCTAATTTATTGATTTCATATTGGAGCGGCGTTAATGGGTTTGCCTAAATCGCGTGTGCACCCAAACTGTAGTTCACGGCTAAAAGAAGTAATGAGGAAAACGTGTTAAAGCTAAATTGATGGTTATTGCAAAATCAATTATGTGCTGTAGCTGCAAGAGCATATTTCTGTTTATGTTCTGAATGACGATGAAGTGATTTTATGATTGGCCTTTGTTCTTAATTCTATAACTTCTATAACTATATAAAATTCTATAACTGCTTTAAACTCCTGCAGAATAAGTCATCTTCTTTTTGCCTTGTTGGTCAATGATCTAGTTGCGTTGATGATGTCTTTGGTATGGATAAACAAATATGTTCAGATGAAAAACAGTTTTGACATTCAGGGAACAAACGAACCCATTTAGGTACGTATATCCTGGTTTCTCCATCAAACGACACGATGCAAAGCAAGTATCAATCCTTATGTCGTGAACATTCCGTCGGTACGGACGACGCGGTTTCCTTCGGCATTCGTTATGCGTACCGCGATGAATTAAAATAAAAGCTTGCTTGCGTCCGCGTTCCCACCAGCGTATGACGTGGATGTCTTCAAGAAAAGAGTGAATAGGTTTTTACTAAGTTAGTGCTCTCACCACCTTGAACCACATTTACACTTAACATCAGGTGATATTGTGGTCAAGCACTAACTTATTTTAAGTAAAATAATCTAACATTTTAACAAAAAAATAACCGACTTCAAATTAAGCACATCCAATAAAAAAATAATCATCGAAATCGGTTGGCGCGATATTGAGTTATTCGTCCATTTATCGCGCACATACTTAATGCAAATTTAAGACTTATATGCTTTTGACATGGATGCCATTGTTAAATCTCGCTCAAATTTATGTGGGACCACACGACAAGCACCAGCTTTCGATTAAAAAAAGAATCATCCAAATCGGTTCACCCACTCCAAAGTTCTGAGGTAACAAACATAAAAAAAATACAGTCGAATTGAGAACCTCCTCCTTTTTTTTAAGTCGGTTAATAATACTCGTATTATATTTTAAGAGCACCTTTCAAATCTAAGCGATAATTCTCCATCAGTCTTTGACTCCAACCACTAGTAGCAAAATTTCTTGTTCGTTTCCGTGCTTCGGACTTTCGGAGGGCTCGTAAATCCGTCGTTTCCAGTTCTTATTATTATTAAATAACTTCGACATTTTGGTTGCCATTAACCCCTTCTCCAATTTGTTCAAGGCTTCTTCAGCAGATAAATATTCATTCATTCATTCATTCATTCAGGTATAAAGAGAGTAGAAGTAGGTGTAGTGAATAATAAAACATTTAAGCCATTCTAACTCTACTTAAACAATAAAATTAATTGATGATCACAACATTTCTAATCGATTATCCAAAATATTGAGAAGCCTCTTTTTGCCCAAAATTTACCATCAGACCATCATCATTTTGGTGTTGTTTCTGTAATGAGCTCCTGTAATAGAACATAGTTCAGCACGCGACTAAGGAAAGTCAATTACCACGACCATTACATGAAATTGCAGTTCCTGAGACGACTCTATACCTTTAATTGCGGGGTGCTTGCCCTGAGCGACGCTAGCTCAACTTCTCATGATATAAATAGCCTAAACGGAATTGTCAGCAGAAGAGTCCACAGACCTGAGCATTCTTTAAAAATTGTTATTTGGTATTATTTTTTTAATAAATAATTGGTTACGTTTAATATAATTTATATATCTACATTGTTTTGTATAATATATTTTTGGAAAATTCCAAATATTCCAATAAATTTATTCAATTTCACATACTTCAATTTAGTTATATCGAGCAATTCTACAGGGTTTTAAATATCACTATCATGCTATTAAACTTCTTTGCCGTTGAAAAATAAAATCATTTTATCTGATCAAAATTAAGATTCACATTTGAAGTCTTGGCTCATGAAACTCGGTTTGTTTTCTCTAAACGTAACGAGTAGATCTCGTGAGCGTCGCCAAGAGCTAGGTCTTTGGGTCTGCGCCAACAACCAGATTGGAATCTTCCATATTTTCCAGTCCTTTGTCTTATGATTCAACGTGTTTATCTACAATAACTGTGTTAAATTCCAGATGTTCTGCTTGAATACAATTGCGAGTTTTGGTTTGGTTATTTTAATGTTCAACGCAATCTTCCAGATCAATGGCTATTATTTCCAGATTAACTAGATTACTTTTGATTTACATTGTACTACATTTATTTGATTTGATTTTTAGTTTAGCAAGTTTGGAGATTTTATGTATTGAATGAATGAATGAACTCATTTGCTCAAGTACACGTAAATATTATACAAACAGTACATTACATTCCAACACCTTGCCGGTGGAACCGGCGTACAAATGTCTTATAAATTATAAAAAGGTTTATTTTTATCAGATTATTTTTACCTGTCCAACTTTTTTGAATACAATCAAATAGGTACAGCGTCTAGATATAAAAGTTTTTAAAGCATCTTATATTCCTACTTAAATTCTTTCTTACACATTTCAATGTTTTGAATTGTTTTTGACAAGAAATAAGGGTAACCTGGATTTTGTTTAAACCTACTACCTACTACAAAGTCAAAGGATAATATTAAATTCTTTTTCAAAGTTATTCGTAATCTGAAAATTGTATGCTTCCAGAGTTCCAGTATTGCGAAGAAACAAGCTTTAGATACGTACAAGAAAAATTGCAATTACTTCGCTACCCAAAAGGATATGGTTACTGCAGAAAGAATCTGATGTACTTATGGCCCGACATTTTCATACTTTCTTTTGGGATTAAGCCAACGCGATACGTGTCCTTGTTTATAAAATAACATAATAATACATGTTTTTCTACTGTAGAAAGCACTCATAGCCCATTCGTGTCAGGTAAGTGATAGATCGAGCTAATATAGGACGTAGTCGGTAGGAGGATGAGTAACCGGTAGTAGCAATTTTTTTTTAAGCTGTAATGTGCTGCACAAGGAACGTTAAACCTTCGGTCCCTTTTTATAGCAGTGTAGTATTTAGGGCTATATCTGTTCCAGATTCCGTGTTGAAGCAATACTGTTCAATAGGTCTATTTACCAGAAGGAACTCGATCCCTGCAGTGGTCATGGCCGCTTTGAATGATACCAAGAAATATTCAATATTTGAAGAAAGTAGCAATTCACACGCTGAAAAATGGTTTACACTGAAATTAGAAAAAAATATTTTGCGCTGTAGTAGAATAAAAATCAAGACCTTGCAAATTACCCAAGCTGCAGTGCACAAAGCTAATCTGTTTTAAAACTATCTTCTGCGGTCTATCGGCAGCCAGGTACGGTCGGCTCTTTTACTTAAACTACTCTAATGAGCCGAGTAAAAAATTCTAATCTAGGATTCTCACAAAAGAAAATTTCTGATAACACGTACGAAAAGAAATTTGTAATGAAAATTAAAGGAATCAGGACTTGTATTATGGGTTTAATTTTTTTGGTAAAGAAAGGACGAGTTTGATCAGCGAGTGCCTAATAATATGCATAAATAGCACTATGACACGAGTGTGACATAATCATAATCTTAAGGTCATTAAATCTAGGTTTGAATTACCTTAGTTGGTACCTGGCAGCCGTGAAAATTTGCAATGATCTAATTGACAATCAATTTTCAGTTCTGTCTATCCGAGCCTGAGTTTCTATGGAAGCTGGGTCACTTTTTACTGGCCATTTTTCTTATCTCCTTAGATATTTACTTGTTTTTACCCACCTAGTTATATGTTTCAGAGACCATTTTGGACAGCTAGTTAGACAGCCAAAAGCAGTTTCTACTTCTTTCCCGGTTAAGTCTTGCGGTTCTAAACGGTAGTAGCTCTAAAAGTAAAGAACTACACCAGCTCGCTCAAAAATCTTTGTATTAGCAACCCCCAACATATTGTACCTGGTTCATTGCCTCGGCTCTGCTTCCTCAGGGTGAATCACAAGAACAGATATCTTGGCTGGACTAAACCCGTTGCAAACCAAAATAAACCAATATTTTGCCCAGTTTCCAGCTACTTCCTTTCAACTTATACTATTTCATTGAATTTTGTTTTGTTCATAATTTATACATCTTAGTAGAATATAAGCTCCTGAAGTATTCAACGTAAAATAAGTCTTGAAAGAAAATCGAATAAAGAAACAAGATAGCCGTTCTAAGAAATACAGTAACAGTGAAATGCAAAGCGGCAGATGCAGTTTCATCATAAATAAACATGATTCTCCAAATACAGGAGCCACTTGAAGCAACAGACCATTTGCTGAGAGATCACCGCCGGCCCCCAACCCCCAGCCATGAATATTAAACGATATAATAACAATGTTGATTATTGTCTCGAACGTTTAAAACAAGGGAAATTGCAGGCGTGACGGGCGTGCAGATAAGGAAAAGGTATTTCTTATTAGGAAGTTGGATGCGATTTTTCTTGCGGGACTCCGGAAGAATGCTAATTGGAACGAGGAGGTGATCAAACTTATGTTTAACACGTCGTCGAGACACGCAATTTTCAGTTTCTGTGAATTCTGAAAATATCTTATTATGTCGCTTTAAATTTAATTTCAAATAACGTAGTGGTTTGAAAACTTGTGACGAAAAAGGACTTTGAATTGAGTTAATAGAACAGATCAGGACTAAGAGGTTCAGATAAAATATTTGTAGATTAATTTAGGAATTTAGAACAAATTATGTTAATGTGCCGGTGTCAAACAGTAAACATCGCTCATTGTCACTCGTCATAAAATAATTCTAATTCAGCGTCAATAATATCACAATCAACCCAAAAGTATTATTAACGTGACCAGCAGTGACAAAAATACGAGGTGAATAAATATTGGAAGACCGAAGTGCAAAAACAGACGGTGTTTACCATCACATAAACCCAAGCCTATACCATCAAACAGGTTAGAAAAACAACACTTTATTCCTTGGTGACAGTTAGAGGTACCAACCTAACCAACGCAACAGCGGCCATAAAGTACACTCTCCTGGTGTTACCAGCTCCAAAGTAGTGTTGCCATCTATAAAGTGGTGTTGCTATCTTCAAAGTAGTGTTGCTTATATATAAAATACACACATGGATAAACAAATGGAAAACTTTTGGAAAATAATGAAAGAAGAAATGGCGGCACAGACCAGAGAGATAACCATAGCAGTCACTAAAAACGTATCAGAAAGTATCAACGAAAAGCTAACTGCCCTTGTTGAAGAAAATAAAAGCCTGAAGACGGAAGTTAATATATTAAATGACAAAATCAAGGTAATGGAAGAGCATAGAAGAAAAAATAACATCATATTTTTTGGGATAAAAGAAGAGCCAGACAGCGAACCCCCCATGGAATTAATTTTAAAATTACTTCAAAAAGACATGAATATTCCAATAAACTCGCAAGAAATAAATAACGCTTATCGGCTTGGAGAAAAGAAAGGCGACAAACCGCGTCCTATTCTAGTAACCTTTACAACCAACTGGAGAAGAAATGAAGTTCTCAAGAACAAGAAGAAACTGGACTCGGAAATTTATCTCAAAGAAGATCTCAGCAAGGAAACTTTGGAGAAGAGAAAGCAACTTCTGCCCAAACTAAAGGAAGAAAGGGCAAAGGGCAATATTTGTTACTTTGTTAAAGATAAATTAGTCACTAAAGAGCCGAAGGAAGATAAAAGAGACAAGAGGAAAAGAGACTGCACCGTCTCTCCAGACAAGTCATCAAACCAGCCATCTTCTGCGGCTCCGAAGAAGATTAATAAAATAAACATGCTAGACTACGTTGCACGGGGTAGATCCGCGTCAATGTCACTACCCACAACCTCAAAAAACAACTAATAGACACCGACAACAGGAAACCTCAACTTACCAACAAAACATATTATATACCCAACGAAACAATCAATATAGTCACCCCAAGACGGCCGGTCACCGCGGGGCAAGACGACCACTACCCTCCAAACATACCCCCCCTACCGCAAACAGATGATTTTGAAATTAAGAAAAAACGAAACACAGAATACTTATATATAGCAACATACAACACACTCTCTTTAAGGTCAGAAGAAAGATTACAAGAACTTTTATACTCTATAGAAAATGTTAAGTGGGACATTATAGGGTTGAGCGAAGTAAGAAGGAATGGTGAAGCTATTGTCGAGTATGGCCAGTTTATATTGTATTATAAGGGTGAAACACCAGGAAAGCATGGAGTGGGATTTTTAATCAAGAAAGGATTGAAGAACTTTATTATAGAAATAATCGGTATATCAGAAAGAATTGCTATTTTAAATATTAAGATCCCACCAAACAACGAAATATGGTCTATTGTGCAAATATACTCGCCAACGGAACAATCTACTACAACAGAAATTGAATCCTTTTATTCGTCCCTTAATACCGCAATTAAAGAACACTCACATAAAAACTGCATAGTCATGGGTGATTTTAACGCACAAGTTGGAATACCAAGAAACGGAGAAGATATAGTTCTAGGACCCTACAGTAGCGGGAAAAGAACGAGAAATGGACGAAAATTAATGGAAATGGCTTTTGAAAATAATATGAAAATACTAAACAGCCAATTCAAAAAAAGAGCTTCCAGACGTTGGACATGGATATCGCCAGATGAGCGGTACAGAAACGAAATAGACTATTTTCTTACGAACAGACCCAAATCATTCGACGACTGTGGTACCATCGCGAATCTCAATTTTAATAGTAACCATAGAATGCTTAGAGCACATCTGAACACGACATCTGCTCTAAAATTAAGTCGGCCTTTTAAAGTTAAAACCACAACATCAATCAACAAAACTAGATTAGCCACCATCAACGAAAATCTCAACTCTGTAACAGAATTACTTCTTCAGAAACTGAACACTCAACAAAAGTACGATATACTACACAAAATACTAACATCAAGAGCGGAAACCAGCACTATGGGCGCAAGGAGGAAAGAAAGAGAACAGTTTAGACTTAAAACTTTTGAAAAACATATCAACAGGACTGGAGGTATAAAGAAGGCTCTTAAGTTCCTATCAGAAACTACAAACTGGATACCTAAATTGAAAGACAGCAACTTTAAAACAAAGACTAAAAGGCCAGATATACTATCAATAGCTACAAAATTCTATGAAAACCTATACTCTAGTAAGATACGAATAGCAAATACCGACTTAGATGACAACGATCCTGTACCACCAATACTGGTTGGAGAAATAATCAAGGCAATCGAAACACAGAAGAAAGACAAAGCACCTGGTCCAGACGAGATTCATAACGACTTGCTAATAACATGCAAAAACAACATTGCACCATTATTAAAATACGTTTTCAATGATATACTTCATACCGAACAAATTCCAACTCAATGGACTGTATCAACAATTATCCTGCTACACAAAAAGGGGGCTAAAGACGAAATGAACAATTACAGACCCATTAGTTTAATGTCCAACATTTATAAAGTCTTCGCGAAGGTAATCCTAGGTCGAATAACTAGAACTCTGGATGAAAATCAGCCCAGAGAGCAGGCCAGCTTCAGGACAGGATACTCAACGCTAGATCATATACATGTTGTTCGACAAATTTTTGAGAAGAACAAAGAATATAACGTACCATTTTACTGCTGTTTTATCGATTATAATAAAGCATTTGACTCAATAGAGCACGAAAGTATCTGGTATTGTCTGAAGAACCAAGGTGTTGAGCATAAATACATTAGATTATTGAAAAACCTGTATACTAATTGTAAAGCTAAGATAAAGTTAGAAAAAGAAGGAAAAGAAATAAAAATAAACAGAGGTGTACGTCAAGGAGACCCACTATCCCCTAAATTATTTACAGCTGTTTTAGAAGAAATCTTTCGTAAACTTAATTGGGACCAGTATGGACTAAATATAAACGGGGAAAAACTATCTCATCTACGATTCGCTGATGATATCATACTATTCGCCACAACAAAAGAACATCTACAAAGCATGATCACGGACCTGGAAAGAGAAAGTCGCATGATAGGCCTGTCAATGAACAGTTCCAAAACCAAAGTCATGACCAATGCAATCGAAGACACTATCATCATAAATGGCGAACCGATCGAGTATGTGAAAGAGTACACTTATCTAGGCCAACAAATTTCAACCACCAATATAATGTCAAAGGAAATAGATACTAGAATCGGTAATGCATGGAAATGCTATTGGCGGTTGAAAGAAATTATGAAAAATAAAGAGACTAAGATATCTATCAAATCTAAGCTGTTCAACACCTGCGTACTGCCAGTTCTAACTTATGGCTGCCAGACTTGGGCACTCACTAAAACGCAAAACAAAAAAATGGAAACCTGTCAAGCAGGAATGGAGAGGAGTATGCTTAATATAAAGAAGGTAGACAGAATAAGCAACAAAATTATCAGAAAACGTACAAAAATAGAAGACGTAACAATGAAAATAAGAAAACTTAAGTGGAAATGGACAGGCCACATAATAAGAGGAACTGAAAAGTGGAACAAAACCATTATATTTTGGTATCCAAGAAACAGAAAAAGGAAAAGAGGAAGACAATTTCGGAGGTGGGAGGACGAAATAAAAGCCATTGCAGGAAATGCATGGACTAGGAAAGCGTCAAACAGAACTAAGTGGAAAGAAATGGAGGAGGCCTTTGCCAAAGTTGGGCAAACAGACCAATTTGTCGGTGTCATAGACTCACCAGAGTCAACACTAGTTTAAGTTTATATTAATGTTAAATGTTGTGTCTGAATTAAGGCTTTTATTATTATTATTATTATTATTATGTTAATGTGGAGCGGTAATGAATCATAGCATGTATTTTTACGCGCGGTCTATAATCTCCTATATTTTTCCTACAAATATTAAATAAACAAGCACGTACGCACCTTAGGAAAAACAAGAAATCTATGTCCTATTCACAGAACATTTCTCAGCAGAAAATCAGTAACTTCAAATTTTGTCACGAAGTGGTTTAAGCCATAAACGCTATAAACCAGAAATGGTAACATTCTAAGCTAAGGGTCCACAAAACTGAAAGTATGCTCAAGAAAGCGATTTAACTTCGGAACTTTTTCAGAACAGGCCTTTAAGAGGATTGTCTGGACGTGAAAAGTGCAGTAGTCAGCCCCTCGCTAACGAGCCGCGTCCCTTCACGTCCTTCTGTCCCCGTGTCCCGCTCGCGTTGTCCCGTTGTCCCTCGGAGAACGACGGCAGCGAACTGCAATAACACGATTCTGCACCCTTCTCTACGTATGGTACATGTTATAGGCATAGTGATCATCAAGTATATACTTCATGGGGATCAAGGATGCTATTTAAAATTGACCAATAGGATCGGATGATTTCGATTCATTCTTTTGTTTATATTATCAGAGTAACACTTATAAGAATTTTGTTTTGAGGTGACACACCCAAGTAGTTTCTTTCTTTTTCTTCTCTCCTTCTTGGCTGGTAACGCATCAGTGATGCTTTTGGTGTCACTAATGTCCATGGACGACGATAGCCACTTACTATCAGGTGGATTGTCAGCTCGATTGTCGGCTATTTTCATAAAAAAGTTCTGGTGGAGGAGCATATTGATTATTGTATGTACGATACAGAGAACAGAGGGTATGTAAAACCTATAATTAATAGAAATTACATGGTACATGGAAAATAATTTCAATCTTTTAAACAATAATGTGGCTTGATAAAGAGCATGTAAGGGGCGAATTTGCTTGCGGAGATAATTTAAAAGAAGATAAGAATATAATATTGATATAAATATTAATAATAATAAAAGCAATATCTATTTTCCAATTGATATGTTCAACTTTCAGTTCCATTAAAGTACCAAAACCTATGACTTTTTTCCACCACGAATATGAATTGATTGATTTATTTATTAGTGGGATAATACCCGAAATAAGAGCTAAAAATTAATTAGGTTCAGCTTCGGCATCGTGTAAGCTGTCGACACGGGTTCGGTGTTGCTATTGGGCGCCTTGCCAGAGCTCTGAAACACTGCCTTCTAATACACTCACCAGGCTTTAACGAGAACAGTTTTTATGTCATTATTATTGGGTATAGACATAATGACTATGGGAGATTTGGATGTGTTTAGCTTATATTGCTAACATTATGCAGCTCTCAAGAATAACAATATAATAATGTACCATTTACTGTACATAGTACATACTGTGAATAACTTGAATGTGCCTCCACTAAGGATAGCGACACTGAGGTTACTACAAGTAGCTTACTAGCTGTGACTTGGACAATCCTAGGGAGCTAAAGTTTTGAAGATAAAAGATAATGAGCAATGAAGCAGAATTTTAATTTGTGGTTACTTATAATTTAGATATAAAGAATTTCTAAAATACATGAAATTAGCCACTACCGCACTTACCAAGTCTATAAAAATCTTAAGGAAATTTCCCGGAATTCCAGAAAGTCATAATTATGTAAGATAGGTGGTAGGTTTAAATTTTGTAGAGTCATTCCTTGTGTACATTTAGAGGCTTGGTTCTTCAATAGATACTTTAAACTGTTAACAGTAAAAGCGTTATGAATTTGTGAATATTTGTAACCTAATTTCAATAAAATGGTTTTGTTAGAATAACATGTAGGTGGGTGAATTTCCCAAGTGCATTTTTGAGACGGCGAGGTTGAAAATTAATGTGTGTAGGTAAACTACAATTATGTATAATTTTATATAGGTAGTTTAAGTAGTGATCTACAAGATAGTGAAGTATTCAGAGGTATTTAATACATAGATTCTAAATAAAAAAATATCTAAGACCTCAAATCTAATTCCGGTGTACTGTCCAAACTGCGTTTATTTACATATTTTATTAATTTAATTTTTTTTGGTAAATAAATTTCATTGAAAGGGAATGTTTTTTAGAAATACATTAAATAACACAACTAATATATATTTATGGAGTAATTTAAGATTAAACAACAGCTCTTAAAACATCTTTTAAAAATGTCCTACAAAAAAAAGCAATACCGGTGGCGCATTTTGTATACTTCATTACTTGTTACTTCACGATTTGGAAGACACCTTACTGGCTCTCCCCGCACCGTTCAGTTGTGCACTTGCAAACTGCGTGTTAGGATGACCGACTGGCTGCGTAATTTTCCTGCCAAACACGTAAGTACTAACTGCGGTGGCGCAGGAATACAAAATCATCCAATTCCAATGTCATGTATATTAGTAAAAGTACAAAGCAGATTATCTAGAAATTTTATGGAGGGTTCCATTAACGGTTTTTAGCTATAATTGTGAAATAAAAGTTAACCTGTCAATAAAAGTTTTCTTTAAAATTCAAGTTTTGTCTTTGATTCTAAGTCCGGTGGCGCAATCTCGGTGGCTCCTGTGGCAAATCAAAGCGTATAGGGAAGTATAGGCCATAGAAACACAAGCGTGTCTCCATCTATCCATCAGCCCTTGGAGGTCCATTGCTGGACATAGGCTTCCCCTAACTTGCACCACTCTGACCGGTCCTGAGCCTTCTGAATCCAGCGGATGCCCGCTGTATTCTTCAGGTCGTCAGTCCACCTGGTCGGGGGGCGTCTTATGTTCCTTTTTCCGAGACGTGGACGCCATTCGAGGACCTTTCTTACCCAACGGTTATCGGTCCTTCGCACTATGTGGCCCGCCCATTGCCACTTCAGCCGGCTAATTCTTCGAGTCGGTTACCCTTGTTCGTCTACGGATCTACTCATTTCTGATTCGATCACGTAGAGAAATACCGAGCATAGCCCTCTCCATAGCCCGCTGCGCTACTCTGAGCTTGTGGATTAGGCCAATAGTAAAGCACCACGTCTCGGATCCGTATGTCATCACTGGCAACACACACTGCTCGAACACCTTCGACTTCAGGCACTGAGGTAGTGTTTTGGACGACAAGATATGACGCAGTTTCCCGAACGCAGCCCATCCGAGTTGGATTCTACGAGTGACTTCTTTTCAAAGTTGGACTTACCCATCTGGATCACCTGTCCCAGGTAATTGTATTCGTCTACAACTTCGAGAGCAGCGCCGTCAACAACAACCGGTACGGGTGTGACATGGACATTCGACATGATTTTCGTCTTGTCCATGTTCATCTTAAGACCCACCCGTTGTGAGGCGCTGTTCAAGTCCCCGAGCATTGTACCAAGTTCTTCCAGGGAACTCGCCAGGATGACTATATCATCGGCATATCGCAGGTGTGTGATGTATTCGCCATTGATGTTAATGCCATGTTGTTTCCACTCCATCAGCTTGAACACGTCTTCCAACACAGCGATGAACAGTTTTGGGGATATGACATCCTTGTCTGACACTTCTCTGCAGTTGGATGGGATTCGTGTCGTGTACTCTGACGGACATGATGACGGATGAGTACAAACACTTCAACACCTCGATATACCGGTAGTCGATCCGCCACCGCTGGAGAGAATCTAGTACCACCCAGATCTCGATAGAATCAAAGGCCTTCTCATAGTCCACAAAGGTTATTAGGCATAACGGCAAATTATACTCCTCGGTCTTTTGTATAACCTGCCGCAATGTGTGTATATGATCTATGGTGTTGTATGGTGCCTTTTCGGAATCCTGCTTGTTCGGGAGGCTGGAAGACGTCAAGCCTGCATGCAATGCGATTTGTGAGGACCCTCGAAAATAGCTTATAAACGTAGCTCAGAAGTGCAATGGGCCTGTCTAATCACCGCTAAAAGGAGTCCGTTCATCTAGACTCCTAAAAATTCCTAGATTCTTAAAAATGTACATATCTTTAAAGTATTAAATGAGCCTTTATGATTTCTCATGGGCATAAATCAATTTCGGTGGATCAAATTCTAATTCCAGTGGTCCTAATTTCGGTGGCATTTGATAGTGTAATTTGATAATATCTCCGGAACAAATATTTTTTTTTTCAATCTCTACTATATGACTAATTATCACTACTATTTACATATTATTTATGCCAAATAAAGTGTATTAGAAACAGCAAGTTTAAATTTAATCAATTTCGGTGGCTTGGATTTTAATTCCGGTGGTCCTTTAATAATTTCGGTGGCATTTGATAATTTCAAATGGAAATATCTCATGAACTAATAATTTTTTTTCGATCTCTAGTATATGATTAATTAGTACTACTCTTTATCTATTATTTAGGCCAAAAAATGTTATCAGAAACAGCAAATTTAAATTCGCCACTGTAATTAGGCAAAATTCGTGTTTGTTGAAATTCACCCAGGTACAAATTGAAATTTAAGAGGAAAACATGTGAAATACTAAAATGAACGATGTGAGTCGACGTGATTATACACAAACAAGTAATCACTGGTAACGTTATCATACAGGCACGGTAAACATATAACGAACACCTCAATTTGACAAAAACGCTTATTCTAGTCACGTGGGCAGAACCGTAAAAGAGGAAATTGCATTAAAATTATAAGTCGACGAGCAATCACGTTTTGTTTCCCGGCCATTCCTGGATTTAACGGTTTGAATAAATCCCCTCTCTTAATTAGTAAATTTAAAAGCTTACTGCTTCATCTATTGGTCGGCGTCAGCTGTCAGTCAACTTGTTCTACTGACGACGAATAAACGATAGACTATCATCATCAATTATATTGTTAAAAGAAAAATTTAAATACATTTTACTTATGATAGTTATGATACGGAGATCGATTGTCATATTTTTAAGCCAATATTACCCGGTTGCATGGATCGTGGACACAGTTGAACTGCGGTGCTGCGAAGAAACTCTTGATAGGATAACAGATGGTGTTTGACACTAACAAATTAGTATATTGAGACATGATTCAGACATGTATGTGTCCTTAGTAGAATATTTTTATTGCTTCTGTGTCTGTGCGTTAAATAAAGGGAAAAAATCCAATAACTTTGAGTTGTTGCTGTTTTGTTATTAGTTTTATTCTTATTATTTAATTCACTTACCGTAAATATTTTACAAAATAAAGGAAGTTGTTTTGAATTCTCCTATCAGCAGTACTGTTCTTCACGACGTTTGTCAGCCATTTTGTTTTAATAGCCTACCGCGTGGAGACCCAGGGTACATGACTGTTTAATGACATCATTAATGTTTATTTGAATTGTAAATTCTACTCTAAATGTATCGATGTATTTTATCTTCATGACTCCTGTAACATTTAATTTATACTTTATTCATCTAGACACGCGGCAGCGTGTCAAGCCAAGTTCAAGCAAAGGAACTGGCTAGCCAGCGCCGAGTGTAATATTACACGAACCACTTGGTGCCACTTTTGACCCTTTTATAACTCAAAACCTCTTTAACTTAAACACATAAAACTACGTGTGTTTAATTATATCCATAAGGACATGTAGAATACCAAATTTCATGAAGCTAGCTCAAACGGTTATAAAGATATGAAGGTCAAAAAGTCGTAAATTTTAGTACTGACTGACTGACTGACATATAGTACCTAAATCTAACCTACTTCCAGTTAACCTAGAAGGATGAAATTTTGAATACAGCTCGGTAATTGTGTGTAAGCGTAGGAAAAAATCAAAAAGTTAAAAAAAATCGAAAAATAAGTGTGTCCCCATACAAATATTGTATTGGACCGAAGCAGAGCCATCTAGCGGCAGTGAAAAGAAAAGCTTCGGTCCCATACAAATCTTAGCCAACTCGCATTTACATTGCGAGCCCGTTATGTCACGTAAAACTCGCACTAAGGCCTCTGTGCACGCGGGGCTCAATATGGCATACTTCAGCGCATGGAGTATTGAGGTAGAACGAGGGCCATCTCATATGTAGGGAAAGTTGAAAAAGTTTCCAGCTGTTTACAAAAAATAGAGGTTCCAATAATGGCCATTTCTAAATGGCGCTAGTGTGTGACAAATAGATATATGAACATGGCTGTTGTAAACGGAGTGAAGTTTGCTGAGTTATGCCACCCTAATCAAAGGCGCTAGTGTCCGCCAAATAGATATTCGAACATAGCTGTTGTAGACCACACCGCAGCCCTACCCGTAATTTTACGCGTTTTACGGACACTTTTCCCTTTGCTGTCACTCGCGGAAAGTCGTTGTAATGTACAACACATTCAACGCAACAAACCATGCGTGTTTTCCATAGAAGCTGATATACTTTGGTACACCATTAAAACAATGCGCGGTGAGGCGGATCTACGTTGTGTCGCGGGGCGCGCAACAGTGTGAGAATCGCCTGTTTGTCATATTTACCTAGATATTTAGTACTCGGAAATACTAATAACTTTATAAAGTACTCGGCTAAATATTATAAAATTAGCTGTATACCGAATATAACCATAACCAAATACTCGTTCTTGTAAGCAGAATAACTTTTGAATTCAGTTAATCAAGGTAAATATATTATGAATATAATTATATATGATAATATGGTTGCTTAAACTTATTTTTATACCAGTTTTAGAGACTCTTCAATAATCATACAAATATTCGACTCACCGTAAAAGCTAATGTTTTTCCGATTCACTTTCCAGTTTATGGTCATCACTATTTAATTTACACCCGAAACTGGTCACCCATGAAACGTCAATTTAGTCTCTAAGATTTGTGAACAGGGTATATTTTTCTTTACAAAAAGTAATGATATCCCACCAAAAACATTAATGTGAAAAAGGAGAGCCAAGTTCAATACAAAAATTATGCTTGGCTGTGGGCTTCGCCGCAAAAAGAATGGAGATCTAAATGAGTGCCAAGTTCTATGCAAAATCTAAATATGTATTTATAGGAACGAAATAACATTATGAACAAGTATTAAACTCTATTTCTTTGCTGTATTGGATACCTATAACAATTGCTGTTATTTAAAAAAGTGAGATCTTAAAGTAGGTTAGATTTGACTTGGCCAGTTTTTATTAGAATTAAAATGTTGAATAACTTTATAAAATGACTGATGTAATGAAAACTGGCGAAGTCAAATCTAACCTACTTTAAAATCTTACTTTTTTAAATAACAGCAATTGTTATAGGTATCCAATACAGCAAAGAAATAGAGTTTAATACTTGTTCATAATGTTATTTCGTTCCTATAAATACATATTTAGATTTTGCATAGAACTTGGCACTCATTTAGATCTCCATTCTTTTTGCGGCGAAGCCCACAGCCAAGCATAATTTTTGTATTGAACTTGGCTCTCCTTTTTCACATTAATGTTTTTGGTGGGATTATATTCTCTGAAAACTTCTCTATGTAAATATTTTTTTTATTCTCACTATCTTGATTGGAACATTCTCTAATTTTGAACTTATAATATATTCTTTTAGCACTGTTTAACACGTCCACTTCCTGTTAAATAACATACTCAGAGTTCCTAAAAGTTACTTAAGTTACCAAAACTTAAATGTATTAAGTTTTGTAATTATTATCTAAGCACTACAATGTAAAAACGAATTGTCTTAGAAAGACAATTGAAATAAAACTCCCTTCAGAGACTGTTTATGCTTTGCGCAAACACACTAATACTATGCAAACGTGGTTCATTTCTCCCAGTTCTCCCCTGCAGACAAACAGACTGCCGTCTTAGGCTTAAGTCAATTTGGAAGGGAGATCAAAGTTTTGCGCCATGATGGTTCTTAATTATACCGGTGATCCTATAAGTTATGGTTCTTAGACAGAGTATTTAAATTTAGATGTATTTAACTGAAATGAAAGGCGTAATGTTTATCCTCTTTCTCTTATTGTTTGTTTCGGAGTTCTACATTGTCAGTGTTGTTTTGTGTATATTATTATAGCATGCCACTAATTTCATATATCAATGTCTTTAAACGTTTATCGACCTTCGAAGGGTCTATTTATTGTTACAGTCCAATGATTATAACACCGTACCTGTCATTGTATCTAAATATAATACGTTTATTCGCCTTGAAAGATAAATGAACAATACCATTTTGGTTACTTCCACTCCAAGAGGCAAAGCAACAATATTGATTTTTCTTTCTTTATCTCTCTTTACTGATCAATTCCCTTCACAAGTTGATTTATATATAGTTATAGTTGGTATATACAGGAGATATGTGAATCAAAATGCAAGCACCATGTCATTTATCTTCATTGGTGAGTAGATTAATTCAATAACTAATTAATGAATGCAGTGACTAATTGCTACCGATTGATTTGATCGATCGCCTCGAATTATACCAAATGAAATTTAATTGTGTTGATGATTCGAATTGAGTCTTTTGCAATGAACCAATATTATAGTCTTTTGTAGCGTAACTTATTCTTTAGCGTTGGACTATTTCGCTATTGTTTGTATTAATAATCATCGACGTACGCAGTTTGAATTATGGCACTTGGATGGCCAAACTACATTATTTTCAATAGGACATCTCATTGTATATTCTAACAAATAAAACTACATTGATTCGTCTAACAACCTATTATAAAGGAAATGAAGCCTAGTTAGATCAAAATTGTCATTCTAATGAAATCGTTTCTTTTGACTAATAAACCATCAGCCCTTGTAACGTCTTACTGTAACCCTTTGGCTGCGAGCGCAAAGTCGATAAGACCAATCGCTAAGTCGCAAGCAAATGGAAAGGCGTCAGTAAGAAGGGCGAGCACAAATATTGACAAAGCACTCAGCGACAATTCCGGAGACTCACGCTCAACCAAGTGGCAGTATTTTCACAATAAACATCCGTTGTATTTGGTAGGGAAATGCTGTAGTTCATCTACTCGCTTGCTGCTACATGCTTGTTTTTATGTACTACCAATTGACGAGGATTTTCTCGTACGAGCTCAATGTTTCCCAATTACTTTTTTGTGTGAAAATAGTAGTTTTGTTGAGAGATATGTCAATATTGAAATGATCTCCAACAAAACGGTTTAGTTTTGTGAATTGTTTTAGTTTAACGCTCGCAAAATGTTTTTGGATGTCGCTATTTTGTTGATTCGGCTTAGCGTGTTTGATAGCTTTAGACAAACAAGTACTTTTTGTATTCATGTGTTTTTAAATAATTTAATAATAATACGGTTAAATTGCATTTTATATCTCAAATATATTTGAATTTTAAAACAAGCTGCAACATGAAAAAAATATTATATTTATTGCACAGGATTATTCTAAGGAATTATGAAAATATCCCTTCCAAGCTTTAATAGGTTATTGTGAGTATTTCTATAAAATTGGCAATCGTACAAATCATTACATGAAAAATTCTATGAAATATGGTAAAATACTATGAATTACTAAGTAAATACGTCATTTTGACGCTCAAACTGCTTCAGAACCCTTTACCCGAAATCTTATTAAAGTCCCACAAACGGAAAACCGAAAAACAATTTATTCGTGCTACTAGTGAATAGTGACGTCACCGCCTCAAACCCACCTGGTGCAATCAGCCGCTGTCAGCTTGAGACGGGTTAACTTAACGCGTGTAAATAAATAGAAAAGAGACGACATTTAATTTGGATTTTCGGGTCGAGAAGCCATTAAGTTTAGGAAGTTTTGTACGTTAAATCGATGGAGTTTGGAGGTTTTACGGCAAGATTTGTTATAATTCAAGTCATGATATTTATGTAAAATTTTGCACAAGATAAATGGTACAGCAGGAGTTGTGGAAGTGTCCCAGGGGTGGGGGACCTCAATACCTACCAATGTAACGCCACTTCCCCGTTTATATTCAGCAATATTTAGTGGTTCAACTGTTATCCCCATCCATTCATGAGTCAAAGTTAACTTTCTGTACATGAAGCTTTGTTCCACAATGGACGAGTCTTAGCAAAGAGGTGACTGTTATCCAACAGGATCCTAGATCGTGTAGTCGCTGGTTTATTTACTTTTATGTCTTACAACAAAAATAAATAAGATCTCGTAAAATATTTATTGTTATTGTTTTAATCAGTGCCATGTTTAGTGTACATAATAATGTATTTATTAACACCATAACCTGACAATAGGTCGATAAACTTCCATAAAATGAATTTATGGGCGGTCAAGAGAAGGACAACGGTATCGCATGATCTGCCGCCGTAACTAAACTCTGTAATCCTGTGAGTCGATAATGGGAAATAATGGGAATTAACGAGGGATTAAGGTTTTTTCTACGAGCGAACATATGCAATTAATTATTTAAAACTTATTTCACTGATATTTGAGGTCGATTACGGCTGAGAGAAAAAGAGTACGTTACGGTACGTAAAATGGTATTTATTTCATGGTATCATGTGCTAAACACCGTGAATTATTAGGAAACTGAAAGTCATGGATTTTCGCATCGTGTAAAAAAGGGCTATATTGTCCACAGAAAAGCGTGTCCTACGTGCACGTTTAGTTCACTGTATGTTATAATATATTCGTTTAATACTTTAAAAGCTTAAAAAGAACTATTCTAATCGCTGTCATCAGATGTAGCTGTCTGTGGTCGGGCAGAATCCGATAATGAGATCTCGGGTGTTAGTGTCACTCCCAATGTTTACTTTTTGTGTGCCAAGTATTTAACGAGACGGACTTTTTTATTCAAATAATCATTTATGTGATTTATAGCAAATTAGCATAATGTGAACTAAAGCCATGTTGAATATAATATACTATAGTTTGAACTAAAGACGACCCTTGACGACGTAGCCTTGTTGGAAGCGACCCTGCCTGCGAAGCGAGGATTCCCGGGTTTAATTCTCGGCTGGGGCAGATATTTATGTGACAAATAATACTCAAGAGTGTTATAGTGATAAAGAACAGCATGTATATAGCCTTCAGTAAATTATATTGAATATCGGGAAAGCTTATTTATTAAAATACTTTACATTTAAATGTAATAAGAAAGTGAGTAAGAATTTATTTAACTTAATTATTTTTTCACGTGTAAACTAATTGTTTACACATTAGCATCAACGTTAGCATCAACATTAAAGAGATAAATACAAATAATGACATGCTCTGCAAATTATGGCTGACTGATTTATTAACTAAACATAATCGTCTCCTAATGTAATATTAAGTTCTTGCACTGTATATCACACTAGTAATCCATTACAGCGCCCGTATCCCATTTGTGTATAATTACCAATAGCGCGCAGAAGACAGGACTATTTATTTGTTCGAAGCCCTCATCGATCTTAATCTGCGGGGTAAAGGCGAGGACACTCTGGACTTGTTTTTAATGCCTTCGACGGTTCACAGATTAAACTGATACGTTTCTGTGCCGAATTATTTTTTTTCCGACTGCGCGACGCAAAGAAGTGTCAAGTGTTTATCAGTCTGTGTATGTTTGTTCCTATGTGGCGTTGTAGAGATGAAACGCGTTGACTGATTTTGATGATTCTTACGTCAATCGATTCGTCTTAACCTTGCAAGTGATACTAAACACATGACAATAATCAAAATTCATCACAGCCACAACCAGACGTCATATTGTCAAAACAAAAAAAAATTCGTCTAACTAAATCAATTAGGATATAGTTGAATAGGTATTTAAAAATCATTTTTAGGTTCCTTTCATTATTTTTAATTTTAAGTTACAGATAACGATTTAAAGTTATTTAAAAACCATACTCGTTAATACATTAACTCCCTTTGGCTTCAACCCATTAATGGCCCACTACTGGGCACGGGTCTCTCCTCTTGAGGAGGCCTAGAGCATACTCCACCACGGTGCTCCAGTGCGCATTGGTGGAGGTGGTAAAACCCGACTGTACACAAAAACTAAAAAGAAAAAACAAGCAACGACTGTTAATCCTTCTATAAAGTTGTTCAGTTGTTGGTGATGTTGTTGTACTTTTAACAACATTCAAAACTTTTGAGTTCGTTATTTCTATTTATTTTTTGTGCGCAGTCGGGTGTCTTGTTTTTTTAAATATTTTTTTAACAATTATCGATGATATATCAACTCACTTGCAAATAGTATGTAATTGGATGGAAATATCAGCTTTCGCATGCATCGTGAGCATCTTATTCTTATAAAATATGCACTTCCAAATGATTGCATGCACCCTTGCGCCTTGCATTCCATGGTCAGTGTGCACTAAGCCTTACAGGGTAAACAAACGTTGACCGGAAACATTAGTAACGCGATCATCCGACGACGTATTATTTCACGTCGTGTTCCATCTTACTGCGATTCGTATGCCATTAGTTTAGCTGACAGCTGCAGTGCGCAGTGACCTCACTGACGTTGTTTCGGGTTCAGCTCTGGTCTTAGATTAGATTAGTTAAGGCCTTATTAAGGCTGAAGTGGTGCATTTTGGTACAATTTAACAATGTTACAGATACATACATTATTTACGATGCACGTGAATAAATGCATGAAGAGATAGATTGAGGCCCCTTACATTAAAAGATACTTGAGTCCAAAAAGTTATCAGCTATGGACTGCTACAAATGGTTAACTTCTAGCAGTTTGTCTTCCTTAAATCATACCTAATTTCTATCTTGTTGGTTGAGTTGATATTATATAATAAATTAAAAATAACTCGCTAATACTTTTAAAACTTTAGCAATTTCATTCATCAAATCTTAATCAAACCGAACAAAGTTAATGACACGAAAACACACACAGCAAGCTGTTAGCCGCGAGTTGTTGATTAAAATTAATAACTCCTTCCCGAGACTTCTGAGGAATTAAACAAACAACTGAATTACTTCAAGGTGAGGATGTATCGGGAGCTACTTGAGTCTTTGAAATTATATGTTCATTAAGTAGCTCTTAATTATGATATTACAATTTACAAAAATGCTTTATTACATCACATACGATTTTATTCGTCTCTAGATATTTAAATAATAAATAGTAATAGGACATCAGAAGTAAATTGGGTACGATTTTGATTGACTTATATTCAAAAGTTATGACTATTTTGGTTTTACATTCAGGTTAATTTTTAACTTTGGAAAGCCCAAAACGCACCTATGTTGTAGATCCTCATAGTTTCTTTCCTTCAAAAAGCAGAAGGTGAAAGACTCGTAGCATGCTTGTTAGTATAGGATATGGAGAAATCCTCCACATGAATAAAAAACTTTCTTCTCTCTACTTTCTTGACCGGTAATGCATCTTTCCGTGTTGGTGTTGATAATGTCCAAGGTCGTCGATGACCAGTATTAGCTTAGCCGTCAGTCGGTTATTCATATAGAAAGCCTTCTTAAACGGTTTTATTTAGCTTTCTCTGTCTGTGTGGGGTAATTTTGGAAGCTTAATTTGACCTGCTTCCTCTAATATCTTAATTTTTTTTAAATTGGTTTAGTTCTGATAAAAGTGTATAAGCATACCCTGATAGTACACTCAGGTTTGGTTCTGGTAGAGGAAACTCCTTGACGGCTTACATGGTCTAAGATGGATCTTGGCGCGACCTCCAATCATTGGTGGATGAAAAGTATTTTATATGCAATTGATCCATTTGGGCTTCAAGAATTCTTGTCCAGACTAGAATTCATTAAAAATTTCAAGAATGCAAACGTTGGGTTTGCATTTTCTATAGGCTCCGTACTTTTGGTTGGTATTAAACTTATTTTTTAAAGTCATTCCTGCAATGTTTAATAAAAAGTCATTTTTAATTACATACATCATGTATTTAGGTTTCAAACTTTAATACCTTGTTACATTATTAAGATTACTGCATGATACAATTTGACATGCTCATGGTACCCCAATCCTTACGTCCAAAATTCAGCCGCGTGGTCGGAGCGCGAACTCCGCTGACAGTCACCGACCCGAAGATTGTTTCTAATACGTATAATCCTGGATAACTTTATTACCATTTATTATAATGTATTTGAGAATATTTCAGTCTGAACGAAATAAGAATTTTATTTCAGACTGATTTTGTGTATATAAAATGAGTCTGAAATAAAATATATAAATAAAGTTGCCAAGGCTTACTCACACTCTCTTTAAAGTCATCGCTGAAAAACAGTCATAGGATATAATGAAGATTTATTCAAAGTTGGTTTTTTACAAACACGCCACGCCATCAATGTAAAAATAGCTATGTAAATGGTCCGGAAAAAATAGCGACATGAAGAATTTGAAGGAGTTTTTTTCTTTCTCACAATACTGTTACAAAAATCTTACTACGATTGTACATCAATATCATGTTCAAATATTGATCCTTAATAAAATTAGTACTTCTATCACCACCAGGCTACAGCATAGGCATAGCGACATAAAGATGATTTTTAGGAAGCATGGTCCAAATAGAATTCTGATCGGACAGTCAGACTGATACTTGACTGAGCACACAGTCTGAGACCTCGTCGGTGAATATTCATGAACGAATTTCAACTGGGCATACATTCGACACCGCTGTACGCTGCTGCACTCCTGATACAATCGATTCATGATTTTTTAAATAAATTTGAATTGAGTGAAGTAGATGCAAACTACTGTTAGGTTTGTGATATTTTAGGTTATAGTTTAGTCGAGAAAAAATTGTAAAGTAATCATACACAAATGATAAACCTAACTATCATAATTAATAACACTGATTCATATGAATAAAATACTACTAGACGTATGAGTAAATTAAGTTACAAACAGTTCAACTAAAGCATTAGTAACAAATACATCTAACATTTAATTTAACTCCTGTACGAATTTATTGAAGTTAGTTTCCAATTTGGTTGACGATAATGATGACTAAACAGATAACAAAATATAAAGATGAATATGAAGATGTAGCCAACTTCAAAGTTGAATTTCAAATATTAGCTAAGATCACTATCATAAACTTTTGGAATATAAACTCCACCGCTAAAATATTGAGACGAAAAGTCTGTCGCTAACTGCGAAAGATAGCATCGATACTTCTTCCTGCTCCGAAAACTGGGGTAAAGGTGGAGATGCACTGAGTGCATCGCTGATAAAAAGTCTACAGCGACCTTTGATATTCTTTAGGTTTATCTGTGTAATTCTTATTTATATTTAGCTCACTTTACTGAACACAGATAAATCTCAATCATCTGTTATTCACAGATGATACTTATCATTAGCATCAGTACTGCAATCGTTTCCGAAGGTAAAAATCAATTTTGTCATCCATTTTCAGTCATTTTCTTTTCTTAATATACTGTAATCGGTGTACATAAAATTGGTTTTAATAATAAAAATAATATCTGCAAAATAAATATATTCAAATTTGGTCCAGACACCAAGATATTTACGTCAGTATCATAAAACAGTGCTAAAATGTCATTTATGATGATGAGACATTCCGGTAGTGGAGCACTGAAACATTCTATCAACATAAACATTTTCCAGTTCCCAGTGTATCTCGCCCTAAACACATTACGTGTGTAGTGTCAGTGTGGCCGTGACGGATCGTTCGTTGCGACCGTCAACAGACTGCAGCGCAACCGCATGCAAAAATGTTCCAACGTTACCGACTATTTATCTTACTTTAAGTGAAATTTACTTTAGTTACAATTTGTGCAATTTACTATAAGGAATTTCAAGTTTTTTGTTGGTAAATAACCGATTAATAGACGAGCTACCTCATGATATATGGTCACTGTGACACATGATATTAGTAATAACTAATAAAGTCAATAATAAGCATAGGACGCTCCCGACCAGGTGGACTGACGACCTGAAGAAGACAGCGGGCATCCGCTGGATTCAGAAGGCTCAGGACCGGCCAGAGTGGCGCAAGTTAGGGGAGGCCTATGTCCAGCAGTGGACCTCCAAGGGCTAATGGATGGATGGATGGAATAAAGTCAATACCGTTGTATTGCCACTAGATTGGAAGCGGCGACTTGCAATATTCAAAATTAACATTTAAAATAAAATTTCATGGCTTTATTTCTTACGTTGTAATGAGACGCTAACACACATTGGTCTCATTTATGACAGTTGTAAACAATTTCAAGACATAAATGCAAAATCTCTAAAACCTGAATAAAAATCCACCATCATTAACAACCAACCCTCCCGTCTCTCAAATTAAACGATACTCGATGTCGAAATTTTGCCAGCATTTTGTTCCTTACAAAAAGGTGATTGTCTACAAATTTAATAACAGATTTGAATGACCCCTCCCTGGAGTGTGGCCCTGTGACTGAGGGATGTTGTAAGAAGATTTCGATCATCGATGACAAGATAGAATAGGTACGAGATACACTCGGCGCCACACTAAAAATAGGTGTTATTTTGCCCACATTTCTTAAAGTGTTTTAAATTTTAATAAAATAACGCTTCGCTTTAATGGTACCATCAATGGAATTACTTTTACAATTATTAGTTAAAATATTGCCAAATTTAATTTATTTCATAGATATGCAACACAAATCAGTTCTTCATAATACTTATAATAATATACCTTAAATTTTTACTTTCCCAAGTAAGGAATGCGAGTACTTCAGAAATACATACAGAGTAAAATTTAGTATTAAAAAATTTCTTAATATTACAAAACTTATAAACAAATTACTTTTTAGGGTTCCCAACAAAAAAACGAAAAACGGAACCCTTCTAGGATCACTCGTGCGTCTGGGTGACCGCCATTCACAGCCAATTTCCTCCAAAACTACTGGACCAACTGTGTTTAGTTTTGGTACTCGTGTGCAATTTTGTGACTTAAAGAAGAAGGTATAAAGAAAACAAATGTATTAAAAAAAAATTAACGACTTAAAAAATTAAAAAGAACTGTTTTGCAAATCGTATCGTGTAGCATGTCAAATGAAAGGGCTTATTGTAAGAATCTCAAATATATTTTTGTTATATTTGTGCAATGGATAGTTTAAAAATTATTCAAAAAAGAACGAAAATTGAAGACGAAAATTGACCATTCCCCCTTATATCCGTAACTACTGAGGCTTGAATTTTAAGAAAATTACAGAAAATAGTTCTTTAGTTATATATTACAGGGTAAGGCTACAAGAAGTCTATGATCTAAAAAAAGGGAAAAAACAAATGAAATAGAAAAATAACTGTAAACACATAATCAACTTACGGAATCCTCTCTAAGCGAGTTTAAGGGATTATTTATGCTGCACCGATCCGGACACGCACTCACAACTCACACTTATCAAGTTTTATTTACAAAATTAACCATGACAAATAAAACAGCGATTTTAGTTAAGATCAAAAGTTACACACACCCTAATTACCAGGTGTGCCACTACCCTATGATGGATTGTTTCATCAAATTATTTGGTCCTCGTTTTGCGAGGTTTAACGAGAATAGGAGCGGGGATTTAAAGTCGAATTGATTTAGTTCCCGCTACATAAAAAATGTTAATAATTTTATTTTATAGATTTAGTCACTATTGACTTGCTCCCTATAATTTAAGAAGGTCTTTGCTTATTTGATTATCTGGGTTCTTTGATTGTGATGTGCGAGTCAAACTCGTTATTTTTTCAGTAACATCAATGCTTGCTGTGTAATTTCTAAGCTTTATTCTCTTGTTGCTGGAGACGCTCGCTATTATTAATCTACTGAAGTGTTATTACGAAATATAATAATATTTTTTGCGCGTATTTGTGCCGCTTAAATACTCACCCTAATCTCATGCTAGCACTCTACGGTGTCGTAAGTGGCAACAGAAGCCGGCCCACTTGGTGTAAAGGCTTCAATAAAGATGGTGGCTATAGGTGAATCGTCAGATCGTTGGTCAGCTAGCTGGATAAAAACAAACTAAAGATTTATATTTACATCCTGTATAATAAGTTTCTCATAATATTATTTAATTTAATTATATAAAAGCAACTTCAATTTACAAAAACTACTAATATTTAGCAAAAGCTGGTAAAAACATCACGTATACTTTGAAATTTTCGTCGAGCATAATAGGTAGATGCTACAATTCATTTCTCGCTCTGAGAAAAGTCGGTGATAATGCAAATGGTACTCTAGCTCTTTCAACTTAAGTTTCAAGTTCCTTTACAACTGAAAGATTTCAGTGTACTTCTGCTTAATTCATCTATATTATGCCAAAGGACTAACGGCACGATAGTCGGAAAGCTTGTCTTTGAACAAGATGGTTAAAGTTTTGAGATTACAGCGGCTTTTGCAGATTAATAACAAGAAGAACTGTTAGTAGTAAATTGTTCATTTGTATGTAGCCTTTTAGTTAAGTATCATATTTAGATTTGGTTCTGCCTTGGTTTTTATTAATACTTAGCTCACAAACAAGCACTTAATGGTTATTATGGACATTAGTGATATGTAAGTAATCTATGTATGCAAGACATCACCGATGCGTTGCCATAAAAAATAGCAGGGAAGAAATAACTGGCCCTCAAGCCAATTAACTATTTTAAGAATTGGGCTATAATGGTCAGGTGATCAAATAACGTGTATATCTTCCTTTTCGTGATCATCGTTGTCATTTCATCATGTCCATTGTCTTCTAAAGTAAACCAAACATTTTAGTTGTTTGATCGCTCGAAGTTGCATTACGTTACTCTTGTCCCATGTTCCTCAAATAAGTACTAGACATACATATACGAGTAATACATATTTCATGTTAATCAAACACATTGTGGGTGTTTCTGTGGTCGGAAATCTGATGCCTCATTTGGAAGTTTTGCATTTCCCACAACATTCACACTTTCAACCTAAAACACAAATTACTCAACATACCTTCATTCATTGCCGAATGAGAACATGTGAAAGCAAAATGTCGAATTAATGGAGAAAACCCAAGAATTTGTACCTATAAGTAGGTACTAATCCAATAAAAGCAATGAATCAAATAAAGTCAATTAGTACATTTAAAAGCGACACCAAAACTGTTTTCTTTGAATAATAAATTTAATCAAGCACTAATTCGTTAATTAATTTAGGCATGGAAAGATCTGACTTCATTGGCCAGAGTGAAAGTTTGTCCTTTGCGCCGTCGCCTAATAATTTCTCAAAGAGCCCTTTGCCCTTTAATATTTTTCAAAGAGCTGAACTTGCTGGTCTCAGCTGATCCAGCAGTTTTGCTTTTAAATAATTAAGAAATAAAAAAATACTGTCATGCTAATTAGACGTAGCTTTAGCTGATATCAGTATTGGGTTTGGGGAGATTTTATTTGGATTATAAATTCGGACTCTCACGAGTCCGCTTTAAGGAAGACGATAAGTTTTTGATGTAGATTTTTAATGTGATAAAATTTAACCTTGAACAGACATGTATTAGTGTTTGAGTGATTTTTGTAAGAAAAAGTTATATCGTAAACGATAAATTAGTCTTTTAGATAAGATTTTTTCCTAAACATAGAACATTCTATAGTCCTTACAAAATTGTATGTGTGTAAATTTTCTTTGCTCGAGATATGAACTCATATATAACAAAAAAAGGCAAAATAAATGTGATAATCAAGCAATTTTGTAAAGTATTACTTATGTACCTTAAGATTCAGAATAATATTTTGCATAAAATATGTTATCTATGACAGCCATTGATTTCTTGATTTAAAAAAATACACAAAATACCAGTTTCACCCCAAACTTTGCACTTTGTGCCCGATGTTCCCCTCCCATTATTTGGTAAATTTAATCAGCCCTGACAATATTGCTGTGTTCGTTAACTCACACCCTCAGACAGACAGACAGGCATAATCCAATTTGGCCGCATATGTATGTGCAATAACGTAAAAATGCTTGCATTGACAGAAGTCCAATTCCAAAAGTATGTATTTACCTTTAATTTTTAAATTCCTCAGAAGTTTACGGATAATAAATCATAACTTATTCCATAAATAGAAGAAGTTAATAATTTAAGAAATAAATACACGCTTTTATATAAAAATGTGACTGTTAACTATTAAGAAGTTCCTTCGGAGGTAGTGCTATAAAATGATTAACAAGTAAACAAATATAAACTTGTAGAGTACAACCTTAAACGTAGTCACTGTGTTAGCATCGAAGCTGTTTGGGCAATAAAAGAATATCTCTGAACGAAACACCAATTTGCGTTGATCGTAAACAAAGCGACTAGCGGGTACCAAGTAAACCCGCGACTTAAACACTACTACTAAAGCCAGTATGAACACAGCCTAGTGCCAGCAAAAACTGCTTTAGCAATTGAATAATCCATTTCGATACTGTCTAAGTAAGGAATGCGTAGCGAGAAAATCAGTCATACCCATGGGCCGTCTTCGATAGTTATTTTTCTATTGATGCAGTCCAAATGGATTGTTCAAATGGCATAGCCATTGTAACCTACTATAATCTAAATAGTACCTAATAATAATTCGGTCACTTATATATAAACATATGTATACACTAAATAATATCTTTTCTAATAATATTATATTTAATGTGAAAGTTTGTGAAGATGAATAAATGTTTGATACACTTATTATTTACTACAAAAAACGCAGGCAAGGCAGAGGGCAGAAAGAGAGAGAGAGAGAGAGCTAGTGCTACATAATAATAAGCTCTGTAGACGATAAGAGAACGATTAAACTCAGGCCTGTTGAAGACCTTGATACCTCTTAAGAAACGTATTAAGTATATCCGATAGTAAAAACACTCACTACTGACTCCTGAAGTACGATCGTTCTAAAAGAAAATAGTTACAGGCTTTCAATGTAATACAATTGTCATTCGCTCTGTGTGTAAACTAGATAGATTTTCTCTGTACAGTGGACGATTACAATTTACTTGCTTTTGCTACTTAAAAATGAAAGAAAACTAGTTCGTATTTTCGTCATTGCCTGACACTTGAACCGAAATACTTGATAGTAATAGCGCAGCGGGCGCCGGGTAGCCATATGGCACCCCAAACATGTTTGTATAAAGCTTTTCGTTCTTTGGGCCTATTTCGTGGAATTAGTCATGAATTAATTTTGTGCATGGGCTTTTTAATAAATTGGTAATGTCTTTATGCAAAAATTTACCTGCCGCCTAGATTAACATTGGATAGGGATTATAATAAAGATTTTTTGCAAATGCCAAAGAATTTTTTCCCCGCATTTCAGTGGCAACAGGCCTGTTGGTATATCGGTCGTATTATGGAGTATGAAATGGTTACTGTGCATGATAGTACTTATCTAGTGTAGACACACACACAGACGTCTTAATAATGGTAAAATCAAGACGGATCTTGCAACAGAAACGGTAGAGAAAAGTAAACATTTTAACTTGCTTCAAATATTTTAATTTTAAAATATGGATGAAGTTAAGATTTTTGGCTCGTCGCCTTATGCTCATTACCTTTGTAATTAAACTACAAGTAAATATAAGATAAGAGGTGTAACCCAAGAGCTTGCACAGTTAAGCATTCCTATAAAACGAGGAAATGCTGCCAGCATCTTGGAAACTACGCCGTTGGGGTTTGCATACATTTTAGATTAAGCAAGAATGTAAGATCTTTGCACTGTTGGGCTCTGCTGGGCTCGAGGTCTCCTCTCACAACGCGAGGGATACAGGCCATAGTCTACCACGCTGGCCAAGTGCGAATTAGTAGAATTCACACACCTTTGAGAACTCTATGGAGAACTCTGTGGTGTGCAGATTTCCTCGGGATGTTTTCCTTCACCGAAGCAAGTGATAATTAACTTCTAATACGCACATAATATTTGAAAATTAGAGGTGCCAGGAATTGAACTCGTGCCCTTCATTCGGGAGACCAAAATTCTAACCGCTAGGCTATTATTGAATCAATATATGAATAAAATTAATATTTAATATTTAATAGAAAGAAAGAAAGAAAGAAACATTTATTCAGTCGCAAGCATGCAACAGCATTAATTTCTATGAAAGTATATATTATAAATTAAAATAAGACTAATTGAAATTGAAGTTGCAACCGTCAACAGAAAAGGGTCGCACTCAGAATATGGCGCAGCAAGTGGAAGGTACCAACCTACTACGCCTCTGATTTTCAGTGCGCCCGTTTGTCGCGTGTAGATCGGCGAGTGGCGCCGCAGTATCCTTAAAATTTTCCTAAACTGCAATTTCGATCAATGCAACTACCAACAGTATGTTAATAAGCAACATAATACAAAAGAAAAACAATGCAAAATTACAATTAACTTTAGTTTAAAATGGCTATCCAAAATAAAAATACTATAAAATTAAACAGAATCGGTTAAAGAAATTAATAAAAATAAGAATGAAAGTTTAACAATATTATATAATATAGGCGCGAGAACATTACGAAGATTTGCAACGATAGTCAGCTATACCAAACAAGTAAGTACATAATTTAAAATGTTGAAAATAGACTAACCAAATTAATATTATGTGTGTGTGTGTGTGTGTGTGTGTGTGTGTGTGTGTGTGTGTGCGCGCGTGTGTGTGTGTGCGAGTGTGTGTTCGTGCGCGATTGTGTGTGTATTAAAGCGTTTTTTGCAGGTTTAATAAGTGTATTTTATATCTGAATTTAAAACTTGTAACAACTTGTAACAAGTTGTTCCAGCATTTGGTGGCGCTATACTTAAAACTACCACGGAATGCTGCAGTGCAATATCTGGGATATATTAGCTTGAAAACAGAGGACCTGGACGCGTGCAAAACATTGCAATGTTTGGACCATTGCAACTTATTATACAAGTATGGTGGACATTCATCTAAGACAATGCCGAATAACAATGACGCAAAGTGTAACTGTCGGCGTAAATTCATTTTCAAAATATTAGCGTCATTTAAATAAGGACTAACATGGGCTCGGGGTGGTATGTCAAAGACGTATCTTGCACATGCATTTTGGACTCGCTGGATTAGGCTTTGGGAACGCGCTAGTAGCCTTGGACCAATGACAGTGGCCTAATAAACAATTAATTAGTATTTCTATCACTAAGGTTTTCTATCAAGCGAGATTGTCACACTTCTCAATGAAACTGTATGTGTTTAGTTAGTAACTTGTTTTGCAACTTTTGAAGAAGGGTGAATATTTTGAAATAAGATTGCAATTTTCTCCGTAAGACGCGATCGATGCAGCATCTGTTATACATATTATACCGTCTACGAGCCAACTAACACGTTATTTTCATGGTACGGTGTTTACTTTACTGGCTTATAAAAAATCCTCACCACCACGTTTGAACTTTTTATCTGTACACGAACGGTATCTTTCTTTCCTGTAGAGTATTTTATGTAAATTGCTGACAAATGAGTAGACTAGTCTTACAGTAAATGGTCAGTAACACCAAAGGCACTGCCAAAGCGTAGTCTGCCAAGCTAGAAGAGAAATGAAAGAAGTAATTGACTCTCAGGCCCCCAATTGGAACGCGTTTGGTGGCTGATTTAGGTAACATGGCAATAGCCAGCCAGGCAGGTTCCACGGAAAGATAATTATACAACTATTAATACGAGTATTAAAGACTAATACCATCCGCGACATATTATATTAGTGCAGAGAGTATGTTTGTGTTTGAAAAAAGGTGTAGAATTATTCAAATATGTGGTAAATGTTGTAGATACTATCTACTGATAAAATTATTATACAAATAGCAAAGAGTTTCATTCAAAAATGCTCAAAGGAATAACGAGGACGGAAACACTTTAGTAGACTTTTGTTATGGAAATAATTGGCAAAGTCCTCGTTTCTACAGTACATTTTCTAGGGATTTTAGTAGTACTATGTAATTTCAGATCTAGAGATCAGGCACAGATAAAGGATATGGCGGAATTTAATCGTGACATTTCAGTTTTTAAATTAACCATAATTTATCATGGTGAAGTCTGAATGTTTTCTCACCCAATTTTATTTTGCCCCCATCGTTAAGATAACCAGTTTCTTAAAATCCGGCCGAATAATCCCACTCAGGACTCCGAAAAAACAAAGTCAATTAACGTTAAAAATTTTTTGAATTTTTATTTAATTTTGAGATAGCTTCAAAGTAATAAAATGCGTCTTAGAAATTAATGATTTATTTCAATAGAGGAAAATATCATAAACTTGCATACCTGAGAGTTCACTGTATTAACTACGCACAGATATATGAAATCTGCCTATTCACACTAGGCCATTCGGGTATTCCAAACATATCCGCATACGAATTTAAAATTAATTCGATGTACTAACCCCGCACACTAAACTGTGGGAACGTTGCGCTGGTTCATCGAAAGCATTTCTATGTTACTTTGAATATTTTATGAATGGTGGCTTGCTTTGAAGGTAATACTTGTAGAGCACTCCAATTTTCCATCAATGCATTGCTCACTCAAGCAGTTGTGAACCTCGGGAAGATTCTTGTATAGTTAGTCAGCTATAATTATTGTGCATTGTAGTAAGGTATCTTCTTGTTTTCTGATTAGTGGTAGTTATTCTGTCAGTTAGGTTTTCACAAGCTATTGTTACTTATCAACATCTTTGCTAACCTTACTTGATCTCAAACTAACTGTAAAGTTTCAGGTTTCGTTTAAATTTCAAAAGCCAGTAAAAATTGGCATGAGTTTTTATGCTTTAAGGGCGTTAAAGTATCTGTCAAGTTCTCATAAGTTGCAGATGTTCAGGAGTTTTTTTTATAGACTATAGCTGTGAAAAGCGAAACTAAACTTCTTTAGTTTGATCTACACGTTTACGTCCTTTCTTTGCGATCATCCTTTATCATAAGCAGTCCTACTAGGGCAAACTCTAGTGTATCTTAAGTAAAACTAACATCTTACGTTGTCTCAAAAGTTAGTTCCAACTTTAAAATGTAGGGTTTCCGCTGGATCACGAAGTTTTTTCATAAGATATAAAAGTTATAAAGGAAGTTTCCCAATTTCACTCCAGAACATATACCAGAACATTACAGTTCTGAGATTCATAAACAATTTAAAAAGTCACGACTTTGACAGGACTGCTATCATTCATTAATAGAAACAGGCTCATACACTGTTACTAGCAATTAAGATGACAGTAATTATTAAGCACTAAATTATTAAGAGTAATAATCATATTTTTATGAATCACATAATCTGCTGAAGTAGAAAATCAAATTAAGACGATGAAAACAATTTCATATCCAATAAACTTTATAATGAATCTAGGCAATGAAATGAATTCATTCTGACAGTTCTATTTATTCACTTTCAGGGGAAGCGGAAGTGGCTCTCGTACAATCAATCACATTCCATTGTGTGAACCAGATCTCACCTTAATGTATTTAAGTTACGGGCAATTCCAATTGAATAATGAAGATTTATAGAACTTGGTGTTTCTGCTGTCGGCGAATCTATTACTCAGTTTGTAAATGTTAACGTAACAATAAAGTAATAATCACGTCCAGATGACTTTAATCCATTAGCAGATTAGTGCAGGCCAAGAGGTTATTGGTCAACCCGAGTGACTTTATCCAGAGAACGACGTAATAATAATACATTGAATTTGTTTAGATGTGCTATGCCCAGTTTCGCGACATTAATATTTTTATTTGAATTCATTTCAAAAAGTATTGCTAAATCTCTTTATTGTTCAATTCTGAAAGGATTTGTTTCTTGAAATTGTGCCAACCCTATGACTGTGACTTTAAGATCAGGTTAAGATTATGCAAGGAATATGGTATTATTATTATCCTACTCAGAAATTTTGTATGATTAAGTCACGTAACAAAAACTTATGAAAAATTTGTTATTTGATGCTTTTTCATCAAAAAAATTGGTTGTCTGTAAAGTCGGTTTACGGACAATGGTTTTACGTGATAACGTCTATTTCGTAGAAGAATAATTTATGATATAAATATTGTCAATTCGCACATTAGGAACGGGAAATAGAATGAAAATTACAATTTTACATATTAAATTACAGATATATATTTCGTTTTATTATAATATCCTATAGGTACTTGCGTTATTAGTACTTATTTGAAATCTTCAGTTACGTATTTGTGTGTTTTTAAAATCTATCCGTAATCACGTATTTGCATAATTACGTAAGAACGTAATGGAAGCCCTACGCACGGAGCCGCGGTGCTACTCGCCAGTTGTGTCAGCTTGAACATGGCTTGACGCGCCACCGCGACCCGCGTATCTAGCTAGATTATAATATTAAATTTCATACTAACTAAACGATTTTAAACATATTTGAGTTGAAAATTTGGTTTAAATCGTTTTAAATATCAGGAGCTGCGCGACATCTGTGATTTTCTTGACTACAACTAAAGTCCGAGTCGATGTACTGTGTAAAGTTCTTTCAAGTAGTTTATATCTATAAACAGAGATGACGCTATTGTAGATTTTCGTTTTCATATAATAATAATACGTACGAGCTACGAGAAATCATTTCTTTTCAAAAGATTGTAAAATAAATATCAGGAGCTGCGCGACATCTGTGATTTTCTTGACTACAACTAAAGTCCGAGTCGATGTACTGTGTAAAGTTCTTTCAAGTAGTTCATACCTATAAACAGAGATGACACTATTGTATATTTTCGTTTTCATATAATAATAATACGTACGAGCTACGAGAAATCATTTCTTTTCAAAAGATTGTAAAATAAAATAAAAATGAAATGAAATACCACGTTTTCGAGAATGCCTTCCAAGCGGACCGATTACGCTTGAGTGGGAGATAGACGGCCGGTCTAGCGTGCCTCTCTCTCTAATGCTGCGCGCGCTTCCGTGACGTGAGCGGCCGTTACTCGGTTTTCGTGAATGCCTTTCAGGCTCATCGTCTTTATAAACGTTATCACGTTAAAACCTTTTGGTTTTGCATAACATTAGCTGGTTTACGGCACCATCTAAACAGAAAGTTTGATTGCTATTAAATATTGATATTACTCTGGTTTATCTCTTTTGAAGTTTTCCGAAACCATGGAGAATCTAAAAATTCACTACAATCAAGAGGCGCCAATTTAAAACTGAATTAAAGTTCTCCGAGTAGTATGTTACCTGATCTGTCTTGGTGTCGAACTTTTTGTGTCATGTCAAGCAGTAGGCGCTTTAGTCTCAAAGTCCTGAATCTAGGTTACCGGAACTAGGTTTCTAGAATTTCGAGTTGTGTGACATTGTTTTGCCGGACAAATAGGAATGTTGCGGGCAAACTTCTTCAGGCTAAGACGCTTCCCGTCAAACACTTCATTCGAGAACGCCACTGTTAAATATCTTTAGTCTATTGTCTTTATATATGCTGTATATTTTGTGGTCATACGATTTCTGATTATGTTTACATTACATGAGGCACTAAACATTTCATACCTCTTGAGAATTAGCAAACGGAATTATCATAATGTTATTTGTCTAATAACCGTTACACTTAGTTTACTTTGCAATATTTACCTGACAACGGAAGAAAATACCCAAAATGCAACATCGATTCCAAATTCAGAACCCATCTCGTTGGCGAAGGTTATCAAATATTTATACTTTACCCAAAATCAGGTGGCACTGTAGTCAAACATTAACTTATTGAAAGTAAAAAAATAAGGCACAAAATAATGCGGTAAAATAAATTAGCTTGTAATACTGTTAGGAGCCGCCCGTTGTTTTTATAGCGTAAGCTGATGGATCCTGATAATCCCCGCCGTTGTTTTGTTAGCTTTAGCCTACGGGTTTATCGCGCACAGTTTTATACAGTAGACCTTCTGAAGGGTAAGGTTCAGGCCAAACAGCCATTGCAATCCGACGGGCTACTCTGGTATGCTTAATATTTCACTCTGTATGGTTAATTCGGACACGTAATTATAAGCGAATGGCAAAATAAAGGCAGGTGCGATGCTTGTTTGGTGACCAGTGACCCCAAGTTGCAATGTATTTTGACAATCATTTCTAGAGGTATTTAACGTAAAAGCTGGACCAGCAGACATGCCGAAATATATTAAAAAAAACTGGATTACTACCTAAAGGATACATACTCGCTAATATAACCACAACGGCCCTAAACCGCTTCATTATAATAAACCGCATTACATTCAATAAAGCATCGCTTGAAATTAATTCAAATTATGCAGAATAGTTGCGTGTGATAATGACGGAATTATAAATGACAGTTGTGCGGTCGCCGCTTAGGATTGTTCTCCCATTAAGTTCTGGGTACGATCCAACGCGCAAACTTCTAAGTTTGGCTAAAACTTGAAGCTTAACTGTAATATACCAGAATTGTTTATTAGGTAGGTGTTTGATTTGATGGAGAAATTGGAGAATTCTAATAATTATTATGGTACAAATGGTATCCATAAAATTATTAAAAACTAGCTGTTGCCCGCAGCTTCGCATACGGAAATTATGTTTTACCTTATTTATACCTGTTACAAAAGATTTAAAAAATGGTGAATTTATATTTAAGTACTTATATTTAGTATAATAATTTATATACTGATACCTACGATATAATCAAGGAGGATTCCTCTAGGAGCGGGTTTTGAAAAATAAGCAATATTTACATTAATTTGTATTATTATTTTTCTTGCAAACATTGAAAAACTGAAAAATATCAATTTAAACAAGGAACATTTGTTGCAAATACGAAGCAAATCGGTTAATGTTTTAAAAATATTCCATCATGATTTCATCCCGTTTCCCAGGGAAACCTTTAAACTTTACGGGATAAACAGTTTTCTAAAATATGACCCGGAGTATTAGTAACAACTTTACCAATTTTCATCGAAATCTGCTCAAGAATTTTCATGTGATGCCCAGACAGACAAACAGACAGATAGACAATAATTCTAAAAAATATTTTTATGCTCTTAAACGTTATTGAAATGCCCCCTAATCGAAATTTTAAAAAAATATTTAATGTACATACCCCTTGAGTTTTTACTTTTCAGTATCAATCCAAAACGCCAGAGGTTTACAACTGAAATTGAAGTGACCTTGTCAAGTTTCACAAAGGCTTACGTCTCAATTACGATTTTACAATATAAGGGCTGAGATTAATCTTTGGTAATCCAATCAGCGTACCAATTTGCGGCGCTCACGGTGAGGCAGATTGCTATCTTCTGTTCGCTCCACCGCCGAGCCGCAGAAAACGTTGTTTATAGAGTAGGGTACATAAACTAGATCATTCCTGCGATGTTGGTATAAAACTCGATTACTTATTAATGCAGTTTAGTGTAATGAGCTTCGATTTAGTTTTCTGTTTTATAATTTTGCAATGGAGGCAGTTAAAATAAATTTTCAAGGTTGTCTTTTGTAGGACAGTAAATGCATCAGGAATGTATTTGACAAATTAAAATTGACGATGAGAGGTAGACATACGCAATGGTTGATGATTAAACTTCTCCTCGTCAAATCAACCTCATCCTCAAATTCCACCAGTCTACAATCGCCATTGTGTAATCAAGGCACTATACTTTATTCCTGGATAAATCTATAAAGGCTAAAGTGTGACATGCAACAATTGCACCCTTACGTAAACCCTCTCGTATTGTGATACCTGCATCTGTTTGCGTAATTCGCTCGTCACAATAAGTGGTTGAGTGTATGACGCGATTATTCTCCAGGACAATACGTGTCATAAAGTCTAGCTCGCTACTCACTCAACAGCCACAAATCTCAGTTAAACATCCACATTCAGTTTTATACCCTATTAACACCGTACAAAGTCGCAATTCAAATGACAATGATATGAACTTGTCACTAAATGAATAAGAAACACTGCACGTCTGGTTTTAAGTGTTTCCAATGATTCTTCTAATTCGAACTGTATCCAATAGTAGATAGGGTGCAAATTCTATGGGATTTAGTCTGATTTGCAAATGAATGACGTCATAAATGACAGGAACAGTTTGGGGATACCCTGAGGCATAACAAATATTGTATTACTGAATTGTTTCAAGCATTTCCATTTGACTTTGAGTCGAGAGTCTGCCTTGTGTGAAAAACAATAATCATGGAGGTCACAATAGTAAATGATATTCGTTGAATATAGATATTACTAGCTGTTGCCCGCAGCTTCGCATACGGAAAGTATGTTTTACCTTATTTGTTCCTCTTACAGAAAAAAAATAAAAAAACGGTGAATTTATATTTAAGTACTTATACATATGTACTGAAACCCACGCTATAATCAAAAAGGATTCCTTCAGGACCGGGTTTTGAAAAATAAGCAATATTCACATTAATTTGAATTTTTTTCTTTTTCTTGCAAACTTTGAAAGACTGAAAAATATCTATTCCACCAATATATCATTTGTGTTTAGCAAATCGGTTGATGTTTTAAAAATATTCCATACAAACTTTCATCCCGTTTCCCAGGGAAACCTTTAAATTTTACGGGATAAACAGTTTTCTGAAATATGACCCGGAGTATTAATTAGTAACAACTTTACCAATTCTCATCGAAATCTGTTCAAGGGTTTTCATGTGATGCCCGGACAGACAAACAGACAGACAGACAATAATTCTCTTACTCTAAACGTTATTGAAGTGCCACCTAATCGAAATTTTAAAAAATATATTTAGTGTACTTTTGTGTGTAATTTTTCCTTTGAGTTTTATTATAGTATTAGTAAAAAACAGAAAGCAATGTGAATTACAGGATATTTAGATTTATAGAATCGTCATCAAAATGATCATGACTTTCTTACCTTGCAGAGAACTTTCTTATCTTGTTCTTGCGGAGAATTATGTCTTCTCCCGATCCCGCTTAGTAGTATCTTTAATTTACTATTCTGGTTTTTCAGAAGTAGACCAAGGAAAGCAAGCTACCGTTGTAACTTACTTAACATTCTTTCAAATTCTTTCTCTTGGAGTATTGCAGTCGACATCAATATTAAGGTTCTAATTTTTAAAATAGGAAAACACGTTTTATATGTCATTGAAGCAATATTTTCTTGTTTATTTTGAATTTGTTCAACAAACTGACCTGTGCAATATATTTATTGATCGCCAAATAGTGTTCGAGCTTCGAGGTTCCTGCCCGTCAGTCAGATCGAGATCAATTCTGTTCAGAAACCAATAACAGGTACGCTACATTGCTAAGCAATGCAAATTGGCGATATTGCTCGATGTATCTTGGGGATATTCAATAAAGTCATGGTAGCTAGATGTATACCTGGATTGACTGGTGTTGATGCCTATTTCAATGCCAATATTCGCCTGTGTTTCAGGTTAACTTTGGGTTACAGTTCTTATTAAATCTGTTTCATTGGCTCCATATTATTATGCCGGGGAAGATATTTACGTCACAGATAATTATACATGGATGTTATAGTGATGTACTATTTTTGTTGTACATGCCTATCCGCGACACAAGACATATCTTATTGCGGGTATGAGCGAGCAAAAGCGTCTATTGTAAGATTTTCATTAAAAATTAAAAGCTACATACATACAGCTTTGGTACAGCTGATACAGAATACATGCATAATGAAAAATCATAATCAAAACTTGACATCCAATGTAAAGTTTCATACACAAATGAAATTGCAACGGCATTATTAACCACAGCGCAGTTGCGCTTGACAAATGATAGATAATTTGAAAGACCCCATATCGCTTGGGACAATGGAGAAAAAAACACACCCCATCCCCATAATTCAATTCAGTGCGATGTCAGTGAAATCAAACGCTAATTGTGCTCTGACGTCACAAAGGCAGTAATCGAATCACAAGATTATCGAATTATTTTTGTGTATAATCGAGGTTGGTCTTACTTGTCACACTGAGAACTATTGGCGATTGATTTAATAAAAAAGATTTTTATAACTTGAGAGATTTCAAAAGTACCAATGTCATAAATCTTAGTTATAATAAAATTTTAATAATGAATTATAATAGTATAATATAATATTGATGAGAAACCCTAGTTTACAGGTTTTTGTAACTTGGCTGTTTAAGATAATAGCATTGTCTTTATTGTACGTGTCTTGCAGAGTTACAGATGTCTAATGTAGGAGGTTTAAATTAGTTCAGGCAATAAATAAATAGTAATGCGTACATTCACAGTTTGTAATGCAGATCAAGGTACAGCAAGGCTATTCTATTTTGTAACTCGACAGCGGAATCCGCGATAAGTTTCAAAATTGAAGTTCGAGTCCGAAATCTTGATATGTCATTCTCTAATCATCTAGTACACACTTGCGAAGTGAAGTGAGTCTCGAACTCGAACGTCAAACGACTAAAAATATGACAAATAAATATGTCATTGTCTAATCATCTAATAAGCACATGCGAAGTGAAGTGACTCTCGAACTCTAACTTCAATTTTGAAACTTATCGCGGATTCCGCTGTCGAGTAAAAAAACAGAATAGCCTTACAGATGTGATGTTAAGTGTTAAACTATAACGAAATTAAAATGTTTTAGACTGACACTGTTTTTAAAAGTCGTCATAATTAAAACATATGTTATTTGGACGTAGGCGTTTTACTCTTCAGTAGAAAATGCTATCTATACTATATCCTATCGCCTATCATCGACGGTGAAACAAGTTGCTTACAATGATGGTTTATTAAAAGACTATACAGATTGGGGCAGCTTTGGTTCCGCCAAGCGTACGTGCACCCAACCATGATGTGGAACTAAACAATAGAGATCTTGTGCTGATGGAGTTGCGGCAAGTAATCTAATTGTTTTGTCAATACCATTCAGGCCGCAACAATACTTTGTATTAAATACAACGACGAAGACAAAATAATTTATTCATGTTGGTATCACTGATACATAAGCACGTCATCTTTTTGGATAGGTGCTTTGTCATGGAGGAGAAAAAAAGCCGTAAACAATAAGTAGGTATTGTTTTTAAAAAGAATTTCAAATTTCATTTTAATAGCATAAAAATAAATACATAAAGGTAAAATTAAAATAAATTTAAATAAGTGTATTTAACTAGGTTTCTGCGGCGCAGTACCTAAAATGCTGGCAGCATTCCCTCGCTGTATAATGCTTACACGATGAGCAAGAAAGCTACCAGCTCTTGGGTCACTCGTCTTCTCCTTTAATTTTTTATTATTTTAATTTATTTAAAAAGATACATAATAGTAGTTATAATTGAGCTTCCAAGATTTGACCCATAATATGTACCTACTAAGTGCTAACAAGCTAATTTTTACTAAGCTACAATATTTCAGATGGCACTAAAATAACACTAATCAAATATCAAATTAATAACAACATCACTGCACTAACACAAAATTATTACAGAACACACTTTGTTGATTAAACGACGAATAAAAGTCGAAAAACCGTGTTAGACTAACACAGCTAATGCGTTAAAAAATCTAAACGATAAATCATGATAGCTCTCACTGAGATAGGAACGGAAACTAATCAAGCAAAATGTACGATTCATGTTTAAACCCAAAAGCGTACATAAAAATAAATACGTAGTTACAGGAACTTTCTTTGAAACACTCTAGACAAATTCATCCAAACGAATTTAGCTACGGCTTCCATTCAGGTTAAATTGGTAGTTGGTTAGAGAGGGTTAGGGTTCAGGAGAAATGGTCGGGTTAAAGAGGCGTATTCTTTTTGGAGCCGTTTTTGCTCAGCGCTCCAGTTACAGCCTTTTTTTGAGTTACTCCGCCTTTCCCTCATCCATTCGTCCAGTTACCCTTTTTATTTGGACCGCGACGTGAGGTTGAAGTAAGACGGTTGATGCGAGTTTATGAGGTTATTCGGCGTGATTAATCGAGTTAATTACAGGGTGTGTCAAAGGACCAATGGATGATTTGGTAATTTAAAATTCAATTGTTTGACAAAAAATATACAATGGTATTTGCAAAATGGTACAAAAACCTTGAAATAATAATAAAAAATAAATTGTTACGCCCATTACTCAGTCACCAAATTCTAAACTCTAACAGTTAAGTTTAGGGATTTAGGGCACATTTCTCTCGTCTTAACTGACAAAGCATAGTGTACTCCGCTAAGGGATTATTAGCCAATTTTGGGTCGTTCGAAGATATCCCACGTGGCTTAACGCCTTACTAGCTAGCAATTACTGAGATAAATAGGCTTAACGTATTTAATAGAATCGAAGTTTTGATCACAACCCATCACCCAGTGCAAATAACTGCGACATTCCATTTGAAATTGACGCAGCTGTGTGAGAATGATATAGAAACTGTTATTGGTAAATAGACTATTATTTTTATATTAATACGAAAGAATAATTTAAAATTAAAATTAAAAAAAATCGATATTTTTATTTACAATATACAGCTAAGAACACTCGATCAAGTCACCTTTCAAACAAAAAAACTTACGACGGGTTACGATGCCACAGAAAGATATACAGATCCACAGATACACAGACACGCCAAACTTGTAACACCCCTCTTTATTCGTCGGGGTTAAAAAGTGTAATATACATACATGCAGCATACATGCATATTGCTGCATACATGCAGGAATCTAATACCTTTAAATGAGCAATTCTTGTATATGTAGCAGAAGGAGGTATTCTATGGTATTGGTTATGAAATGATATTCATTTTACTTTGCACTATGATATATTTCCAGTTCTCCTAACATTCACATCAATATTCCAAAGTACTTCAACACTACGTGATCAATAATAATCTGTTCTACATTCTTGACAATTCCCTAATCTAAATATGACATGACATTTCTTATATGCCAGCCTCTGCATCAGGCAAGCGCTGTAGAATAAAGAGGTCCGTCCCTGGACCTTCACTGGAGATTCATGGCCTCACCGATACGGCTATCCTGACGTGCGCTCGTCCTCGTGCGCGGATTAATTTATCTTGGTACGTCATCACTGGATCAAAGCATGTGGTCTGCTCTAACTGCTGGGTCCGAAACACGTTGTTTTTGTGTTCACTCACGCGGCCATCGCTGACGACCCGCACGGCCTCGTGTGGATAATAAGAATTCTGTAAAAATAGTCTCAACAGTATCTTGCTCGGCTATTCTGACTACATTAACCTCACTCATGTTCATTTTTATCATTCATCATTATTAATTTATAGTCAAGAATAATTCGCTCATTAACTCTGATATTTTTTAAATGTGGACACTTAAAACATAGTGGAGAGAACTATGGTCTGGCCATTTGGCTACCAATCTGGTTCATAAAACTCTACGAAACGTCACAATTATGTCATTGTCGTCTGGTCCGGTTCAAACCCTGCAGACTCCTGGCCCAGTCTCTCCAAGACTCTTCAGGTACATCGCCCCTTCAGTTCTATGCTGGCCCGGACTCTATTCACACTTCTTTCCTTTTTTTCATTTTCTTTGACACCTTTTTTTACATCCTTTTTACTCAATTTTTTTTTGTAATTCCATTTTGTTACTAGGTACTCTTTGTTTTACCTTTCATTTTCACTTTTCTCTTTTTTCACTCTTTTTTACACTTTTTTTTAGTAGGTACTATTTTTTTTACCTCTGTTTTTACTTTCCTCTTTATTTTTTCTCACTTTTTTTTACAATAGCCATTGTTGCGACACATTAAATCGATATCATCATATCATCATCATTAAACCTTCTTTTACTATACTACCAGACCGACCATAGTTTCTCTACGTGACTTACACCTGCAGCAGACATGTCTCCAAGCAAACCATCGGTTTCAGTGTTAGCTCCTGGGTCTCTTGGTTTCACGTGGTAGATCATTATTTCATGTCTTATCGATTTTCCGCAACTGAAAAATAAATAAGGTTAATTTGACTCGTATGATGTCAGGTTACTCGTATGATAACACATTTGATGCTAGACTAAAGCTACTTATCTGCGATCCATACTCCTTCGGTCATCATGACACATTGGATGGCTTGGTTTTTATGAACTCTAGCTCCACTGAGTCGCATCACTACGTTTTGCATTGTCCACGTCGATTATATTATGAACTTCCACATTCTCATTTCATCGCTTTTTGTATTGTTTCATTTCTCATTGCAAAATTTTCTTCAAATGTCATCCGAACTAGTGTCATTCCTCATTTATTTTCCGATTTGTGGGCATGTTTCGTCCATCACTTCTGATGTAGCAGAAGGAGGTATTCTATGGTATTGGTTATGAAATGATATTCATTTTACTTTGCACCATGATATATTTCCAGTTCTCCTAACATTCACATCAATATTTCAAAGTAGTTCAACACTACGTGATCAATAATAATCTGTTCTACATTCTTGACAATTCCCTAATCTAAATATGACATGACATTTCTTATATGCCAGCCTCTGCATCAGACAAGCGCTGTAGAATAAAGAGGTCCGTCCCTGGACCTTCACTGGAGATTCATGGCCTCACCGATATATATATATATATATTTTCTGAATCTCGGAGACGGCTCCAACGATTTTCATGAAATTTAGTATGCAGGGGGTTTCGGGGGTAATAAATCGGTCTAGCTAGGTTTCATTTTTAAAAATGTCGTTTTATCCGTGTTTTTAGGCAATGAAAAGCGGCTACAATAGACTCTTCCTGACATCTATTGGCGAGTAGCTACACTAAAGCTAAAGCAGATGGTGTTGTTAAGCAATACTAAACCGAGCTAAGCTCGGTCATCCTACCCGGATGATATTATCATAATATGAGGTAGTTAAAGTTAATTCAGAGAAAGATGAGAAAAAGCTAAATATGCATTACTTCGTTCCATGTACAAAACAAACGGGCAAAGCCGCGAATAGTAAAACATAAAACAAAATAGTGCATTTCAATTACAGTAACAAATATAATTAAATAGATCGGACTAACTTACCAAGTGACGTCCGATCCTCAATTATGTGAAGTAATCTCGTCCTCATATTTTGTACTATGTAGTACGTGCTCTGTGCTACTTGCCGTCACAATGTTTAAAGATAAGCGCGTTCTTCATTCTCTGTGGTACGTCCCTAGCTCCATCTGTCCACCACTGGCAATGTCATTGTTTCAAAGCTCTACAACACAACTTTCAGAGAAGGGGTTAGAGTAGGCAATACAGATCATTATGAACGTTACTTGCGAAATACAAATTATTCTTCAAAGGATACCAGCAGTATGTAGGTATATTCTTTTAAGAATATTACCTGGGAAGGGTTGGGTCTAGGATGAGGACGAGATTACTTCACATAATTGAGGATCGGACGTCACTTGGTAAGTTAGTCCGATCTATTTAATTATGTTCCGTAATCTCGTCCTCATATTTTGTACTATGTAGATGTTCAAAGAAGAAAGTTGGGTTGATAATAACTCATTCATTAATGAATTAACAAATAATATTTATATTAAGTAAAGAAACATCTTCTTTTTATTGTATCGTATATACCACAGTTACCACATAATAATTGTTAAATTGTCAGTCTCATAATGTGTCTTTATGCAATGAGCATACATTTTGAGTTAATTTACTGAGACCACTAATCATTGGTCTTTTATAAAATGAAGCAAATGTGGAGGAAAAGGTGAACTAACCGGCTGCTTTCCTCATAACCTCAATAGTCCACAATAATGCCGGCATACGAGGCTTTTGAAGTAAAGCATGTCTCTGGCCTGTAAATATGGAAGTGTCTAATCCACTATTAACCCGAACTTGTTTAATCTATCGGCTGATAGTTGCAGTGAGGTTGGTTGGTGCTGTTTCTTAACAGTTAGAATTAATGATTTACAATTTTGTCTCACATATTTTTGTAAGTGTAAATAATATAGTAGGATAGTTAGCCGGGCAGATATCTGTATTTTGTTTGAAAAACTGTAAAGTTAAATTATGTTGTATTTGATAAGAACCACAAGTTTTCATAAATTAAATTTTGAAAATTTTGATATTATATAATCAGAATTAACAGCAATATCCTTAATGCAGATAAAATACAGCGTTAGTAAGGAGTGTACCTCTAAGCTAAGAGTCTAGAAATAGTCTAGAATCTACTATACTTGGATCCCATATACTCGTAATATCATATCGTATTATGCCGAGTTGAGGACCTTATTTTATTACGGAAATTGCTGACCTGATGGTATTCATTGAACTATATGAAACAACCTCCCAAAAGGATCCACATTGTAGTTCTGGCAGTGTGAAATTCATGCACCAAGAGCAGACCCGTATTGTTTCCTGATAATGAGGCTAACATTATATCCATTGAGAAAGCAGGGATTACTTTCCTTAGAAATGTTCTTCTGACTATATGGCTGCAATCAGAGTAAGGCTCTTATATGTATAACGCGTGCAAGTCTGTAGAAGGAGATAAGAATAAATTAGTTATATCGAGGTTTAAATCTTATTTTTTCAGATATAGCCATGGTGTTCTAAAGTGGATACCAGGGCTGTGAGAGCCACATAGGAACCACAACTTTTGTCTTGTCTCCTATAATTTGCTTCAGCACTCTTCTTATCTTCTTCTAATAATGCAAATGCATAAAAGAACATGTCAATCCATCTCAAGATGAATGTATCTATAGAATATGCTTCTGGGTCTGAGAACCATGTTATAATTGTAATCCCGACATTTGGTGTTATTCCTATCAGCAAAGAGGACCACCTGAGGTTCATCGAATCTGCTTAGTTTACTTTTATTTAATTAATTTATTTATCTTTATTAGTTACACCATTGAATTATCACTATGCATTGATAACTATTGTAAATAAATTGTTACAATTGATCCATCCAGTGTGATTTGTCATCTAAGGCGTATAAAACTTTCATAAACAATGTCACTCAGTTGGCATTCGATTTCAGATTTTGAACGTCTGGATTCACTATCTGTGATGGAGTTTTCTTTTGAGCTGATGTAAAATGCATACACCCATATGACGTGTCTTCTCTCATTCCACTGCCATAGCTCTCTCGCTAAGTTATTGATATGTGGAAACCTTGTAGCTTTCATTTTCTTAACGTATGCTATAGCAATTGTGTTATCTTTCCAAAGCAAAAACCTCGCAGTAATTACTTAGATGCAAACGTTTTTAAACATTTAAAAGCTGTTCCTAATTTTATTTGAAAAGATTCTCTTCTTCTATCCAGTGTCCGTGACTCCTCACATTATTACAGACAAGTCCGCAATCTGTTTGCGAAGCATCTGAGGAAATCTGTAAACTAAAATTAAATTGTATAATTTTCCTGTTATTATTTGGATGTGTAATGTCCCGATCAGTTCATCCCGATCTGATTGAATCCCTTTTGATAATATTATTGTTGCATTATAATTTCCATTATAATCTTTTAAAATCACTGTATTGTAGTTTTCCAGGGATTTCGTATAGAAGATACCATAATCTATGGATTTGCAAGCAACTACAAGTAGACCAAGTAATTGGACAAATTCCAAAGTATAACAACTATGTTTTGATTATTATTATTACTATTATTATTTATTTTTATTTCATATCATCCATTAATATACATATTATAATAAAACTGTACTTTTTATCTGCTTGTCTGCGCGTTTGTTCCGACCAATCTCAAGAACCGCGTTATAGTTAGGTGCAATTTGCACTGTTGTATTGCAGTAAGCTTGGATCACCATTCAGTGCCTGTTTTACTGCAATCGGTTCATAAATAATAAAAAAGTCATGTCGATTTAAAAAATACCGTCCATACATTTATTTACTCAAATGTGGTTACCAATAGGTTTACCGAAGCGAAGCAAGGGCGTTTAGTAGTTGTTAACAAATTCGATAACATGTTCCCTCTTCTAGGGAAGATGATATTATATATGGAACATGGAATAAAATCTGGCATAAATCCTAGATAAAGACAACCCTGACTGAGTTTTAAAGAACTTTTTTTTTGTGAGTTAATAATAAACCTTAGATTCCCCAGTAGTCATTGCATTCTGCACACAATCATCATAGGAGTCTGCAATGCACAAAGTATCATAAAGGTGACACCAAATTTTATAAGTTTCTTAAGGTTAAGTATCAAACTTCATGTCCCTGAGCAAGAAATCATGATTGTATAGAACCTAGTTCCAATAGCTGTCCTACTTCGAGAGCAAACAAACTATTTTCTATTTTAGAAAAAATATTGTACTGTGGACAAAACAGTTCGTGTGGTCTTGCGTTTGAATAGCATTGTATAACCCCTTATACTGCCAATAATGGTTGGATTGGATGTAATATCACTTTTCACACCATTGATTATAAAATAATTTTAAACCACCGCATTGTATCTGAATCATGGTTGCTCTTGACCCCGATGTCGATGATAATGATACCTGAGTCACATGGGTATTCAGACCAGGAAGAATTAGTGTCCTATGTGTAACCGATCATGGAATAAGTCAACTAACAGCCTTATTGAATCACTCAATACCTCAATGTGCTGCTTATTATTCGTTGACAGAATCATGTCATTGAAGCCTCCACACTGTAGAGATAGCTATAGATAGGACTACTTGCTGGTCACAGATTCTATTGTCACATTTGATACCACTGTCATTCATCACTGCCACAAGTTCCCCATTTAACTTGGGTGATACTAGAAGACGTCAGTTCGAGAGGGGATCTTGTTTCTTCAACATGGTAGCTTTTAGGTCTGCATTGATGATCTACATCAGTGAGAATAGCTGACCAACGTGTAGCTATGCTCTCATATAAGTATATAGAATTACAAGTAGTTTGCTTACCATCCTGACCTAGGAGCTCTTCGCCGTCTGCTGGCAGAGAGCTATCCTTTACCTGGTGTTGTTTTATTGACGAGGTACCTGTTCTTCCGTAGTAGTCTGCCCCCCCCCCCCCCTCTCTTTCTGTCTGACTGCATCTCTGTCAGGCAGAGTCGATGATCGGCTGTGGATATTAGAATTGGAGGAAAGGAGCGGCGCCTGCTTTTATGATTTCTCGAGCATCGGCTTGATCGACTCCGATCATGAGGCGAACGGCTTCTAGTTGTGTGACTTGAGTCTGTTCCATCCTCGTCTTCCGTAAAAGCTCCATGAATCCCTTCTCGCTGCATAACATGCGGCACCACTAGCTAACCTCTCGTGAAAGCATATGCGTGGTGTGGTACCTATTTTTATAGGTTGTTACAATATCCTATCGCGTTACATGCTGGACCACTAGCTAACCTCTCGTGAAAGCATGTGCGTGGTGTGGTACCTATTTTTATAGGTGGTTACAATATCCTGTCGCGTTACATGCGGGACCACTAGCTAACCTCTCGTGAAAGCATTTGCGTGGTACCTATTTGTTATAGGTGGTAACAATATCTTGGTGCGTAAAATGCGGCACCATTAGCTAACCCCTCGTGAAAGCCGAAACATGGTAGTTACCTATTTGTTATAGGTAGACACAACATCGTTCTCATGGTTAACCTCTCGTGAAAACTCCAGAGACTAGTGTGTGTAATAAAATTTGTCGAAGGTAGACACAACATCGTTCTCATGGTTAACCTCTCGTGAAAACTCCAGAGACTAGTGTGTGTAATAAAATTTGTCGAAGGTAGACACAACATCGTTCTCATGGTTAACCTCTCGTGAAAACTCCAGAGACTAGTGTGTGTAATAAAATTTGTCGAAGGTAGACACAACATCGTTCTCATGGTTAACCTCTCGTGAAAACTCCAGAGACTAGTGTGTGTAATAAAATTTGTCGAAGTAACATCAGGGGCAAAAATCTGCGTTTAATTAAGCTAATAGAAGTTATCAAAACATACCGCCGTTTCTAAGACGGGACCTATTCATGCGTTTTTCCAACTCTAGAATCCGTTGACTCAATTATTTTTCATTTTCTCTTTTCATATTTTCCCATATTTAATTCAAGTTGGGCGTACTATAATAACTGAAAAAGTACTGTAAAAGGACTGTAAAAACGATTATAAAATTCGAAAATAAAATGAAAATAAAATTTCGTGACAGCACGTTTTGCACAAAAAAGCACAATGACATTGCCAGTGGTGGACAGATGGAGCTAGGGACGTACCACAGAGAATGAAGAACGCGCTTATCTTTAAACATTGTGACGGCAAGTAGCACAGAGCACGTACTACATAGTACAAAATATGAGGACGAGATTACGGAACATAATTATGTGCATGCAGCGTGATAAAATAAGTTCAAAATGATAGTAATTCTTACTAATATCTTTATAATTACAAAGGTATATTTTTGTCAAAAAATATAAATAATATTTAAACAAACGAGGTTTGACCAATAAGCGACAATTAATAATTGAAGGTTCGATTTTCTATTAAGTTGGAAAATAATATTATAATCATTTCAAGTCAACGTAACTTTAGATTATTAATATCATAATGTCTAAATTAAAACAATAGTTATCAACTGAATCGAAAAGTTTTCGGGCGTGAATTTACTTCGAGACAATTAGGTCTCAGTTCAAAACTTTCTTATCGTGTTCGTTAATGACTGTTAGAAACTTAAAGGCTTATAAATTGTATAAGAGGAAAATAAATTTTGATGTTTAATGTTGTTTAATTTGTGACCAGGCCAAATATTTTTTATGCCCCAGACTGGAATTCTCGGTGTCCCGGTCCTTAACACAGGTCATCGCATCTCCCCCCCGGGGGTTGCCCGCCTTGTCGTGGCGGGGGGGCTTAGTAACCGTGGACTGGTCACCCACGGTGAACCAAGAGGCAACCAGGGCCGGCCTGTTTGGGCTGCCGGCTGGCCCGAGGAGGGCGCTCCCAGCGGGCTGAATAAGTCCGCTGCGGACGCGCTTGGAGGTGGGACCGTGGAAGATAGGGTGCACCGTTCTCCCTATCTTCTGCGGCCGTGGAGGGATCGCAGGGGGAGAGGCGTGTTGGTATTACGGTGCGCCACTCTCCCTACCCCCTGCGAGCTGGCGGGGCCGTTCCGCCGAAACGGCATTGGTGGGGCCGCAGAGGAAGAGGCATGTCGGTATTACGGTGCGCCGCTTGCCCTATCCTCTGCGGCCGAGATGTGGTCGGTGGAGGAACCACAGACCTGATCCTCCACCGGGTACCAGTTATCTGGTATCCATGGCCTCCTAGTAGCAGACTCAGGGGGAGTTTGCTACAGTACTGGTGGAGGCCGAGGAGGGAGGCGCACCTTACCATCTGGTGCGCCCATCGTGGAGGGCCTTCGGGCTTTCGCGATGGAGCCGCTTGTGGGCGGCTGCCGTTGGCGGGGTCGCGGATGTGTGCGAAAGCGTTCCCGTAACCCCGTCACAAGGCGGCGAGGCGGAAGATGGGGGGGTTTTTAGTGGGTATACCGTGGGTCTCATTAGCCTATACGGGAGTCCCACATAACCACTCGGGTACCCCCTGCGCCCGGGTGGTATGCGTAACGCATTTTCCCCCCCGGAAAAAAAAAAAAAAAAAAAAAAAAAAAAAAAAAAAAAAAAAAAAAAAGGTCATCGCATCTATTGACACAACTATTTTATTCCTAATCTGACTTGAAAAGTTCACATACCTACTATTCCATGAAATCGAATCAAGTAGCATCACTGTACCTGATTTATACCTTTTTGCGATCACTTACTCAAATGCTTGTTATGGGAATGTGCAAATGTGATGGTACTTCAGACATGCGTTTTACCTCCCCCATAAGAATCACCCTTTAATATGTGTGGGCTAGCACCCACGGATTCATCCTCATAATTGAAGAGGTCTGGAGCATTCTCTTATGATGCTCCACCAATCTAATTAGTATAGTTATAACAAATGTATCTTTCACGTTCACAAAAATCTAATTTGATATTAAAAGTAAGTACGCCTAGTGTTGTGTATAGATTATTCTTATCATTTTCTATCACATATTATTTATATACCATACCATTTATATACCACATATTCTATCGATAACCATTAATCGATCCGAATATAATAGAATTTGATAATTTTATAATCGGAGTAGGTTTATTAGAATGGATTATGAGTTCTATTTTTACATTTTTTTATGGAAATAGCCAGCAAACCAGCTGACAATCCACTTGATGGTAAGTGGCTATCGTCATCCATGATGGATTGCCGACGAAGAAAGAAAGACGAAAAAGAAAGAAAGAACTGTCTCTCAAGCCCCCAGCCGGAACACGACGAGTAGTTTGGCGACTGACTCATGCTCAAGGGTTCATGTAAGCTATCCAGGCGAACCTACTAAGAAATAATAATAGTAATAATGGTATTAATTAACAATTAAAATCAATATTACCAATATAATCCCTTCGAGGCGCCCTACCACTAGCTGGCCGGATTTAGTTGCCTCTTACGTAACCCATCTGGCGTGGCATTTGGGTTAGTATTCTAAGCCGCCCCAACACGGCTAAAGGTCAGCGTGGTGGAGTATGCTCTAGGCCTCCTAAAGGAGATTCCCGTGCCTAGTGCGCCTAGTTTGCAGCCAATTAAATCGTCTTTGATACTACATAGTTGATGTAAATTACATTTTATCGTGGTACTTCTAAAACAGTAGTAAACATCTAGGGTTGAGAATCTTCTAAGTTTTGCACTAAACACTGAGTCACCATAAATTGTGAATTCATTAAAATTTCATATTGTTGTGTACATGCAACAGTTTTACGGCAAAAGTTCCTTGTAAAATACGATTTCACAATTTTCAAATGTTTTACAAACTTGCAAAAACTTCATGGAAAATGCTACTTACAGTTTGGAATAGTTTATAATGGTTAACGAATAATGAGACACTGTGTACAGAATTATAAAATAATCTTTAAAATTCCTTTTTACCCACTTTTTAGCAGTTGCGCCAGAAGGAGGATTATGTTTTTCAACTGTATGTATGTATGTATATTTGTATGTATGCACGTATGTATGTATATTTCTTTGGCACTCTCCGTAACCCATACGGCTTAAACTATTTCAGCTTATATTCGTTTTACTTGTGAAATCGACACGGTATATTAAAATTGAAAAAAAAATTAAAAGGCCAATTTTTGGTGCAATATTGTTTTTTCTCCATACCTATCGAATGGGATGTCGTTGAATAGGTATTCAAAAATGATTTTCAGGTTTCTTTCATCATTTTTCATTTTAAATAACAGTTTCGGATATATAACGATTTTTTGTTTAAACAACCATTCTCCCTCATTTATTATTCCCTTATTGAAATGACAACATTGCGAATTTTTTCGTCTCGTAAAGTAGTCAATGAATTCTGACTAAAACGTTTATAATAAAAAAAATATAATAATAAAAACAAAAAACTCGACTGCGTAAAAAAACTAAGAAGAAAATAATAAGCTCAGTAGTTTGTGCATTTGCATCAAATCTGCTGTGGGTGGTACATTGCATGAGTGCTCCAAAAGGACGACCAACTGAGCGAAATGGCGAGAGATCGTGAGGAGAATAACATCTGCCAGTAAAGCGACTAGTTATTATACACGACGAGCACGACCGCTCTGCTAAGAGCGAAACGATTAAGAAGAAGAACAACTAAACCATAGAATGGTTAACAGTTGGGACCCATATACATTTTACAGAGCTGCTTAGGAAAAGACAAGATTTGATTGGTTCAAAAATGGGTCCCAACTGTTAATCCTTCTAAACTACTGGACTTATTTTTTTCTTTTTAGTTTTTGGTTATTTTTCAGGTTTTTTGTATTTTTTATTCATTTTTTTAGTTTATTTTTTAATATATTTTGTTGTCGGTAGAAAATAGTTTTGGAGGTAACTTGCTTCATTCATTCTTTCAGAAACTTCTGTCTTCTTCTTCTTCTTATACTTGTTCCGCTTGTGAAGAATTGCCTCTCTATTTATTTGTTGGAAAACCAGGATCTTTTTGAGCATTGACTATGTTTGGAGGTGACCACCTTATCATTAAGTGGTTTAACAAGAATCTCTTTGTCGCCTTAATTTAAAAAGATGTTCGAAGATAATCAATTTTCTTGCGCCAATCTTTGTAAAAGTTGCAAAATTTTAAATGACAAATATACAAACTAAGTCACTTCTATTTAACTTGTATTAATTCCATAGCAAAATAACAGGAAATCTTCAGATATTGTTCCTTCAAAAGAGACAAAGAGCCGAGACGCCAAAACGGGTTTCACAAAGGAATAAGTTAATTCCTGGATCTTGGTTACCGAATATTTGAAATCCGTAGTGTAGGACGCGGACGTTAACCTTGTTAAAACTTCCGATATTCACAATGTTGCTTTATCCGGTCCGTTCAACTTCATCCGGAATTTGGTTGAGACATTGGAGTGTTCCTAATGGTTACACAGAATTATTTCCACAGATGGAATTTGAATGCTCGCTAAACCACTAAATATAGCAAATCAATATGTACAATAATGTAATAATTTTAATAAAATCAGTTACCAAATGTTGTTTATACACAACTGTGTATAAACAAAATTTTCTTATCAGGCAACTGCCTGATACCTAATTAATTGAGAAATGTTAGGAAGCTTAGTTACCTTCCATCCAACATTTTAAAATAAACTAGTTTCTAGAATTAAACGCCAACCTTTAGCAGCCTGAAAATTCCAATCCATTCAACAAAACATTCCAAACATTACACAAACAAAAACGTGGTTTAATTGTAAAATTATTACAGACGTGGTGGGGTTGGTGGGATGGTGAAATATTGCGCGGCCTCGAAAAAACTAATTACAAGCGCGCACATTGTCACTCCGCCACCACGAACGCGGTTTCCAATGATTTAGTACGTACATTTTGTAGCAACCCGATCGTTATAGACCGCTGCCCGAAGATTCATTTAAATTTTATGCAGCAGGAATGGATGGACCGCTGTAGCTTTTGTTGCTAAAAGTTTTATGTCAATCGGAATGAACGCGGATTGGAATATTATGTTGGCGGCATTTTTTCTATGTATCATGCAATTTTTAAAAAACGAAATTATTTTAAATTGACACTTGTTAATTATGATATAACAAATACTAATTTAACTTAACAGTATCAGTGTTTTAGTTATAATTTAATCTGTAGCTTCAATTTGGTTACGTGTCGTATAATGCCCTAACATATTTTCGTTTCCTTTTCTTTTTTTTTCTTGAGTGAAATAGGTTGGCATTTTTCACTACATGTTCGTTTATTAGCCATATCTACTGTATTACAACCAAAAGTAAAAAAAAATAATAACGAAAGGCAACTTACATTATTATTTTTTCGTCCTGCTAAAATAATTATAGCGTTACAATTCCTTTTTTCAGGTAAGCATTATAGATGCACATGGATTAGCTGGTAAACTCTCAGCTATTTCTTCTACATCATCGAGGTAAAAAACTCAACTTTCAATCATTACCTAGGTGTCCTAGCCACTACATATAGTGTGATGTATTTAGTCGTGTAAATACAGTGAATGGCGAGGTGCCAACAGCTGTGTGATCAGTGATCACAATGTTGCATCTCACCGTCATACGCAGTGACCACGAAATTGCGGCCGCCATACTATACAGCCTAACTTATATACGCTTGGGATAGTTAGGAGACATGTAAGTCGGATCAGGTACCTGAGAGTAAAATGTACTCGTTTAGTTTTGTAGCCTACATCATATCATGGCAATGACTTCAATTACTTTACGTTTTTAATAAGGTGTTATTAAGAATAACTGGGGTATACACAAGCTTAATTTGATTTTGATTAAATTCCATAATTTAAACATTAATTTGCATGATCAAAAAATCTTAATCAAAAATTATTTATTGTTCGTCTACAAAATCAGTACATAATATTATACAGTTCTGTTGTTGGGACCACCTTTTGAGAGTTTTGATAAAACTTACTTTAGTTCATACTTATGCATTAACAACGTCACAGTTTTACAAACTCGTATGTCATTTACCGCAACACACAGAATAAGAAAGTCATTTACAAGTTGCAATTGTTTAAGCTTAATAGAAATCTCTTAAAACTTCGCCAGACAGCACAGTCTGTCGTTAGTAAATGCATTTCTACAACCCACCTACACTTTTCTCTAAGATGGAGTTACAACAATTTGTCGAGTACATTTCACTAGAAAACCCACTTCAATTAGATGAATTGTTCATCTTAAGCGCTCGCGAACACAACGAACGTTCGAGATATATCTAGATGAAACTAGCAAGAAAGTATGTTTGGGTTTATTGTAAGGTAATGGTCAATCCAAATGTTAGATAGGATTTAATTTACCTGGAGGTTTCTGATAAGCTTCATGAGCCTAATAAGCCTGATAAACTACAAAATTTTATAATTCAGTTTTTAGATAGTGTTCATGGAATTTACAGGACACAATTTTTTTTAAAAATTTAGGTATAAGATGGAATGGCTTATTTACTGTCAAATGCTGTTAAATGTGTTTAATCAAAATATAAATATGATAATATTAAATACAATGTGACATAGAATAGAAAACTACGACCGTTACCCTACAGATGTTAAACTTTAAACAAACATTTTACCTACGAGATGTGCGATAGATACTGAACCTAAGTTAGGGAGTTACTAACGTGTCAATTGATTCATAACCAACTGTATATCACGGAGTGACACGGAGATGCATCATACAGCGTGGTACAGACCTACAGGCAGATACAGGGACGCAGCACAGCTCTGCGTAAGCACGAACCGCAAATTGGCGTTAGCGGTCACAGATTTGATTACCACGGCGTTTCACTGTCCCTTCTGTGTATGAATAAATAATTGGTGGTATATCTGGCCAGTTAGCACGAAATTGAATTTAATTATTCACTAATAAAGTGGTGTTTTCTTTGAGGTTAAAATGATATTTATTTCCCTAGTTTTTTAAGTTAAGAAATTGATAACACTCTTATTCTTCAAGGAAAAGATTTTTGCACTACTTATTTGGTCTTCAGTTGACTTATAAACATAATAATATGTACATTTACCGGTCATTTGAAGACTTATTATAAAAAATATACACCTAAAAATAATATACATATGCACAGGAGATTATACTCGTGAATAATTCACAACCGCCTCCTTTCGGAAGTCGGCTAAAAAGCCTTCTCTCGTTAATATCGACCAGTATAAGGCAAGACACTAGAAGGCATACCATTCATTGGTATTACGTTCCATGAACGAGCGGAGGCCGCACTCACCCACGTTTTGTTGCATTTTTAACACCGAACACTATTGTCTCTACCGTAAAAGTCCAGTTTCGCATACTTGTAAAAGTTTCACTCGTAAGGGTCAAAGCACACACGACACTTAGAACCTGCGATCGATTTGTTGGTGTTTAGCAATCTCTTGCGATTAAATAAATGCATATCATCATATAGATTTCGGGAGGTAGGTATTTGCGGTGACTGAGTGATCGTATGTTCACACTATAGGGACTCTGTACATATTTTACGGGGAATATTTTTGATGTTAATTGGATTATGGTCATGACATGTCAGTGATGGTTGAGTGGAAAAGGAAACTAAGCTTGTCAACTCTCTCTCCCTTTGTTTCTTTGGTCATATAGTATGTTAAGATCTGGTAGGTACACTGCAATGCAGAAGTTGGTATCAAAACCAAGAAATCGAGTACACTATGACACTTGCAAAGCAGTTACAAAATCGTAAGCGACCAATGCTAAAAATATTACGTGTGCTTTAGTCCTAAAACGCATACCACTGATTCTGTCTTCCGGTGCCCTCGCATAGCGCTGTTCATGCATTTTTAACGTTCCGAATAGATTTTCGGGTGAATTTCTGGAAAAAAACTAGGTACATTACTTCTGGACATAGCCCAAATTAGAATCCCTTGCGAAAACCATTTCCAACAGTCTTCTGGCGTTGGACGGAACACGAATGTTTTTGTAATCCTCTTTGGGTAGACACTGTAGGAAAGGATTTTATATAGGTTCAGCAATTATCTTAACTGCGAGTAATTACGTTTATTCGAGTATTTGCCTAGAATTCTTGTTGTGATTATCCGTTTTTAATTTCCGAGACATTGTTATGATCTCTCTTAGAGGTTGACACTTACATGGTGTCAGTTATAAAAATAGTATAAGTGCAATCTATGATGGTATTTACCTTCTGACACTCGTTGCACCTTGCTGCATCCCATGAAGTAAGTTGACTATACAAGTTATTTCCAAAGTTGCATAGTTCATTTGCAAAGTTGGGACAATATTCTAGTCATTTACTACTAAATCTTCTAGCTACATTTTCTGTTTATTTTATGACCGCTATTTTCATATTTATGAGCATAATCTTTAACGCAAGTTGAGTACCTACTTGAACTTTGAAGGGGAATCAATTTAGCTTATATGTGTTGATTGTAACATGGCTTCGAGTTAGTAGATGGTAATTGACGGATATTGTGTTACATGGCTGTTCGTGGTACTCTCGCACGCCTTATTTGACAAGTTATGCAGCAACGCATCAGTTGACTACATGTAATGGAGTTTACCCGTTATCCAATATCATACATGTTCTGGAACTATGCAATATTGCAGGAAAATTTTTAAGATGCGAAATTTCAGCGGTTCGAGTTTACGAGTATATTACGTCTCAGTACTATAATAAAAACCTGAAACCTTGCCTAGTTAATAACCTATTCATAGTACTACAAACTACAAGCTATTTTAGATACTTCAAGCAGAAGGAATTTACTGATATTATATCAATGAGCTTAAAGGAATATTAGATATCCATTTTATTGGACCATTGTTTGAAGGAAGAACTGAGGTTAGCTCAAATAAAGTTTGAATCTAGATATAACAGAGACTCCTGGCGGCTATTTAGAAAGCTTTACTATCCTTGACAACGTCGCTCTGTAATAATAACAACAAGAGAACCAGCCATGCCCTTTACTTACTTTTTTTTACGATTGGCATAAAACCTAATCTTATGAGCGGCTTCTGCTTCTCTTATGATAAATAATTTATTAATATTATGTATTTAGTAATATAACGGTAATAACTTACTTACATTAAAACATTTCATGTGTTACTTAATCGATATTAAGTTGTGTTACTTATTTCATGTGTTACTTAATGTATAAAATGCATGCTCAGTCGATACTGAGCATGCATTTTATACATTAAAGTACGCTTGATGCCCCATTATCCATTATTGGCTATTATAAACAATATATTATTAAGTTACCGGGAGTTGCGTGGCGTTTCCACGTGGTAAGGAACTTATAATTTGGGAAAAGTCAATTTACATCACACGCAACAATAATGACTAATGACTCATAAATATAATTATATCTTGTGTAAATAAAATAATTTGCGTGTGTTTGTGGACGTGTAGCTTCAAAATCATTTGATAGATTGAAGTTTAAGTACATGAATCGAACGTTAGTTCATGCTAAGATCAGCCTTTGGATACTGTATACTAATATAGTCATGACGAAATACAAAAAGTAATGTGTTATAGCATAGCTAAAGTTCTTTGCCATCAAGACATTCGTTAGGGATTTCGATTATTACGTTGGTATCTTTGGGTCAAAAGTAAACCAGCCTTTGTTAAGTTAATAATAATAATAATAATTCTGTATTTGCACTAAATACACCAACAATATTTACAGGTTCATATGATAGTACCCTAAAACAGTTAAGCGTATTTACCATTAATCTTAACTCTTAACTTATCAATATCAATCACTTCATAAACATATGAAAATGTCAAACTAGCAAGATATTTTCGAAATTTCTGAATATTTTCTTTTCAATAGTCCCGTTTGTATACATAATGGAGTTTGCACTCAGTGTTAGAATTTTTTACGGGGATATCCCAGTTTAAGCTGTGTTGTGGTCAGAAAGTCCTAAGTGATGAAGTTTACTGACTGTGTTTGGAATCTTACTCAAAATGTTGTCAATACGTGTATTTTGACTAGAAGGTTTGCTTATGTGTGAAGTCATGTTAAAATTATTTACTATGTCTAGCAGTGATTTGGTAGATTTAACGTTTTTAGGTGTGTTAATAGATATTAATAAATAAGAATACGTGTGTGTTAATAAATAAGATTATTTAGGTCACCTGCGGGTATGTTAGTATCCAATAATGCAAAGCCATCAAGTAGGATTGTAGTCAAACAATATTTTAGTAAATTTTAGTTAATATGATGTAAAAATGAAATTATTTAATATCATGTACGTTTTAAGTACTTACAACCAATATAAAATTTTAACTCTATTGGATAATAAGCACTTTAGTATTTCCGCTGTGGTTTTAAATAGTTAATTAAAATTCGAACAAATTCAATGACGGATATTATGTGTTATCAGACTGTACTTACAGTAACTTGGCCATTCAATTTCAGTTCCACAGTTATAATTTTAATTGCTTATGAATGAAGATCCATTCCGTCGTCAATTAAATTAATTATACGAAATTATATGGCATTAGAATTGGAATAGAAACTTGTTTATTTTCGTATGTAATTAAAGTATGTAATTAAAAGTGATCACATTTTTAAAACTCTGTTAATTTTATCGTGGGGCTAGTCAAGTCTTGATTATAGAGAAGCTTTTTGAAACTGGAAATAAAACTGGCCGAGTTACACTCACTTCGAATATTATAGAATTTAAGAAATTGTATGTGTTTGAATTGTTTATTTTTAATTATAAAAGTGTAAGTAATATCATACTAGATCTTATATTCTATCCTTTTGTACTATTCCTTACTCCAGGACACAATATGGTCTATTTATATTGGTTATATTCTTCACAACAATTAAAATAACAAGGCAAGGCAAGACACATAATTGTTAGGGTTTTAAAATGGATTTATTCTGTAACGCAATAACAAAATTTCAAACTATAGGTTTACGATTCTTAATATTTCGTTCACTCTTTACATTCCACATTTACAGATCCAAAGCCCACAGTGTAATTTAGTGTTGGAAGTTTGATATTAATAATATCGATGTGATTGTTTCAATATGCCGGAAGGGTATGTTAATGATAGCAATAACGCGCACAATCGAACGAATAAAAGGCGTAATTTATGTGTTTTACCCCCGAAATTTGGTCGCGCAATTACTGCGTGCATGGGGCGAAGAGATGGGTGAGGTTAGGATATCGATAAACTTCGTGATTGCTTTTCCTGATATTAAAGTAATTTATCTCTTTCTTTTAGGTGATGAAAGTAAAAGTCTTTTCAGTGCCTAAAGTAGATAGGGTCATTATCTGTATCAACAGGTTGCTGGCAGTGAGCTGTGCAAATTATTTACAGGATCAGTAGTGACGTGGCAGAATGGAACAGAACAGATAGTATAGGATTAATTGTTGGTTTCTGTATTTGTGCGGTCATTAAAAAGATCCAATTTGGTTAATGTTTAAATAATAGATCTTAAGTAGATAATCTATAACAGAATTTGGATTTCATATGAATTTAATATCTACAAAATTTTCAGTTCATACAGAAAATGCCTAAATACTTTTGATGGTCATATATTTATCATTTGTGTATTTTTTCCGCTTATGATATACCGAAGTGCTTAAGGTTCAGTATGTGAACACTTACTCTTTTTTTGCAATTGGTTTTTATCAATTGGTTCATTAAAATTTAATCATGTCAACATTAGATACTATAATTCAAATCAAATTTCTTCAAACGTAGAACTATCCTCTTCTGACTTCTGTAAAGTACCTAGGGTGAAATCATTAAAATAGTAAACAGTATTGACACAAATTCTAGTGTAGATGCATTGTGAATAAAAAAGCCTTAACAAGATGTTTCGATATATTTTTTTTGAAGGGAAATTCCCAAACACTTTTAAAAGGACTTTAAATAATCAGGACCAAAGACCGGAAAATATCGACCAATATCTGTTTCGTCTGTTTTATCAAAAATAGTTGAGAAAATGGATTAGATAAATATTTAAATTCTAAATATAAACATTCTTTCTGAACAACAAGACAGTTTTAGAACAAAAATTAATACTTGCTGCAACTGTAGATTTAGTTACAAAAACTTAAAATAGATTGTAAATAAATAATAAATTTTATTAATAATAATAAACTATTGATTGTAAAATATTGTGCCTGGTATATTTGTTGATCTAAAAAAAGCTTTTGACAAGTTTAGTCATAAATTACTATTACAAAATCTGCAATCAATAAACATCACCGGTTCTGCTTTAAAATACTTGAATCGTATTTGACAAATAGATCTCAAATTGTTAAAATTATAAAACGATACATAATAACATCTAATTTACAAAAAAAAAACCCTACAGTAAACGTCGTCGAGGCAGACTTCTTGATCTTCCCAAAGTAAGAACTAATTATGGAAAGATAACTGTTATCTTTGAAGGAGCGCAGCTATACAAAGTTACCGGAAATAATTAAAAATGTGCACCCATTCAAAGCATTCAAGATTAAATTGTCTGAACATGTTAAAACAGGTTATACTATGCTAAGCAAATAAATGCTTCGGATGAGTAACATATGTACTCGTATTGTATAGTTGACTGTATTAATTGGCGGATATAATATAATATATATTTAATTACTTAGTTCTTACTATAGTTCTCAAGTAAGTGATATATATACCTTTGTTTTTTTTGAGAATAAAGATTCTTTAAACATATAATTATTGAAATTCTAAAAAAAATAAGTATAGTCCTAAATTTAAATAGTCTTAAAACCACCAAATCGACGGGTGCGACGCATAAGGTCTTAACGCCATTTTTATTGAAAATCCATATTTTACATTATCGTAATTACGAATATGAGTTTTATAAATTCCTGAAATCAGAATTTTAATACTACTTATAATTAACGAGTTTTAGAAACGCTTAAGGTCGTATATTTTGACAGTTACCACGCATATAGTTGCATTTCACGGTACGACGATATGCGTGGTGCTATTGGTTCGTGCGAGACCAATCAAGGGCAGTTACGGCCGTCGTATGTCACTGACGGAGCAGGCAATAAAGTATGACATTTATTTTGTAAATAATATGAATTCTGAAGTGTTTTACGTTATGATATCAAGTGAGTTGTGATATGTTGATTGTATTACATTATTATAATCGAAATGAACCACTTACGATCATCAAGAATTTTAAATTTAGCACTTAACAAAAATGAAAAAAATACCTTTTAATGAATCCAGTCAAACTGGTAAGTTTTGGTTAATAATTGATTGTTTTTTATTAAATAGTTAGAAATAATATCGCAATACAAGCATATAAGATTAGATTTATTATTATATTTAAGTGTTTCTTTCGATATTTATAATTTTAATCTAGTTCCACGCATAACGTCGTAATGTTATAGTTACGTATACGACGTTGTTTTTTCATTGAAGGTAAGGGTCGTAACTACTACTTACGACTACATGCGTCGTTATTAAATAAAAATATCTGTGTTCTTATAGTCGTATGTAGAACATACAACGTTATGCTTGGAAATCAATATTAAATAAGACGTTATGCAATTTTTTATTTGCTAAAATCATAAATAAATTTAATATTCTGTGCTATTAATAAGTTGTGGTGGTTAATTAAATGATATTATATCTTTTTTAGAATCACCTGTTTAGCTGAAAACCGAGCATAACTGGAATTTGTACGAGTCAATGGTCGAGAAATCCCTGACTGGGAGCGGTAATTGTAATGATGTCAGAAAATTTCCCAAGAAGTACGACTAGCACTAAATAATTTATATGAAACTAGCTCATATCAAGACTTAATCCAACAATAGTACAAAGGCTGAATCTAGACGTAAGAAAACTTGGAAATATTCCTTAGCAAGAACAGAGCCTAATTCAGATAAACCTAATATTGTTTTGGTATGTAAAACGATGTTCCTCAATACTCTCTCTATAGGAGAGCGAACAGTTAATACGGCCATGTCGAAGTGGTTTTCAGGTAGGGAATCTATTTCCCCAGACCATCGTGGCGGTTCGAGAGGTGTTATCATAGATGAAAAGATTAAACCAGGAGTAATAAAGCATGTAAAAATATTTCTACCAGTTGAATCACACTATGTGCGCAAAAAGTCTACAAAACTTTACTTAAATAGCCGACTCAGGTTTGCAAATATGTTTTCTCTATATAATGAGTGGTGTAGTAGTGAAAATATAACAAAAAAAGCTAAATCAGCATGACAATATTGGGGTATTATAAATCAAAGATTAAATATTTTTTATTTTACAAACCCAAGCAGAATATTTGTAACGAATATTATGTTTACACGTAAATAAAAAATAATATGGCAGAAGAAGAAATTAATAAACAAAAAAAAACATATGATATCAAAAGAATTAGCAAGAAATTTAAAGGAAAAAGATAAAACTTTAAAAACAATTACAGCATGCTTCGATTTTCAATAAATTCAGAATTGTTCTCATGGAAATGTTGGTTTATTTTATTATAAAATAAAATTATCGGTCCCAAATGTTACAGTTTTTGATCTAGCCAGTAAAGAAGCATATTGTTGCATGTGGCCAGAGATTAAGTTGTCTGCTTAAACTTATTGAGACTAAAGTTATACTTTAGTAGCTCTTATAAGACGGCGTTAAGGAATTCATTTTTTTGTCAGGTAATTGTGCTGGGAAAAACCAAAATTGTATTGTGTTTTCATTTTATACTTATGCTCCTAAAAATATGGTGTAACAATAACTCATTTGTTCTTAGAGCGAGGACATACTCAAAATGAAGCAGATTCTGTTCATGCTTTAATAGAGCGAAATTAAAAAAATAAACTCATATATATGCCAGAACAATGGTATGCATTAGTAAGAAGGGCCAAAGTTAACACGCCTTATTATAATGTGATTGAGATGAGTATTACAGATTTTTATAATTTCAAAAAGTTATTGTATGGAAAAAACTGTATCAAAAACTCTAACAAACACAAAATAACTTGGACTAAAGAAGAAGAAGTGGGAATAACTTCCAATGATCCGCATATATCGCTACAGCTTTGAAAACGAAGACTTATATATAACTTATATAACTTATACATTATATGACTTTATTAATTACCAGAAAAACCTATTCATCACGAAGAATTAATAACCAAGAAAGTCTTAATAATTGAGATCGCTGTTATTTAGATTATTTGCCTATAACAACTGCAAATATGAGGATTTACAAAGTCTGTGCCGTGCACGCATAATACCGAAAGAATATAATAAGTATTATGAAAACACACGCAATACGATGAACGAAGAAAATACGGATATCGATTCATCTAATAATTTGTAGATTAATTAATTCTCGCGACATGTTTATAATGTTCCTGTCTAGTTTATTTGTTATACTCACGCTTTGTTTACTGCAGAACTTTCTTGTTATCATATAAATAAGTTAGTTTTTTTAATATCGTTTTTTAATCGTATTTGTAAACCATTAAACCCCGAAGTAACCCGGCGTAACTTGAAGGTAAGGAAATTTTACTGTCGCACAACGTCGTAACTTTGTCGTAACTCAATAACGTAACTCTTGCATCCCTACGCATAAAGTCATAAGTATGTAATTTCAGTATTTTTCATTAAATTACAATTCATTTTCTATCAATGATATTTGTTTAAAGATGACTTAAGGCACTACTAATTATAAGCTTGATTTAAATTCAAATTTCCTTCTCATTTTTGAGTAATGACAAAAGTAAACTTTAAATGCCCATACTGTAAAGTTGCCATATTCTGCATACGACCTTATGCGTAGCACCCGTCGAAGTATTCCAATCAGAACTAGCTTCTATCGATAGATTATAATTGACAAAACGACATCCTTAATAACGCTGAGAGTCCGACCGTCCTATTGTAGAAAATGCTAATGATTTCCTTTCACGACTGCGTTTGAAGGTAGTCGTAAATTCAATGAATCCTCTGTTTTAGTGAACATTGTAATATCTCCCGACTCTAATGTGGCTCGGAGGTATGTTATTGCTTCAGAATGGTAATCTCTTTTTAGTGGTCTACCACCGCTTCTACCGTGATTCTACGTTACAACAGTTTTTAGCTTTATAGCCTTTTATCTTTCAGTCGAGATTTATTGTTAGTTATTTAATTGTATCTTATTTTTATGTGAAGAAATTTGTGATTGATTATTTTGTTACATCTAAGCTTTCTGCTTGCTTTTACATACGGACTCATACTGCCATCGATTTGTTCCAGTGGGAATAGTTGAGAGTATCATGTTGCTTGCTATGCCGACACGTTCATCGTACAGTCATGGTATGGGACGCTTAGTGGACAGATACTTTATCGGTCACAACAAATATTTTATCTATACTAATATTATAAAGAGGAAAGATTTGATTGTTTGTTTGCATTGAATAGGCTCCGAAACTACCGAACCGATTTGAAAAATTCTTTCACTGTTGGGAAGCTACACTATTCCCGGGTGACACAGGCTATATTATATATGTATTTTTTTAACTATTTTTCCCGAAGTAAAGCGAGGGCGATTTCCTAGATCTTAATAATGAGCGTAGAAAAGCAGAAAAATTCTTCTTTTTTTCAAATTTGGTTTTTTCACATGTTTTTGCTAAACATTAATAAAAAACTGTCCAATATGTCTGTTACTGTCATGAATTTAAATAAAATATAATCATACTAAGCTATTGCAATCTATCTCTCCATTATCAGTGTCAGTACAAAAGGAAAAATATGTCGAGTGCTGTATTATTGTCCGGAACAAAACACTAAATAAATTACGTCGCTCCCAATTCGCAGGCGAAATGTGGTAAAAATCGAGCAAAATCTCACTAACTACGTTGACCAAACTTTTCTGTTCATTCCCGCAGCCATTCGAATAAGGGGAAAACGGACGCGCTGTTTTGTATTGCGATTATGCGACTTTATCGTTACTTTGAACGTGACTAATAAAAAACTATAATGTATGTAAAACTATAATTTCATGAGTTATTATAAATTATTAAATAATAATTTATACTGAAATAATAATAATAATTTATAAGAATTATTATAAATTAATATATAATTAGTAATACGAAGTTGAAGTCAGCTCAACATTGTTTTTCTGCACAATACAGCAGGATGTCTTCATGAAAATGGTTAAAATATATTGCACCGACGAATACGCTTGTCAAGTATACTTTTCAAGAAAAAACTATCTAGTATCTAGTAGATCTTAGTAAAAACGATCTGTCTTTCTTGTTAAAAGTTTAAGTTGATGATATAGGGCGAGATGCGGAGACCTATGAAATGCAAGTCGTTTGTAATAAATAATAATATTGAACAGCCGTGTAAGCCACGGACACCGACATAAATTCGAATATGTGTTCGGGCCTAAATAGTAAAATCTGGACATAATACACGGACGTGTACTTATTTTTCCAACTTCACCTTTGTTCTGCGCAATGGCCGCGTGATTAATGAGTTCAAAGTTATCCAACTAGATTTTCAAAGGAGGATAGCACACGTATACGAAAATGTATGTATAAAACATCTTTTATTTCAAATGATACAACGAAATTGACGAAATTAAGTATATGTACAATAATAACTTATTACAGCAAATTTTAATATAATAATTGGAACAAATGTTAGCTCTTTCACAATGTCACGCATTAAAGAAACATTATGTGATTGACCTAAATGTAAATGGGGATAATGTAATGGGGATATACCTAAATGTAATGTTATTGTGACATAATTATATTTTTAACCGACTTCAAAAAAAGGAGGAGGTTCTCAATTCGACTGTATTTTTTTATGTTTGTTACCTCAGAACTTTGGACTGGGTAAACCGATTTGGATGATTCTTGTTTTAATCGAAAGCTCATGCTTGTCGTGTGGTCCCACATAAATTTGAACGAGATCTGACAATGGCATCCATGTCAAAAGTACAATGTACTTCATTTGAAGTCTGTTATTTTTTTGTTAAAATGTTAGATTATATGCATTGAATAAAACAATGATGACAATGAACGGAATAAACGTACTCTAAAACACACAACCCTAAGAGGCTTCCACTTAAGCAGCGATTCGAATAGTTCCACGCCGTATATTTTCTTTACCAACCTAATTTAACGGGGAATGTAGTTAGGAGGTATAAATTGCTCGATGCGATTCGCCACACGACACGAGAGTTGCATTTAATCAAATGCGACACGCTCGAGGAGGTTCCGCAGTACATCTGTCTGGGGTACCGCCGGACCCCACATGTGTTGTAACATCTGGACTCTGTTCTATGATTGGGCAGTTTAGTTCCGACTGGTTTGGGTTTTAAATCGACGTCAAAAATGGAAAGTAACTTAATTAAAGGTAGTTTTATTACTCGACTGCCAGGAAGGGTTATGTTTTTCGCGCGTATCTTGTATGTATGTTTGTATGTTTGTAATATTCTTTGTTACCTCATATCTTCCAAACCGCTGAACGGATTTATGTAATTAAGATATTGTTATACGTAGATTTGTGCTGATAACCCAAGTATTCTTAGATAAGTGAAATTAAAAAAAACAAATATGGTGGCTGTGAGACAAACAGTGACATTGTTTGAAGTATCAAAAAATGAAAATAAATTGAATACTGCAATATGAGTATTAAATTAAAGAGCTCACCATAAGAATTACAAAATGTATATTATGATAGATATTTTCATAGCAGGCGGTTTTTTTTAATTTTTTTATTATAATTTATACTAGTTTTTTACTTTTATTTCATTGCTACAATTTTTTGTTATGATTTATATTCATGATGATTTTTAATTTTCCATACAATAATCGGATATTGAACTTAACAGATTTTGTTCCTAATTAAACAAATACAAAAGTATTCTATATAATAAAATTTGACATATAAATTGGCGCTTATTTATGTTAGTAAGTAAATCATTATCCTGTAGATTATTATCTGTAAAGAAACACAAAAGTTTCACAGTATACGCGCTTTAGAAAATTAAACAGTAATCCAAGAAATTATTCTGCAGTAAAAAGTAAAAAAAACTTACAAGCGGCAAACTGAGACGCTATATTTATCCACGAATCCAAAAACAAATTTCAATTTATTAAAGTAGTTTTAACAGTATGATATATTGGATCCGAACTTAGCAAAGTAAAATATTTTACGTTCGTCATAAAATATTGAGACGTCTGGATTGGACAGTCAGATATTTCAGTAGTTTAGATTTTCGTGCTTTCAATAACTCCTTGTACTATTAAAATTAAATATTTGTACCATTTGCATTGGTGCATCAGTACCAGCAGATACTGAACATTGACTATCATTAGATGCAATGGTAAAAAGTTTAATAATTTCATTTAGTTAACTTATATTATAAAATTTCTGAAGGTTTAAAACAGAACATGCGATTTAATCCTGGCTCAGTACTGGAAAGCGCATGAAGCACTGAAATATTACAAGCAATGGATAAAATAATATTGAAACCTCTCTTGTAACTTTCGGTAGACGCCGGCCATGTAACAGTAAATGTGAATTTCGTCGAGATATTCAACGTTTGAAAGCGTTCCAAAAGATAGCTTTTAGCTGATTGAAACATTTTGGCTGGTAATTAGCAAGTAGGTAATTCGTATTGAACAAAAGCCTGTTTGCGAATACTTGATGCATTGATAGATAACTTTAGATATTATTACAAATGAAGTGTTGTTTTGTAAATAGTACATTTACAAACTTGTGAAAAATTTAAAGGTGGTAAGTTGAAAAGTTAATTTCCTGCTTTTTATTGGTCAATAGGTGACTTTTGGCGATTGGTGATTTGAATGATCAAATACTATGTTAGGGTCCTCATCAAAGTGCATAGTAACAGTGAAGTAAAGGTATTATTGGATCTTTCATGCACTTTGATTCTTTTAGATAGGTAGACTCATTGATTGCTGTGTCAAATAGGCTGGCTAGTTGTTGTGATTTTCCCTGGATGCGCCGGAAGGAGGGTTATGTTTTTTGAGTTTATTATGTATGAATGTATGTATGAATGTATGTATGAATGTATGTGTGTATATTTCTTTGGCATGCTCTGTTGCCTAAATGGCTTGATCGATTTCAGCTTAGCTGCCGTTAGATTCGTCTTAATTAATAATACGGCTTTATAGTTGTTCAATATTACTTTTAATAACATTATAAACTACTGAGCCTGTTCTTTTTCTTTTTAGTTTATTTTACGCAGTCAGGTTTTTTTGTTTTTGTTTTTATTTATTTTTATCAAAGGTTATCAGTGTCACTTAAATTGTTTATCATGAAGATGATAGTGATAATTTACTGAAATATAATTGATTTATTAAAAAAATTCTTCGACTGGGTTCACGTAAAGTATGCCTATCATGATGTAGCTTCAACTTTAATGTACTTAAAATACCCTCGCTTAGTAGATTCTGAAATTTGGAAGATGCGGCACGAGGATGGGACGGAGTTTTACGACTTGGGAAATTAATGGCTAGCGAGGTTGGCTAGAGGGTATTTTTCAAGTCTAATAATTTTTACGGGCTCTGATTTTATGAATTTGCGAATTACCATTAAGTGTGGTGAAGTTTTATCTGTGAAGAAACTTACATAAAAATGCATCTGCATTTAACGTGAATTTCTAAATCAGTAGGTAGTTATGAGATTCAAAAATAGTTTTAGTTACATTTACAGACATAAAATTTTGTATGTGAAAAAGCTCGAAACCCAGATATAGTTTATATTCTATGAGGAATTCTTTCTAGTAAACCTCTTCTTCTTTGTCGTTTTCTTAATTACCTTAATTAAGGTATTTCGCTTTCTTTCTTTATAGTGGAGGAGCTGACGAGCTGCTTGCATTCTATTCTACCCCATCTTATTTATATTCCACCTTAAAGCCTAAGTAATCTACTAATCGCCTTTACTCTATTAGACCATCGTTTAAGTGATAACTGAAATAACATTTCAATATAACTTCATCAATAAATTCAAAAAGAAAGGAAATAAAAAACAGTTATCTATACATCTGCTCTCTTCAATCTCTCTTATATTTTGTCCTTATCTGTAATGGCACCACACTACTCATTCTGTTTCCGAAATAAGTTCTTTCTGAAAAGCAGACAAAATTGGAACATATCAGTTATAATTATCTACAAATTTTATCATTGTAAGTATAATTATGTTGCGGGTATGTACTGTGATTGGATTATATGCGAAAGGTCAAATACACATATTTTGCTGTTTGAGATTTTGCTAGTTCAACATTATATGGTTTTTTATCCGTTCGCAAATAATCTCATGTGATTGGCTATTTTTTAATATGATTAATTTTGTAATATGATTACTTACATTCAACATCGACTGTGTCCATCGCTGCTGCATAGAACAATATTATTGGTTAATGAGATACTTCTTTTACTTTACTACTAGTTGGGACTGGTGGTCGGTAGTGGTGTCGTATCGTACGTAGGCTCGTGTCGGTGCAGTCTGATGCTAATAATAAGACAGAAAGACTCTCAGATTTATGTAACCCTGGTTAATTCACTTAATTATCGGTTATTGTATTACAATTTGAGGATAAGCAGCCAAAACTAAACTCCTTGAATTAGAAGTATCTCAAAGGTTAATACTGAAGATTTTTCTTCATAAACTTAAATTATTCTCAACAAGGAAACTATATGAAGAAGTTCAAATATTAACAGGAAGACAGACATACTGACCATGTAAACACAAAAATGCATCATTAAAGGTAATAAATGAAATGGCCAAAACCATTAGACACTATACAGTATGTGAGGTACCTATTGTTCGCACAACCTTTGACAAAAGATTTTTCAGTGTCGAGATCCTATTTTGTACAACAAGAATAATAGAATATTAAATAATTAAATTAAAGTAAATAATAAAATAACGAAATGTCACATACGTTAACTAAAAGATAACCTGACCAAATGGCAAATGGCTTTTAACTTTAAACTACAACGAAACAGAATAAATTACATATAATACAAATAAATATTGAGTGATTAAATACGATAAAAAATTAGCATACAAAACAAATTGATACACATTTAAACATATAAACACATATATAATACAATTAGTCATTCATAGAAGTTTCACAGATGTAATATAATATAATTAATATGCTTGCATGCTAATCAACAATCAAGTTACACATATAAGTGAAAACACAATGTAGGTTACACTAAAAATTATGTTAACCAACTAAAATAAAACATTGATGGATAAATAATAGAGGGCTATTATAATAATAGAATAGGATAAGTGACTCTACTTTCAAACATATTTGAATATAATATCACTAGGATTTTTGCCTTTATATAAGAAAACCTTAAATATAAATAAGTGATACTTACAATCAAAAATGTATGTGTCTGGATCTACAGAACAGAATAATGTTAAATATAAAAAATACCTTTCTTCAGATTGTTATTTAAAGTTTCAAAAAAAATATTAATGTGGAATCAGGATTAATACTTTTTAAATTATAAAATAATTTATTAAGACAACATTGTACTAGCCCATCCCATATTTGATACTCACGGATTTTCATGAAAGAGAAAGAGAGAGTAGACAATTATGTGGAATAGGGTTCTCATTTTCCAGGAAAAGCGGGCAAAATAGTTAAAAATATTGATTACTATTATTATAATACTTACATTTTACATCGATGACGTCAGGAGCTTGGAAATAAAAGAAAACATATGAGGTAATGTAAAGAAACTGAGTTTAAATTTGTCAAGAATATCTCTACTTGTGACGTTTCTAAAGTAGGTCTTGCATATTTTATCTATGATGAGGATAAATTCAATCTTACTAACTTATACTAAAGCAAAAATGTTATGTAAATTTAGGATATTTTTATACTTACAGTCGTCAATCAATTTGTTTAAGGCTACAAAATAAAAATAATGACATAACTTCTCATTAGCTATTTTAATAAAAATATTTACGAATATTATAATTTAAATTCTTGTCTCGCAGTTTTGATTTTGACAAGGGAGTTAGTATAAATAAAATAAATAAAAAATATTTGTGTTGATTAAATTAAAAATACTTACCAAAAGCTAACACTGCATGAAGAAGCTAAATAATAAAATAAAATAACTATTTATTTGTTGCAAAATAACACAAAACAATAACAGTCATAAGAATAATAAATAATACATTTAATGTGGTTACCAATTTTGTATACTTTTAATAAATTTAAATTGCTAAAAATTTAAAAACTAATCTCATTTTTAGTCTCCTTACTAAACAAAACCTATGTAAATAAGAATGGCTGTAATTACGAATTAATTCATTAATTTAATCCAATATTGGGTACTCATTTATTAACGCTTTTATTTAGCTTACCCTGTTTGTTTGGGTCAAACATTGCGACTAATTAGACCTTCATCCTTTTACCCTAAGAAGTTAAAACTTTACTTGCTTTAGTTCTGATGACAATACATTTTTTTGATAAACAACCTGATACTACACTCCGATCGGACTCCAGACGAAGGATTTCCTTAACAGCGAACAGCACACTCACAATAGTTTTGCATGGATTGACACTATCAAATCTTAAACGAGTATTAAGTTTTTAAAATATTAACATGTATATAAAAACAAAAAACAATATTACATAAACAATTGCTCACCATAACGAAACTAACTAGAATCAATCTCATGGTGTAGTCCGCGATGGTAGAATGCAATGTTTAATTTATTTTCCACATTTATATTATATTACACAACAATAATCTTTCAAGCTGTAACAATAAGAAAAATAATAAATTACGCTTAATTAAAGAACAATACGCTCATAGTCTGGCGGCTTGTGTCGATCCTAAATGATCGACAAAGTTAAGCAACAGCGGGCGCCGTTGGTGGTTGGGTGGCAGATAGTCGCAAAAAATTCTTGAGTGTTTCCGTACTTCGGAGGGCACGTAAAGCCGTCGGTCCCAGTTGTTATCATAAGATAATAGTCATTAGACCATGTCAGAGGCCCTCGGGTGGTTTGAAAAACGTCCGACACTTGGGTTGGCCACTAATCCACTACTGGGCGTAGTGGGACATTATTGGATAGAAGCCAAAGAACAAGGATTTCGTCTTCGCGGTTGGTGCTATGTAATAAAACAACTCGATACCTCATTTTAGCATCTTAGGCGACAAACGATAAAACGATCTAAGTATTTAATGGAAAGTTTTTAAAACAATTTGCTTAAAAATGTGTTTGTTTTTTTAGTACTATGTAAATAATTGTGTAAATAATTTGTGCACTTGAGAAAACATGGCGCAGTTAATTTGATATCACAAACAGACACTTAAATTTTATTTTAATTTATTATATAGCACAGATAATATTTTACCATGAGATCACAACGTTTAATACTTCAAACAAAAGTATGAACGAGTTAATTTTGAAGTTAAATTAATTAATTGTGTTAATTAAACGTATTATCGGATAGGTTACATATTCGATAAGCTACCATTACGGAACCAATTAACATTGAAAACCTCGTCATAATATACGTAATCCGAGTTCATTGAATTACCCCTGAAGGTTATCCATATAGCATAATGTTTGGACAACGCCAGACTACACCTGCGTGAATATTGTCACAATTTTATGAACATAATTCACAATTTTATACATATTTATATTATGTGAATAGCACACTAACGGACAGAAGAGCTACCTGGTGATAAACGGTCGTGATTGCCCATAGACCAGCACTAACACCAAAGGCATCATAAATGCGTTTTCAGTCAAGAAAGAAGGGAAAAGATAGCAAATAATTTTTGACTAAAAATAACCGACTTCAAAATTAGAGATAGCTCAAATATTACTCATCAGATCTCGCTTGAATTTAAACAAGACCACATGACAAGCACCAGCTTATGATCAAAAAAAGAATCATCAAAATCGGTTCACACAGTCGAAAGTTCTGAGGTAAAAAACATAAAAAATACAGTCGAATTGAATACCTCCTTTTTTGAAGTTGGTTAAAAAAGAACTGGCTGGCCAGTTGGAATACGATGAGTAGTTTGCCGACTCTAGCAAGATAGTGGAAACTAGCCAGACGGGCGTCACGGAAAAATAATAATAATATCTAGCAGTAACGTTTTCATTATTATTAAATCAAATCAATATTTTTTTTGTATAGCCTGAAGGGCAGACGAAAAGACATACGGGCCACCTGATGGTAAATGGTTACCGTCATCTATGGACATGAGCAAAACCAGAGCATGCAACGAGAATGCAACGCCGGCCCTGAAGGAGAACTCTTTTTACACCTTTTTTGAAGAACCCCATGTCATAGCGCTCCGGGAACACCTCAGAAGGAAGCTCAATCCACTGTTTGTACGTACGTGGCAAAAAAGTTCGTGAAAATCCGACTGTACAGCTTCTCCACGAGTGTCCAATCGGTGTGAATGGAACTTCAATCTTCGGCGAGTGGTGCAATGATGAAATTGGTAACATTGGTAACACAATCTTCACACAAAACTCTACAAGAAAGCAGAGGGACCTAATTCTATTGCTTCTTACGGCACTGGCTTGTTTTGTACATGTGTGTACGTGGAATGTGTATACCACACACACCATATTTTAATAACTCAGTTAAGGTTAGGTTATGGCAACATGTAGCCAAGCATAGACTTATCTACATTTTTGTAGACCATGTTGGTGGAAAAACTTATATCTTGAACTTGGGGTACTGTTCAAGGTATTGGTTTTTCCTTGAACTTGGTGTATACTTTCGTTTCGTATAAAGTTTTCCACACGTTTTTCTCGGGAACCCCAAATAAAGCGTTTTTAGTAAACCGCATGTGATCTGCGGAGACTGTAGCCTTCATCGTTCTGAAACGAGACATGATCAGCGACAGTAATGGCTGGATAAGTAGTAAGAAAACAAAATGCCGCATTCCTTTATACCCGAGATGTCCATTATTATTTCAATTCACACGAAGCACAATTTCCGTGCGCCGTCAGGAACACGATTTTTCCTCATTCTCGGGTAATTCACCCGCAGAACGTTTATCTTCGCCTTGTTCTGTTATTCTCATTTATCGGGTAATATAATGGTGTTCTATATTCATAGAATTGTACTCAGCTGGTGCTAGTGTTGCTTTGTTAAATGTTGAGATGTTTTGTTTCGGTTTTAGGACAACATGGTGATACATACGAAGACGATGTTCCATTATTTTTACGTTTTGTGTCAGTAGCCAACAAATGAGTAAAGCAATCCGATGGTACATAAGTGAGCATCGGCACCATGGACATACGTGGTCATAAACCTAGTTTAGAAAATTAAAAACTACAGTACTTAAAAAAATACTGCACTATTGAGGAGTACTTGAGCCGGAAGCGAATCTTGAAACTAGCAAAATCGTGATAAATGAGTAGGTATAATACAGTTTCATGGCAGTGTTCGGTACTCGGTGGGAAATTTCGAGACTCGTACAGATTATCGTGTTTAAACACGGTGATAACTTTAATTTGAACGACATCAGACAACACATATTTATATTGTATGGTATTTTTAGCACTGGCGGTTAAACTGAGATGACAAATTTTATTATAATATTGTGTGAAGTAATTCTATAAATAGCGGCCGCTTGATTAATAGCATGGTATCCAGCCCGCGCAACACTTCAATCGCGCGATATTTCTTTATTTGTCCGTCTCGGCTAATTTACTCCGCGTCTTGTTCTATTATCGTGAGATCTCTTTTCTCATGCAGTTTAGTGTTACATCTGGGTTTTTCCTTAAGAATATAATTAATACAAATAAATTATGTCTGAAGTTTCGAGTTCTGTTATCACAGACATTTTTCTGACAGGTAAAAGTTTGTTCTCATTTGGGATATCTAATTTTTAACCGACCTATTTACCGACACGTATCTATGACGGATTGAGGAACTGTATGAACTTGTGTGATGATTTTGATATAATTATGTCTTTCGAAGACTTCATAACAGTCGGTTTGTTTTTTTTGGTAAGCTTAGTGTATTTCTCAAGCTTACTGTGACAGAAAATTCTGTGTGTTTTAGTCTGTGTGAGCGATTATAAATACTGTTTCAAACATTGTTTTTTTTAATACTGTTTTGTAAACATTGTTTTTTAATATGATCAAGTTTTACGTACGTATCAAAGCGCTTTTGATCAATAGCTTGATCAGCTCTAGGTGAGGGATTGATAAAGCAAATCAACATGCGTTAGGGTGAACGCGTACTGTGCCCGGTCGTCGCGCTGGCGGGTGGTTGCAACCGATAAAGAGTTTATGTCTTTATAACGAAATAAAAATGCCAATGAGTCTAGAAATATCTTATCTTAATCCTATTTGACGTTTAAAGCATAAATATTATCAATAACAAAAGTTGACAGGAATCAAAGCCTATAAATGATAGGATTTACTGCTGAATGAGCTTAGATATCTTGCACAATGCCCTTTGGATATTCACAATAACAGATAAATAAAGCATAATACATATTTCTCTATGCTTAGCCTAACTAATGCAGCAAAAAAATTAAAATTTTGAGGTACATAAAAATTACCCACAAAACTCTCCTTGTTTTATCCTATCGAGCAATATTGTGGGTTAAGAATGAATGAAATGAAATGAATGAATGAAATTTTGATATTAATAATCGCCATACGAAAAGAATGCATCAATTAGTTACGCCTTCGTTCCGCCTAAGTAAAGTGCAGCGATCTTTCATAGGGCTTGGCATACATTTCTATAATAAAATCCCAAAATTAATACGTGACTTGCCAATAGAAACTTTCAAAAAACGTGTAAAGACACAATTGTTAGGCAAGGGATATTATAGTGTAGACGAGTATTTAAATGACAAAGACGCATGGAAATGACCAGCTCTGCAACCAGTTCCGCTCAGAATAGTAAATACTTTTGTATTATTATCTTTTTTTGTAATATTTTTTTAAAAGATGTGCTGAGGAGTTTCTTTAGGCTTTTCTTCTCCTCCACGACAAAGCACCTTCCGAAAAGCCAAAAAAATGACGTGCATAAGTGTATCAGTGATACCTATATGAATAAAATATTTTGACTTTGACTTTGATTTTGAATGTGTGTGTCTATGTACACTATATACGTATCTCGGCTGTGAAGAAAAGATAAAGATTTCTGGAAACCACCCTAAGAGGGAAAAAATATATGAGAAATTAATTCGTACCTTATGTGCACCAAACTGTTTTCCAAAGTAAAGCAAATACAGTTCATACAAAAAATTATTTAAATGAACGAACAATGAACAAAATAAATTTATAAAAAGTAGGTAGATCAATTCTACAAACAAGATAAACAAACAATAGGATGACCGCACACGTAATCCGGTGGGTGTTTGGCGCACATTGATAACGTTTGGTTTTATTTGCCCTTAAAATAGGGGAAAAGGTTGAGAGCGCAAAAAAAAATGCGATAAATTACCCACAAAACTCTCCTTGTTTTATCCTATCGAGCAATATTGTGGGTAAAGAATGAATGTGTGTGTCTATGTACACTATATAAGTATATCGTCCCCGTAGAGCGAAAAGTCATTAAGTGCAAAAAACGTGTTTTGAGATATTGAGGGTTAAAGTTTTGAAATATATAAATCGCCATAACTTTAATATGTCATAACATGTCTCTATGTTTTTAGTTTTATTTTGAAGGAACTTAAATCAAATTAATATTATACTACCTGTAACAAGTGAAAATCGAGTAGTTTATGAGAAAATATAAAATACCCTAAAAAACGCAAATTAATTATTTGTTCTCAATAGAATGTCTGAGTTAGTTAGGAGTTAGTTAATTTTCGCCCTTAGTTAGTGATCTTTCACTCTGTTCTAAATTATTTTTAAGAAAACCACCTCTAGTTATGTAAATTGGAACTTAGTGCTAAACGTACGAAATGTGCATTGTAAATAATACCTAGTATCTTAAGATTCGAAGTTTGGGTGGTAAGATTTGTTTTGATAATAATAAATATAATATATGTAATAAATATATAATAAATATATAACTTTTAATGTAACCAAGTGTAACCATTGCTTTAAGATAACTTAAGCATTAAAAATAAACGACACAAAAAAGCAAACAATCGAAGCGACAAAAACAAAGTTTAGTACCTACTACCCAAATAATAGGCATAAAGTATCCATCCATCCATCAGCCCTTGGAGGTCCACTGCTGGACATAGGCCTACCCTAACTTGCGCAACTCTGACCGGTTCTGAGCCTTCTGAATCCAGCGGATGCCCGCTGTCTTCTTCAGGTCGTCAGTCCACCTGGTCGGGGGGCGTCCTACGCTCCTTTTTCCGAGACGTGGGTGCTATTCGAGGACCTTTCTTCCCCAACGGTTATCGGTCCTTCGCACTATGTGGCCAGCCCATTGCCACTTCAGCCGGCTAATTCTTTGAGTAATGTCGGTAACCCTTGTTCGTCTACGGATTTCCTCATTTCTGATGCGATCACGTAGAGAAATACCGAGCATAGCCCTCTCCATAGCCCACTGCGCTACTTTGAACTTGTGGATTAGGCCAATAAAGGCCAGTAAAGCACCACGTCTCGGATCCGTATGTCATCACTGGCAACACACATTGCTCGAACATCTTCGACTTCAGGCACTGAGGTAGTGTTTTGGACGACAAGATATGACGCAGTTTCCTGAACGCAGCCCATCTGAGTTGGATTCTACGAGTGACTTCTTTCTCAAAGTTGGACTTACCCATCTGGATCACCTGTCCCAGGTAATTGTATTCGTCTACAACTTCGAGAGCAGCGCCGTCAACAACAACCGGTACGGGTGTGACATGGACATTCGACATGATTTTCGTCTTGTCCATGTTCATCTTAAGACCCACCCGTTGTGAGGCGCTGTTCAAGTCCCCAAGCATTGTACTAAGTTCTTCCAGGGAACCCACCAGGATGACTATATTATCGGCATATCGCAGGTGTGTGATGTATTCGCCGTTTATGTTAATGCCACGTCGTTTCCACTCCATCAGCTTGAACACGTCTTCTAACGCAGTGGTGAACAGTTTTGGGGATATGACATCCCCTTGTCTGACACCTCTCTGCAATTGGATGGGGTTCGTTGCTGTGTCGTGTACTCTGACGGACATGGTGGCAGATGAGTACAAACATTTCAACACCTCGATATACCGGTAGTCGATCCGGCACCGCTGGAGAGAATTTAGTACCACCCAGGTCTCGATAGAATCAAAGGCTTTCTCATAGTCCACATAGGCAACACATAACGGCAAATTATACTCCTCGGTCTTTTGTATAATCTGCCGCAGTGTGTGTATAATATGGTCTATGGTGCTGTAGCCTTTTCGGAATCCTGCTTATTCGGGAGGCTGAAAGGAGCGCCACTAGAAGGGGTTTCCCTCCAGCTCTCAGAAGCTCGGTTGTGATTCCGTCATCTCCCGGTGCTTTGTTGTTTTTAAGCTGTTTGAGAGCCTCTCTAATCTCATACAGGCTGACGTCCGGGATATCTTCGGTGTAGTGATGGGTCAGTTTAGCTCGCTTGTCGCTCTCCTCGCGAGGAGGTGGAGCTTGAGAGGAGGCATACAGCCATCCGTAGTATTTCTCAGTCTCCCTCAGAACTTCGGGTTTCGACGAAAAAATGGTGCTGGACTCGGTCTTCAACCTCGTAAGCTGACTTTGCCCAATAGACATATCCCTGGTGAACACTTTTTAACCGACTTCAAAAAAAGGAGGAGGTTCTCAATTCGACTGTATTTTTGGAACGAAGTTCCTTATCGCGCGTTGTGAAAAGGGGCTAGACGGAAAATTACGACACTTTTTGATTCTTACGAATGACGACACTTTTATTGAAGTGATTCAGAGCGTTTTACAGAGATGGCGCTGTACAACAAAACAATACTTAAATCGAAAGGAACTTCGTTCCATCCGGGTGTCCCTTGACACCTCTCATGTTTTTTTTTAATGTTTGTTACCTCAGAACTTTTGACTGGGTGAACCGATTTAGATGATTATTTTTTTAATCGAAAGCTGGTGCTTGTCGTGTGGTCCCACAAATTTGAACGAAATCTGACAATGGCATCCATGTCAAAATCATATAAGTCTTAAATTTGCATTAAGTATGTGCGCGATAAATCGACGAATACCTCAATATCGCGCCAACCGATTTCAATGATTCTTTTTTTAGTTGAAAGCTGGTGCTTGTCGCGTAGTCCCACATAAATTTGAGTGAGATCTGACAGTGGTATCCATGTCAAAAGTACAATGTACTTCATTTGAAGTCGGTTAATTTTTTGTTAAAATGTTAGATTATGAGCCCTGGTTTCACTCAATAGTGCTTTTTACACGATTTGCGTTGTGTTTTCGCAAATCCTGTCGCCTGCACTTGGAGATCTGTTCATTAAGGTATTCCCTCATAGAGGTTGGAGACTACACACATAGTTCTCATCGATCCCTCATAAGACCAAGAGATAAATATAAAGTATGATTCCAAAAAACCCTTACCTCTACAATAGCTTTTTCGTTTTGATTTAATAAATCAATAATAAACTTTGCACGACTCATTTTTACAAAGTGCACAAAATAATACTCAAAAACGCAAGTGGACAGTGCCGAGAATTAAAGTCACCACGCGCCGCGCTCGTCTCTCTAGCCGCGACAAAATCACTAACTCGCAAGCGTTATGTACCTAAATGTAAGGATGCTCGTCGAAGGTATAAAAATAATAACTAAAACATTTTAAGTATTATTCACAATAGGTCTTTTAATCCATTTTTATTAGAGAAGAAATCATTATGTTGAAATAATGATTTTTCACTTTGGTAGTATTTTACAAAATCATTTAACAGTTAGGAGTCAGAAGTCACTATTTGGAGTTAGTTGATTTTCGCTTTCGGGTATTTTAGCAAAGTGCTGAATTTAATAACTCACTAAATCATTTTAGTGATTATAGTCTACCTAAAAGCCTACGTATGCATTGAAAATTTAATAGAAAAAGTAATTAAATCGTTTTAGTTACGACCTACGTAAAGTTTCGATAAATATAAAATAATTAAGAAAATTTAGTTATTTCTCTCATTTTGCTGTGGGATCCAAAGCATACATTTACTTAATTTTCACATTTCGTAAATCGGAAACTAACGCACATATAACACAGATGGTTAGACAGATATTTAGAGAAAAAAAATGTGGTTTTAGTGACATTGATAACTCATTTTGGCCATTTTTCGACTTAGTGACTTTTCGAACTACGGGGACGATATTGGCTTTACAGTGTCTACATTGTAATAAAAATGTTATAAAAGAGTACTATATCATTTTTATAACCAGACAATTTACTGCTAATATTTTACTTTTGATAATAGGTACTACTGACTTCACAGATTGACTTAATTCTAATGAGGATAAACAATAGTGTTTATAAAATTAATTATCGGCAAAAACAAAAGAAAATAATTTATTAATCCTTTGTGTGTTCCAACGTACTTTTTTTATTCAAAATAAGTAGCTTTTAATAAACACTTATTTAAAGTCAAACTACAGAATTGCTGGAACAAGTCCTTAGCGTAGGTGGTTACGGAATAAGAAACAGCAGAAAACTACCGAGGTTTTCCTCACAATTAAACATATATCATCAGATCACTACTATGTCATTGTTTATACTATCCGGAATGTTCTTCAAAAAAGATTGCTCACAAAAGCACAAACGTAAAATTTCATTTTCATAACGTACTTTTCATCCTGTGTTGGTTCGCGTCAACTTTTTGCTGCAATTCCTTCCATTAGGAGCGAGGGCGTACCGGGCGAAGTGCTGGAGAGGGGAAGGGAACAAGATTGATTACATTCTCACGCACAACTCGACATGAAAGATCGTAATTAAATATTATGTTTCAGGAAGAAAATAATATATTTCAATGATTGTATACGATTTTGCTAAGGTTGGATAATCATTCAGATGACATACTATGAGATTTGTAGAACCGAATATGATTTCTAGATAGAATGTAGAAAAAACTAGAGCACCAGAATCATGAGAAAGTGTCACCTTTTTGCTTGAGGTAGCTGCTAAGTGGCGTGGGAGCCAGTGCTATTGGAACGAAGTTCCTTATCGCGCGTTATGAAAGGGGCTAGACGGAAATTTTTCTTACGAAAAGTTGCCACGATACTTTTTGAAGTGATTCGCTAGCGTGATTCAGAAAGTTGTACAGCGCCATCTCTGTAAAACTTTCTGAATCACTTCATAAAACAATACTTAAATCGAAAGGAACTTTGTTCCATCCGGGTGTCCCTTGCCACCTCTTTTCTCTTCTTTCTTGATCGGTGACGTATAAGTCTTTGGTGTAATATCAGATGATGTCCAAATGACTGTGATCACTCACCATCAAGTGTCTTGTCTGTTCCTTTGTCGTCTAATAAATAATAAAAAAATATATAAAAAAATATAATATACATTTCTGCATCATGCAACCTCTAGAAATGCACTTTTCTCAAATTACGATAGCTAAAAATAGGCAAGAACTTACCTTCTATACAAAATACAAAACTGCACAAGAAACTCAAGTCTAACTATTACAGAGACGGAATTGAACGAGAACTACAATACGTATATGGCAAGACGATCCGAATAGAGAACGACGAGAAAATTCCTTCTCCCTTACAAAATACACTAGCAAAATTTATGTATGTAGTTAGGTACTGTAAACATAATACGGTACGCTCCTACCTAAAATGACGAGTGTTGATTATATTCTGTTAGAATTATAACATTCATTAGAAAATAAACTTAAAATTAATTTAACCTCGACACAAAACCGGCAATATGAATTTATAAAACGTACTCGTGTTTGTATTTTACTTACAATAGGTATGTCCAAGGATGTAATTTTACCCGACGACTTAGAATAAGTTTACATAGGTTTTTGTATCCCTATTAAAATAAATTAGATTTTGACAATTCCGCAATGACTACTTTTTTATATTTTTGTACATAGGTATAAAATATCTTAAATTACTAATTTAATATTCTTTCAAAGCACGAGATTGTGAAATACAGACACTCCTAAAACGAGGGATTTAAGAAAGAATGTTATATTAAAGGTAAACCCTAAATAAAAGAGAAAAGCTTTTTGCATTCCCTCACTAAATTGTTTGTAAAAATGCAATCCTTCAGGTTTAAGTACTTGACGATTTTGTTGAAGCCGTGAAGACTTTAGAAGCTCTCAGCGCGGATTATTAAATTGGAGAAGTAAAACATCTTGCGCGCCGTAATGGAGGTTAGTCATTGGCAGCCATCTTGTCTGCTGGTGAAGCTGGAAAATTACTGCAGCTATAGCTTAATCTTCTTCTGAACTTCTACTAGGTTTTTGTATGTGTTGATGAATTTTTCTCTACTTGTGATGTTTTTGACTATACAAGTACTGACAAGAAATACAATACTTAAAATAAGTAGATAATGATAATTATTATTATAAGCAAGTAAAACATTATATAGGCTGTCACTTGTATCTTTCATCGGCAACTCATTTGAAGGCAACCCACAAAATTGGCAAAATTGTCAGTTGTATTTATAACCACGTTTAATCTTCGTTTAATCTTAGTTTGTCTTTCTGTAAATTAGGTACTATCCTGATCCTGATTTAACATATTTGCATTTAGCTTACATTAACAATGTATTATCAGAGTTATATCGGTATATTATAGGGTTAGACTGATACAGGTGAGTGACGGATTAGTTAAAAGATCGTGTTAAGTTACTTCACTTAATTAGCGCAAGTGACCGAGTCGTGTCACTGCGCAAGCGTCACTAGCGTCACTGGTTCACATACTCGTACATTCAATCACATACATACAAGAATGTATGTCACATTTATACAAGACAATGAAATAAAATATGTGTACTGTGTAGTAAGCGCTATTAACACGACATCCCACAATATTCCTCCCGTTTTAAAATAAAAAAAAATCAATATAAAAATACAAAGGGTACAATAAAATTGCATAAAAAAATTTAAATGTTAATTGTATATATCTGTAATGTATCTCATAGCCACTATATATTTGATTTTTTCTTGTTTCACTTATCTAAGAACACTCGGGCTATCAAGACACATCTAACGATATCTTGATTGTATAGATCGGTTCAGCGGTTTGAAAGATATGAGGTAATACGCGCGATATACATAACCGTTCCTTAGCAGTCGGGTAAAAACAAAGAAAATCTATGACACAATACTAATTAAACTGAAGTACAATCATCTATGGAAGTATGTATATTAGAACGCCAGTAAACTGTCATTAGAACCGAGAGAACAATAAGAGTAGTAAGGTCGCAATAGGTTTGCATCGAGGCAGCGAAGGCTTTTAACGCAGGAAGCTTTCAGGTCGGATTATTAAATTCGATGGAACAAACATCTAGTTGGAGTGTAATGGAAGTTAGTCATTTGCAGCCTGTTTACGGGTCAACTCGCTCGAAATTAGTTGCTTTGGATTTGGCTTAAAAAAAATCAGAGACATACAATTTTAATTTTGTTCCGTATTCTTCTCTGTTGTTTCAACTTAAAATACCCATGCTCAACACATTTTTGACACAGATTTTATATATATATAAAATTTATAGATAAGGATCTGTGGAACTGCGTTGAATAAAATACCTAATTTGTTTGGCTCTAGAAACATAGGAAAAAATATTTTAAATTAAGGAGGAGGTTCTCGATTCGCCTGTATTTTTTTTATGTTTGTTACCTCAGAACTCTGGACTGGGTGAACCGATTTGGATGATTTTTGTTTTAATCGAAAGCTGGTGCTTGTCGTGTGGTCTCACGTAAATTTGAACGAGATTTGACAATGGCATCGATGTCAAAATCATATAAGTCTTAAATTTGCATTAAGTATGTGCGCGATAAATGGACGAATAACTCAATATCGCGCCAACCGATTTCGATGATTCTTTTTTTAATTGAAAGCTGGCACTTGTCGTGTAGTTCCACATAAATTTGAGCGACAACTGACAATGGTATCCATGTCAAAAGTACAATGTACTTCATTTGAAGTCGGTTATAATAATAATAATTATTATTATTATTATAATTATTTTTTTGTTAAAATGTTAGATTATGAATACAACAAAAGATTTATGGAACTTTGAAAATTACAAGGTATTTACGGGAACAAACTATTTTTGGGAAAATAGTCCTACATTTGTTACTCGGAATTTTATCTTTTATTCGGAGAACTTGTGATTCCCGATAACAGCAATAAACAGAAACTCGGATAAGTGCGAGCAGCTTAGTGCTACAGAATCTTTTCGAGTAGTTTTGTACATATCTAGAGGAGATTTTACCATCTTTATTATAGTTTTTTAGATTTCTTTAATAACAGTAATTATTGTCAAGTACTAATTTATTTCATGTAAAAAAATATGTATTATTTTCCATAGTATCCATTTTTAAAGTCGTGTCAAAATAATGGCCGTAAAAATCTGTTTTTATTCGATCTTAAATCTAGTTGGCTCAGTAAAAATTTTAGTTAGTTATAAAACAATACTAGGTATATATTATGTATTTAACTACACTTAGAATACTTAGGAGTTCCATATAAAGAACGACTTTAGTTAAAGAAACTATAAAAATTTTAAGAGTGTTCGTTAGTAGTTAGTTGCAGCAACAAAAACAGGCCACATTGTAATATTTTGCGACTATTTTACGACTTAACCATCTTAGAGTCCATTTACCGTGACGATGCTTCATAATGTTTGACAGTTTGTTGGTCATCCATCCATCCATCCATCAGCCTTTGGAGGTCCACTGCTGGACATAGGCCTCCCCTAATTTGCGCCACTCTGACCGGTCCTGAGCCTTCTGAATCCAGCGGATGCCCGCTGTCTTCTTCAGGTCGTCAGTCCACCTGGTCGGGGGGCGTCCTATGCTCCTTTGTTGTTTGTTGTTTGTTGTAGTTTGTTGGTGCTGCTTGCTATTAGTTACTTTTATTTACAGTTGTGCATGATTTCGTTGAAATTGTTAATGATGTACTGATGTAAGTACATTTTATAGACAGATAATATTTTAAAACACGGTTTAGTTATTCCAATACTTTGAGGAGTTGTAAAATTTGTTTCCAAATTACACCATCAGACTCCGCTGATAGCAACTGGTAACAAATTGAGTGGACATTCCCAATTGCCACCACTGCACTGGTGACGCCACCACCACTGATAGCAAATGAGAAAAAAATCCCATTTGGCGTCTCGTCCAGTGGTGTCTATGGTGGTGGCAAGTGGGAATAAACCGTTTTTTTAAATACAGTGCAAAATAAATAAATGTTTTATTAATAATTAATTACTTTACATTTTTTTTCTTATCCGCAGTGAAAATTATCGTACAAACAGCTCCATAATATATCCAAAGTCGTGATCCACCGGTAAAATCTGACGGAATCTTAAGTCTTTTTCGGGGAAAGACGGACGAGTTCAATAAATTGGAGGGTGACGCTTTTGGGGTGGCCATGGAGCGCTAAATTGCTCTATACTCCTCCGTAATACAGAGACTTCGATGGTACTTATGGATCTAATCACGGTAGCGCAAAGAAATAGTTTGGTTTGAGGCCGACAAGAAATCTTATGTGTAATTGAGTGGATGCTATTGTTATGTAGCTTTGTGTGTTGTGCGGTTTTATCATAAACAAAAGTTTTGTTTAGTTTATGATAAAAACAGTTACTATGTACTTGACATAATTATAAACTGTATCTATCGTTTTGTGTTGTAAATAAGTGATTCGTAACTGTTTCTGTATGTTGGAAGTTTGACAGATTATAAGAATTCTGTGTGTGTTACAAACCACATAAGGATCTTTTCTGAAATATTTTTTTTATAATTATTATTATAGTAGTTAGAAGACCGTTCAAGAATATTTTGAGTAACTTTTAAGGATATATTGTGTTCGACCCAGAACAGCCTTGGCAGGGTGAAATAGCGCCATCTATTTGATCCAATGAGGAACTATTTTATATACTAGTTAAAATGTATTTTGATTAATCGACGTATATATTTTGTTGGCATATTTATAAAATAATTTATTATTAAACATGTAGAGGGCAGTAGTAAAATAGATATGTAAAATCTGAATCACGCTAACAAATGTAACATAGAGTTTCCATAAGAACAGTGGTTCAAAATAATTATTCGAGCATTAGTGGAGAATTTAACCCGTGTTGTGACCAAAAGTAGTAAGTGGTGTTAATAAAGTGAAAGTGCTACTACCGGGTTTTATTTTTTGTGGAAGCGACCACCCCTAGTGTTCCAGGGTTAAACATATTGTATGATCAATGTAATTTTGCTAATTCATGCACTACACTCGTATCAACTGTTTTCAAATTTTAATCATTTACATATTAACCACATTTAAAGTTATTTGTGTCCACTAGTTTTTTCGGCATGAAAGACAAAAAAAAATGCGATACGTAGGTATATCTATACATAAAACTTAAAATTATAGCAAATTAAAATAAAATTAAAACAAAATAAAATTAAAATTATATTTATTAATAATATAAGGTTTTCCGTGGAAATTGAATGGTTATTTTTTTTTTAAATAATAAATATTTAATTTACTTTGTTTCGGAATTGTTACGCTGTAACAACATTTCATGTTATATTCAATTCTTGATGATTGATTGTCCGAATGTTGTTTATTTAACTTTCGCTGACGACTTTTATTAAATGGAATCAAACAATGTATCGACGTTATCCATTTAAATTTAGAGAGTATACAATTAATTTAAAATTTTCATGACATGTTTTATTATAACTTAATGCTTGCTTCATTTTTCATGAATCAGTCAGTCAATATAAACGCGGGTGTAATCAAAATGTAGTCCTCTCCTTTTTTTTTGTCGGCAACGCATTAGTGATTTTTTGAGCCAATCCATTTGCGATATAATTTGTAGTATACTAAATAGGATATAAACTACTTTTCATCCTTTAAACAGATGGGTGAAGGAATTAAGAAGGAAACTAGAAACATTAGATCGGATTTTAGACGGTAAAAATATTAATAAAAGCTTCTCTTTTACTTTTAAAAAAGATTTTCTTTACATCATTTTGAAATCGTCGTTAGCGTTAGTTGAGTCTAAGCGTCTACGCATCGTTCGTGAAGTAAAAAAAGCCTGGGATGATCCTAACTCAACAGATTTACGACACTGTTATTGTCCACCGTATCGTCTCGAGGATTCAAGTGGCTTCTCCCCTACGTAGTAGTAAATCTACAATTCTCACGGAAGGTGACAACTTTTATTTTGCGCGCCGACACTCCGGGGAGACTGCAATTTGTTATCACAAATCGGTCTTCCGCCGTGGTCGAGTCGAGTACCGTCGAGTCGTCTCTAGTGTGAATTCCTTCAAGAAAGTTGACTTTTAGAAGTGTTTGATTTATTATAGTAAGAAATTTAATGTCGCTAAAATGTTATTGTAGCATAATTGGTGTGTTTCCTTAAAAATTAAACCAGTGGTAGTAAACTAGTAACGTGCTGATTCTCGTGCTGATTCTCGTGCTGATTCTCGTGAAAGATACATCTTAGTAAGAGCTGGTTAGGATTTGACATTACTAATACATACGCCTCGTACATTAATGTACTCTAATATAACTATCCCTTAATTGAAAACAAAAATGATAATACATATATGACTGTGTCGACCGGAAATCGAATACGGGATTCATCTCTCGGCAGGCAGAGCTATTTCTACGGAGATAAAGAAGGTTTTGATCCTCACGATTTGATTCTATTAAATTTTATACGCAAATAATTATTTTAAAGTTATATCATCGTGAAATATTTGAACCAAGTCCGTTCTGTGCCACTACAATTTACTTCGCTTTCCAGATATAATAATACAAAACTCAATAATGTCTCTATTTAATCCTCTTGGCGCGTAGAACGTCGGCCATACACAAATAAAGCCGGTATAATCGCCTTAAAGCGATCCATACATTCAATTAAACCTCCTTAAGCTTAGTGCCGAATTCTCCTGGTCTCCCTGAACCTCTTGCCTCCGAACCGTTAGTAAGAAGGTTTTTCAATAAAATATTAACGCAGCCCTGGTTTGAGAGGGCGAGTAACGACTTTACACGATACGACACAGTCACGATTAAATAATTGGGGGTAACGTTGTTAATTTTCTAATAAAATTATGTCACTGAATTTTATATAGTAATTTATTTAGGATTTAGAATTAAAAATATATGATACTAATTTTCGCCCGCGGCTTCACCTGCGTGTATATTGATTTTTTATGAATCCCGCGGAACCCTGAAATTGTCCGGGATCAAAAGTAGCCTGTGTTTTAATATTGAGACTATCTTCATATCTATCTATCTATCTCCATTCTTCAGCCGAATCGGTGTAGTAGTTGTGGCGTGAATGAGGAATAAACATCCAAACATCTTCACAAACTTTCACATTTATAGGATTACGGTCTGTGTAATTATCATTACGGTTTGGACATTCCATAACTTAAAGTTATCAAATAACAATTTACCTGTTTTTATTATGACAAGCTTACTAAGGGACGCCATAAGATCCGATCAGGTTATCGTAGATGTTTAACTGGCAGTTAAAGTTAAATGAGAGGGGCATTAGATTTTTCTGATGTTATTTGTTTGTAGCACCTGCCATTTGGAAAAATGTGGGTGTGATTTACTTCGTTATAATAACGTTACGATTATACTATCGCATCGTCGTTGTGACGTCTAAAGGGTATTTTGGTCGAGGGCTCTGGATAGGATTAGCCGCATACTTATCCTGCCGTCCCTGGTAAGAGAGAGTGAGAGGAGAGTTGATTGTAACAATTGTGAATGTGCGGTCGGGAACAGTTGATTGTGGTGCAACGGGACATGGAAAACTGGACTCTCATGAGTGTATTTAGGATTTCTTTTCGCTCGCACGACAAGGTCCAGTGCTTGGTGTGGAGTAATTGCAACAGTTTAAAGTAGCATTTCTATTTGAGGTTCTTTTGAGTGCAGTAACTTATTATGCCGCAACTGCTGTGGTTCCTAATGTATTTCTAACTAAGGAGTTAAATAAATAACTTTTAACAAATACAAGATACAAGCAAGGTAATATATGTAAATGTAAGTACAAATTCTAAACTAAAATACCATATATGTGCGTATGTATGCCATTACCACACCAAAAACCTGGTTATTCTTACTCAAAGTCTCCAAAGAATGAGATTATTATTAGTTAAATAGGTACTTATAACTTTCTCAACAATAACGTGAAGATTACTTCAAAAAAATTCTTTGAAATACGAGTAAACTACTTGCCATAGTTTGTTCGTTATATCCGTTAGCGTGTTTGAAGGGTCATTAGGAAAATATATTGATGTGTTATGTTCATTACTTCTTAGTTCTCATGATTGTGTTGAGAATAACTTTTATCGCCTTTTGTTATTATAATATGCATATGGTAGCTTAATATTTCTTTATGTGCTATTGCTTAAATTAATAACTATATGGAGATGACTATAGCGTGCGCCCGTGTGGCTGTGTGTATGTAGGATGTATGTGCGTATGTAAATAAACATAATATATTACATAAGTGTGAGTGTGTTTGTGTACATATACAATAAAGTATGTGGGACGGAGGTGCCCACAACTAGAAAATCGTTTTATGCCTACCGTAGCAAAACATGGCCCACTATAGGGAAAAGGGTCCTTCTGAGCAGATCAAGCTTGTAAGCCTCCCCAATACCTTCGACATGGCTTAATCAGTATTTTACGATGACAATGATAAACGGGATCTATTGCTTTACGTGTCTTCCGGAGCAGGGAAGCCTCCAAGAAAATTTTTCTACGAGCGGTTACCCACCAAAAGCGTCGAAGTTGCTTAATTCAAAACCAAAACACAAAATTCAAAAGCGATAGATCACAGGATTGACACTGAATGCCGGGCCACATACTAACTCTAATGTATATTTTATCTGACGTGTATTTCAAATTATATGACGACCCGCGTTGCGCAATGTTTACCATGCCGAATCGCCGCGCCAAGGCCTGGGTTCGATTCCCAGCGAAGCGGAAATTTCAATGATGAGTTTGAATTTCTGTTCTCGGTTTGGGTGTGAGTATCCTTGTCTAGTGTGTTATCCATGGCACCCACGACACAGAGAATCCTAGTGTGGGACTATGAGTGTAAACTTTTTTATTTTTATCTAATATAATTCCTGGCCATTCCTGAATAAACGAATGTGATATATCTACACCCATTTTACTGTCGTGCACTGAGAGGACTTTTGTTTGGTATGCACAGTGTGTCGGATGATTTAGGCGAATTTTGTGCTGTGATAAAATTTAATTCCAGTAAAATGTTAGTCTCTGTGGACTAATGTTTTCATAACTGGAAATGAATTTGGACAAAATTTTGATTTACAGTTGCATGTTGAAAGCTTTTTGGTTATATTGTTCATTAATCTTTATCTTTGTTGTTATAGAACTGTGTGTGAAAATGAAATATAAAAAAATAATTTAGAAATACTCATTTTTGCTTGATAGGAAATAAAATGCGCTTCAAATGACGCTTGAAATTAGACAAGTAAGGGCTGATTAGAATTCTACGGTGTTTATGACAGACAGACCCGTACAAATTTAAATTATTATCCATTCATATGAAGGTACGATAGATAAAGACAAAATTTTACTATCTGTACTCCAACCAAAAATGTATTACGTCGATATAATGGCTGCATTAAGAAAATATTAAGAAAATAAAGTGTATATCTACTGATATATTCCAGTTTATTCCAGTTCCATTTTGGTTTACGATAATAAAGACACGAAGTAGACCGATATTGACCGGAGAGCAGGCGCAAGCAAATGCTCATTCACCCCTTCTAATGCAATAAAACAACCCCACTGGGTATGTGATCGTGCGTGTATGCCTGTACATATACAGGGTGTGGCTATAAACTGATGGAGATGTTTACATAAATAATTATGTTTGATAATTTTCAATACGAGGTATATCTATGAACATTGTATATCAATATTTTATTAAAAAAATATTTAAAATCAAGGTACTAAAACCAGTACTATAATGGCAATACACGTTTGTTTCATATATCACCAGTATTATTATGTCGAAGTCTGTATCACAATATGAATTTGATCTGCAGTGTGACTACATGATTTTATTGAGAGAGTCTAATGAAAGTTATTGACATTAATTTTCAACAAGTTAATTTTTTTATAATATAACGAACGCAAACTGGTTAATCAAAATCATTTATTGTTTTAGAATTGAATCCCACCCGATGGTGTTTGATTTTACCTTTAACAAATAAGACATTAAAAATAGAATTATGCAAAGTTATTTTTCTTCGAATGTTATAAAGACAGTGGACTGGACGATTAACAGATTAAAATAAAAAGCAAAGCAACAACCCATAATTGTCCCACTGCTGGGCTCGGGGTCTCCTCTCACAATGCGAGGGGTACAGGCCATAGTCTACCACGCTGGCCAAGTGCGGATTGGTAGACTTCACACACCTTTGAGAACATTATGGAGAACTCTCAGGTGTGCAGGTTTCCTCACGATGTTTTCCTTCACCAAAGCAAGTGATAATTAACTTGTAATACGCACATAATATTTGAAAATTAGAGGTGCGTGCCAGGATTTGAACCCGGGCCCCCGCGTTCGGGAGACCAATGTTCTAACCACTAGGCTATCACTGCTATGAACAGATTAATATTCATAAACTACCAACAGTAAAGGTGACATCTATACTTCGCTCAGTCAACAATTAAATGAACCTACTACACCGACGTGAAAATTACACCGGACGTCACTTGTCTTATCGAGACTGACACCGCTCTCTTACCATGTGTGCGTAATTTTTAGTGCGGTTCGACGTAGTAATGGCGACCGATTAATAACAGCATGATATCAATGTGTGCATGTGATACTTGTACGAATAGAGGAGTTGGTATTACTATGGGTGCCGCACTGAATTTGTTGGAACGAAGTTCCTTATCGCGCGTTGTGAAAGGGGGCTAGACGGAAAAATACGACACTTTTTGATTCTTACGAATGACGACACTTTTTTTGAAGTAATTCAGAGAGTTTTACAGAGATGGCGCTACTAGCGTGATTCAACAATACTTAAATCGAAAGGAACTTCGTTCCATCCGGGTGTCCTTTGACACCTCTCATGTTTTGTTGACATTCCGTCTGGTTCTTTTTTTAAGTCTAAGTCTAGTAAGTGACCTACTAGATGACTGACACTGCTAAAACGAAAAACATTTAAAATAAAATTTAAAGTCAAAGTTGATTTAAGACCATTAATTTTGTTCAGATAATTGTCTAAACAAACAAAGTAGGTCTAACCGTAAACGACTACACTCTGTATTATGAAATGAAGGCTCACATACGTATGTACAGCTCTGTTTTATGTTAATGATGCAGCGAAAATAAGAGTTCAGTCGCTGTGAAGATGCTTTTTATGGTTATGACTTAGAATATTTTTATCGCGAAACTCATACATAAAGGCGCAACAGGTATTTGTTTTTTTAACGGTTGCAAGCAGAATGATCTTTACACTTGTTTAACTGTGAAGCAAGTATTTAAAGTAACGGTTTTATTTTGTGGCAGCAACGTAAACTATTTTATTTTCAATGGAGATTGGTTAATCATTTCATATGGTTTAGTAATATAAAGCATCTGCATACTGATGCCATTTACCTTCACATAGAACGATATTGAATAGATGTCTTTAATAGACTGGCATTCTCACTGTATCAATATGGTGGAGTATGCTTGTAACGAGGTGTAATGCCTCGTTCAATATTCCTTGGCTGGCAGATGCATTTTTCTTTTAAATTTTTAAATCTTGACAGTTTGGTTTGTTTATAAAAATGCATCTGTCAGCTGGGCTTCCATGAATATGGGAGGATCTGCGTAAAGCTCATTTTTTATAATACTTAATAATAATATTACGTTGATTGTTTAAAACAGTTAGCTACTGTTACATTAGTGCTGTGTATCCAATCATAAAATTACAGCGATCTCTAAAATTTGAAGTATGACTCTTTATTGTTCTTGCCTTCCCTGCCCTGAGAGTGAGTCTTAATACCTGATACTTGTGGAGGATCTACACCCTTGCATGCTCTAGGCCTTCTCTAGAAGAGAGACCTGTGCTCAGTAGTGGGCTTAATGGTTTTAAGCCACAATATACGAATGTGAACTATATCCCACGATGCATTACCACGGCTACCTACTGTGTGCCTGACGTATTGATGACGTGTGAAATCTAACCTGCCCACTCATAACATGTGTAATGTTCGAGAATCATGAGCTTAACTCTGATCAGAAATTAGTGATCGGGATTAGACCGGCCACGCGGCGAGACATCCGTCTAAGTAATGGCTTCTAAATTAGATTATCTATGAGTATGAATTAGTTCATGCACTGCAACTTTGCAGTATTACTTAATAATAGTTCATCTCTAATCGTTACAGTCATTGTTAAGAAAGTCATGACTTCCATAGTCAATGTAAATATTTTTTTAGAAATGATCCTCTGAATTATTAAAATTAAGGTTAACTGGCAGAGAATGCTTTCAGCATTAAGTTCGCCTTTTATTCCATTACTTGTGTAAGGTTCAATAAATAATAAATAAATAAATAAATAAATAAATCGTCACCACAATCCCATTTTTAAGGTTCCGAGTTAAAATCGGAACTATTATAGTTTCGTCATGTCCGTCCGTCCATCCGTCAGTTCGAAGCATAGCGCCGAGACCCTTAGTGCTAGAAAGCTGTAATTTGGCACGGATATACATATTCATTAAAACTCTATAATCGTGGAATAAAATATTGAAGAATATTTTTTTTCATAGTATATCCCCTACAGCTAACGTAAGGATTATTAGGTGTAGGGTAATCGCCATTATGTATACCGAATAATAGTTTAGGAGGTTTTTTAATTTTCATGAATCAGTAGAACTGAATTTTCGTAAGTACGGAACCAATCTGGAAGTCTATCACTCTCTATTAAACAATTTTTAGAAACATAATATAATCAAATACAATCGAACTTGGTTTTGTTGACTATACCTCCACAAGTTACACAACCAGCACAACTATACCTACACAACCAGCAATAGACAATGAATTAGTACAACGAGTAGATAATATCGGGTTGTGATGGTAACTCCGCCAGCAATTATTTACCCATGTCACAGATTTCCACATAGCGGAGCTATAAAACACTGGACTGTATATTTAACGATCCGTATGAAAATAAGCGCTCCGATTTAAATATGAACAACAATTGAAGTCGGTTCAAGGCTGAATAATAGCGGTATCGTTCACAGGGGATGGTGTTGACGTTTTTATGGATAGAATCGCCGTGCAATGAATACAGAGAAATCTGTGATCCGTGTCCAACGATAGAGGCTGTTTTTCTTTTCGTATAATGCATTCAAGAGTGGAGGGATTTGTAAATACTATTTGCAAATTAAAGAAGTTGCCTATGTTGACTACCTTGTTTGTAGTGAGCCACAAAGGAGTTATGTGTTTCGAGGTTGCCTTGTGTTGGATAGCCAAAGTATTTATTAATATGTATTTACAACTGAAGAAATAAAAATAAAATCTGGGTTAAAAGCATGCTCACGCACAAGATAAGCTGTACCTACTTTTTTCGAATTGTTTCTTCGTATTTTATATTTCATTCTACCTTTTATTAAAATTGTTCACTATTGATAACTATCAATAGGTATTGTATATTGATATTATAAATTACAAAGGGGCCCTTCGAGCCGTTATGTCAAACATTTATAATGATTTTGTTGTTCATCTTCTGGCGCGGGAAGATTGGATAGATGGCTCATGAACAATTTCCGTTCCTTGGAGGGTGCAAATCGTTGGTAGAGGTTGTCACTTTAATAGCTCCTTAGTAAAGAATCACCATACAAATTCTGTACTAAGGAACGATTTAAGTAACCGTTAGTGACTCTGAGTTGGGGCGTAAGTAATGTACCAAATCTTCTTTATTACAAAGAATCACACTTGTCCTGCAATGAGCAGTTTAATGTACAGAGCCATATCGATTTACCGTGAAATCTGCCCTTAAATTAAGCAAGCACATTAAATCGCCTAGATTTTGACATCGCTCCAATCTTCAGCTACAGTTTAAATCCCAAACGTCCTGAATGCATTTAAAAACAAAATACATTTCTCGACTACAACTCGTTGAATAAATACAGTAGGAATTTCAGAATCGGTGGAAAAATATCAGCGGACGAAAGAGTGCGTCGCTTCATGATTTCCGATCTTTTATTTTGATTTTTAATTGTGTGCGCGTTGAACGATGTAGCCATCGACTGGAACGAGAATTGATTTGTTCATTCGTTCAGCTCTTTATTCACAATTAGAATGTCCATTCAATGTAGGTGTCGTTTTTATTCAGGTCATGGGAATATTGTTTTAATAACATATCTGTTTGTCACGTAGCATGGATTGCAAGATAAAATTAGGGTAATACAGATAAATAAATAAATTCGTATATACCATTTTTGGATTTAGGGGTTCGTTTACGAAAGTGCTAATTTTGGTTAGAGTTGTGTGCGGAGGGCCCCTGCTGTCTAAATGGTTAGAGTTGGACAAGTGAAAAAATTCTCAAAATATATGATTTACAAGGAAAACTATCACAGCTAGGTTAGGATAAGCAGTTGATGAGTAATAGGCGATAAACTTATTACTTCGGAACCCTACATTGCACGTCGCCTGACCGTACATTACATGGTTTTTTGTGTACTTGTAAAGGCATGATTATTTGCTATGCGTGACTTGATATTGCTATTAGACCGAGAAACTAAGAGTTTCGTTGAAAAATATTAAATTATTTAATTACCTCATAATTTTATGATAGGTATGCCATGCCATTATGATTTTATATGTAGTTTCTATCAACTCACTCGCGAGTCCTAATACTTGTCTCAATACTAAACTCCTTAATCCAACCCTATAAAACATTGATGTTTGTAAACACACTCAATATTTATCACTTGAGAGCGGCCGTGCAGAATGAACCAAGACGGTATTTCAATCGCATTACTTGTAAGGATTATCTCATTTTTCCATTCAACGCACGATAGCTCACACATTATCTAACCAGATTGAAAAATTAATGAGCTGTGTACATTCGCTGGGGAATGACGTTTGAACGTAAGACGGAGTAGAACTTTATTACGTTGCAATAAAGTTCAAGTTACTGGTTTACGACGCTCGGTTCACCCTTCCGTTCGGGCGTAAAGTAACAAATTTATAACGTTCGATCCTACAGCGAGCAACGCAAGATATGCAATGTTTTATTTTACATTCTTTTTATCATATATTTTTAGAAGTTCATCATCAGTTGGTAAAAATTCTATTTTAACAAAGATAGTTTCAAACTGAATAAAAATGTTAAATTGTATTATTTTATGCGTATTACAAGTTAATTATCACTTGCTTCGGTGAAGGAAAACATCGTGAGGAAACCTGCACACCTGAGAGTTCTCCATAATGTTCTCAAAGGTGTGTGAAGTCTACCAATCCGCACTTGGCCAGCGTGGTAGACTATGGCCTGTACCCCTCACATTGTGAGAGGAGACCCCGAGCCCAGCAGTGGGACAATTATGGGTTGTTGCTTTGCTTTTTTTTTGTATTATTTTATTATTCAACTTTAACTGGTTCCATTAAAATAACTAATTTTAATAAAACTTTATTTAACTTTGACAAAAAATTAAAAAGATACAAACGACTAAACACATGTCATTATTACTTTGCTACAACTTATTAGATTGAAGAGTAATTAGCGTTTCTTATGTTTCTCCAAATTATATTAAAATTTATTCCATCTTCACTCACTAGACGTATTCAAAGTGAGTGCTTTATGACCTACTTCTCTAGTTTGAGATTAAACTCTATGTCGAAACTAGGGGTCTATTAAGTAGCAGTGTCGAGTTTAACTACTATTAATAATCACAAACTCTGAGAAACTTTGCTTAGGGATTTGTTTATCAGCTTATTAGCTTTACCGAAACTTGGCTGTTACTCATTACCAGTCATAAGTGAGCATGTATTTATATCTCTTGGGGTATCTGGGTTACCAATGATCCAATATGGACTAGATTTGCCAATCCAAGTTTTAGAACAGTGAAAGAGTGAAATAAGGCAAGATTTCCATCTAGTCTTTGATACAAAAAGCGTGTTCATATTTTTTACTATGTCAGCCATTGAAAACAATTATTACTCATATCAATAAAAACTAGTTAAAATTCTTCATTCTTTGTCTCTATTTATTAAGTTATAGCGTTCAAATCGATTCAGCTAAACAGTGAAGCTCGAAACACTTTTATACTCTTAGTATAAATCACTCAGTTTTTGTCACATACTTATTTCAATATAGTATGTAAACCAAGTCTTGAATATTCTACAGTACAGGAGAGAGCTTCGCTCAATATGTTTTCAACATAGACTCCCTCGCTCTGTAGGACTCCTTGTGTTATAAGTTATGACGTCACAACCAAGACCCGAAAACAAACATTTGTATGACACTTACAATAATATTTGCTCAGGCTGGCTGGTTCCTTTAAGGAATATGTTTGTAAATAGAACATGCCTTGGACATCAATGTTGCAGATTTTCATTGATTAGTTACCATGTAGAGTTTCATTAAGATTTGGTATTCAACTTTTTTGGACCCTTTACTTAATAACTCAAACACATTCAATAAAAAGAAATAGTTAAAAAAAAACTAAAAAAAACACCCTTTTATAGAAAATTATAAAAATTTTGAACTTTTATAGAAATTTATTAAAATTTATTTTTTATTTTATAGTTGGATTTTCTATAAAAGCGTGTTTTTTATTTTTTTTAAACTATTATTAATTTTTCATTTTTTAATTTGATTTTTTGAAACGCAACTGCGTTTTTTTGTCTTTCTATTTTTCCTTTTTTAAATAAAAGCGTAATAATATCTTATCACATGGTGCAATGTTTCCCATGCTGGACCACTGTTCCAAAGGTCCTAAGTTCGACTTCCAGCGAAGCAGAAAGATACTATTTTAATAATAAAAAATTCAAAAGTCATATTAAACGCCTAATCATAAAATGTATATATTTCCATTATTTTTGTTAGGATAATTTTAAGTTTGAGTAAAGCTACACTTTAGATCTCACCCTGAGATCACGCTCTTGAGCAGAGATCGATTTATTATTACGGAACTTGTTGCCTTCAGACTCCTAGTGCCCACTGGGTATTGGTCCCTCGAGCATGTATTCCGATATAGTAATACAGACACTATCTTCGCAGAACATAGTTAACACGCTACCCATAACGGTTAACGATATTGCTACGCCGCTGCTGGCAACTTGATATTGATTGCTACACTTCGTAGCCAATATGCGTGTTCTACGTCCGACATAACTTCTATCCGTGGAATGGAACTACGCACGTGAATTTTTAAAATTCATCTATCTAACTATCGATACGACATTCACATTCCACAGGCGCGCGAGTGGAGAAACAGATATCACGCGTGAAGACTTTGAATCGGGTATTACACCTACCATCTCTGAAATTGATTTGTAATAAATAATATATTTCATTATGATTTTTTTTTCATAATGTATACTGTTCTCTAAAGTATATGAGGTCTACCAATTCGCACCTGTATGCAATTGTATTATTATGCTGTATGTAATTATTAACAATGTTTATGCAAGTTCAGGTTTTCGCTCAATTTTCAGTAATGATCAATGGTCGAATGTCGACCAACGGGAGTAGGCTTGTAAAGATAAATCGGTTAATTATTCTCTTTAATTTAAATTTTAAGTTTTTGTAATTCGTCTGCACAGGATACGATATGGAATTAAATTTTAAAAGTAAATGAAGTGTTTTAGAGAGTTCTGTTCAAGTTCATGTTATAATTTTCCTTACTGTGAGAAGAAAGCCGTCCTATGTATTATAGTATACCACTAATGGATTGGAGCGCGACCAAGCCAGTAGTCTAATGGCAAAGCCATTGTAACTTCCAATTTTATTACTCTCCTAAACAGACCATTGTAAAAGTTTATGTCTTTCTCAAATTTACAGCCGCGGCAGATAGCGCTGCTCGCTCGCTTTATTTGTTACACGTCTGTACACATGGCGATCGATTATATTATTTTAAAGACTATTTATTTATATTACAGAGCCTCATAAATAATGTCTGTAACTGAGGAGTATGTGTTTAGGAATAATTTATTTTTGACAGGGATTTCAAGCAAGGATTCAAGAGGAATTCACAAATTCACAACTTATTAGATCGTGGGTAATATCTGAGAACAAATATTTATCAGGGACAAAATGTATCAGCCTGACGACTCGTGTCGCGCAATGATTACCATACTACAGTTCAGAGGGTCCTGGGTTCGAATCCCAGCGAGGGAATATTGTTAGTGATTACATTAAGCACCTGTTCTCGGTCTGGGTATGCATGTTCTTGTGTATGTTATAACTAGTTCAATATTTATTGACTAGCAAATGCATTTTCTTCTATTATAATTTTTTTAATGACAGTTGGTTTTTACGAAAAATGCATCTGTCAGCTGGGCTTCCATCCATGATGATGGAATATTGAACGAGGTATTATTACACCTCGTAACAATGTCTTGTCCATGGCAACGGCACAGGGAATCTTAGAGAGGGTTATGACTGTGTAGCGTTATTCACTTAACGAGGCTAGAGTCGTCATAAACACATCTTTATACTTTTCATATGAATGTAATAATTTAATGTTCTTGTTTCAGTGGAAGTCGCGATGGGGCGTCGTCACCAAACTGTCTCCGGCTGCAGGTGAGTCACTTTTGGAATAATGATTAAGGGTTAAATATATTTTTTATTAATGTGGAGACGATGGCCATACATCAGATGATGACGTCACGCCAACCTGAATCACTCTATCGAAGTTTTCTGCATTGGTTGCATATATACAAATGATCCGATAACATTAGTCGGGGCTCAGCCGCTCTCCAGGCAACACACCTCGCCTGACGGGAGATCTCCCTTTGCCAAACTGGTGACCCCTAACAAGAAACTGTCTCTTCTGAGCACCGATAGCGGCAGCAGGCATCCCTCCCCGCTCACCTCACACACACCCGACGGACAGCAGCGACATCTCCCTGCAGTGTCAACACCAGCCATACTAGCTCATCGGGTGCATCGCAGCGTATGCGTAAGACGCTTCTTGTCCCCGTTTCGGCTACTGTCCACATGCTGACTCCTTTCACGGCTTGAGTGCATATCACTCGCCTTCTACATTGGTAGTCTCATCCTTCCATCCAGACTCACCGTAGATAGAGGGCATTCACTGCGGCACATGGACTGCAAGATGCATCAACCTCCAGTCTGAGCAGGGGTGTGATGTGGCGATGACGCGGCCACGTCACACGGTGACGTCACGCTAATCTGAATCACGCTATCAAAGTTTTCGGCATCGGTTGCATATATACTAATGCTCCGACATCAGTCGGGGCTCGGCCGCCTCCCAGGCAACACACCTTACTTGACGGGAAACCTCCTTTTGCAAAATTATTATCACTTCATAAAAGTTTTACTAAAACTGCTTAATTTTTTTATATCCGAGACTAAAATATGAATTCTTATATTTGTGCCAGTTAACAAATTAATTTAATCAACATATCAAAGTATTTGAAACAACTTCCTACCAAAGTATTTTATGTTTTATTAACAAGGAAATGGATTTATTTATATTAAGCTGACTTTTGACCAAAGGATTTTAAAAGCTCGGTGGGCTTTCAAAGGGTCAGCCGACAGCCGTACAAAAAACAACGCATGTCCGATAACAGGTCATTAATCGTCTTCACAATTAATTTTACCGGCAATAAATCGTACGATAAAGTACAAAAACTTAAATCGCGGCCCGCATTTAAGCAACATTAAGTGTTCCGTGTTGGATCGTAGATTGAGGGTAGATAGGAAACGGTGGGTGGTACAAGCGATAAGTGCTGAGCGCGTAGCATCGGACCAGATTGAACGTATCTTTGCTGGTCATTTAGGAGGAAAACTACATTATGTCACTCCAAAGCGCGTACGTGGGGAGAGGTCAACCATTGTGTCGAAATTTCTCGTGCGACGGGACATCCCTAGTGATAAAACTCAACAAGTTTTCTTTGAAGAGCACGTTAAGCCGTCGGTCCTAGAAGTTATATTTAAAGAGAACAGGTTTCGAGCTCAGTGAATTTTCAGTTGGCTATAAGGATATAGGGCTACAGATCTCTTGACTGTTGGTACCAACAATCTATTTTAACAACAGAATGTATTTAACTGCTAATCAGATTAATTTTATCACTGAATGAATTGCGGGTATTTGAATACGTACTTAAATGCGGGAAAAATGACAGTAAAATTTTTGACTCCAATTTTTTCGTAAAGTAGGAAAGAATTTCATAAAATACTAAGTACAAACCAATATCTTGAGTAATTTTGTAAATGAAAAATAACCTGTGCAAACCTAATTATTTTTTATAGAAAGTAACGCGTACGCTTATACCATGGACGGGTCCGAAGTAATATAGTTCTTTCTGCCTCCCCTACAATGCTTCGATCCTGGTATTTTCGTGAAATATTTTCCCTTCCGTGGAAATTTTGTCGGACATTAAAAGGGTGTGATAACTTTTTGTGTTAATCTTGTATTGCATTTGTAATTCCTTAGTGAGTGTTAAGTACTTCATAATGGGTTGAGTAAGCTTTAAGAGAGCGTTTGCTTAGATTTAATGTTTTGTTAAATTTTAAAGGAATGTTCATTTGAGTTAAGCAGTTGTTAATTTTATTTTATTATAACGTCTGCACAGTTTGTAGAGTTTTTAAGAAGTAACCCAATTTATAATATTAACTAGACTAGACTTTATTGTGTTAAATATTTAGAATTCTAAGTTTTCTTTATTCTACAACCTATATTTAATAATGACATATTATTTAAGTTATTATTGATAGATAACTTGTTATGAATTTTATAATTTGTGAATCCATACATTTTTTCCCTTCACGTATAAAAAGTTTTCTTTACGAAAATATAAAAATAATATCGAACATTTACCTCGTAAAATGTCCAAAACTTAAATGTTGCAAAGAATTGATGCACAACGAATACAATAGAATTCACCGTATATTTCCTCCATAATCTCGGAGCAAATAACGCTTTAATATTATTACGAAAATGCATAAAACATTCCCCTTTTATGTGGACAGACGTTAAACGGATTTCGTCGTCATTATTAAAGTACTTACTGGGTGGGACGCCAATAAAATGCCAAAATGTTAACACTTCCTTTATTACTTATTCTTGTGCACAATTACAAAACTTATTTTAATATTAACCTTACTTGACTCGACTGCATAACTTCAACATGGAGACGGGGCGGAAGTAAGATGACAGAGTTGCCATACGTACAATATCCGTTCTACATCCAAATAACAGACTATGTAACACAGATAATATAAATGTAATATACACTAACACGCCTCCTTACATTTATATTAATACACTTTATACTATTTAAACTTTCTTATATCTACTTAATAAATTTTTACTTTCAAGTAACAAAAGTTGTTTCATTAATTAACACATAATCCTAACATTTCTCTAAATTTCACAAACTTAATTTTTCCTAAAGCCTTAGTCAAGATATCTGCCATGTTATCTTCTGAATTTACTTTTACAATATCAATAGAGCCATTCATATAATTCTCATGAACAAAATGATAATGTACTTCAATATGCTTTGAATTTTTAGTTAGATTACCATATTTAGCAATTAACAAAGCTCCAGAATTATCCTCAAAAATTTTAATAGGTTTCTCAATCTCTAAAAACATATCATTAATTAAACAGCATATGAAATTTATCTCTGAGACAGCTTCAGACAAAGCTATGTATTCAGCAAATGTAGAACTTTTAGTTACAGTTTTCTGTTTTCTAGATCTCCAATAAATTACATTACCAAACAATCTTATTAAAAATCCTGAAGTTGATTTCCTATCCAAAGTGTCTCCTGCCCAGTCGGCATCTACATAACAATCTAACATGTTAACATTATCTCTATTACAATACATTAACTTGTAATTTCTAGTTAAATACAAATATTTTAATATTCTAAGAGCATATTTGAAATGGGTTTCATTGTAGCAATTTTGGAATCGACTCAAATAATTTACACTGAAAGAAATATCTGGTCTAGTACCACAACTTATGTACAAAAGTGCACCAATTAAATTTCTGTATTTTAAGTTATCATTTATATCAGATTTTTCAATTTTTAAATTTATTTCCATTGGAGTATTATACAATTTTGAATTTTCAATGTTATACTTTGTTGCTAATGACTCTATATAATATTTCTGACTCAAAGACAATATGTTAAACTGATTATAATCATAAGTGACTGTTATACACTAATTACTTACATTACATTAATTATTTACTTTACCCAAATCTTTCATTTTAAATTTACTAGAGAGTTGGAACTTAATCTGGTTTATACAATTTTTATTTTTACAACATATCAGTAAGTCATCCACAAATAATAATATGTATATAGATAAATTATTCTCATTTTTTACATACAAGCAATAGTCATATTTACTTCTACGGAAACCCAGAGTTACTACAAAATCATTAAAACATTCATACCACAAGCGTGGAGATTCTTTTAAACCATACAATGACTTTATTAATTTGCAAGCTTTATTACTACCATCCTCATAGCCCATTGGCTGTTTTATATAAATTTCAGAAGTTACTTTACCATTTAAAAATGCAGTTTCAACATCCATTTGATCAATATGTAAACTATTTTGACAACAATATGATAACAATATTTTTAAAGTTTGCATTTTTGCTACAGGAGAATATGTATTATCAATAAATTCGGTTTGTTGAAAACCTCTTACTACTAACCTTGCTTTATAGACAGTATCCGACTTCTTAGTATAGACCCATTTGACATCTAATACCTTCTTATTGACTGGTGCTTCTGTAAGTACCCAGGTGTTATTTTTAGCTAGACTTTCCATTTCCTGGTTCATCGCCCTTTTCCATTGCACTGCTTCCTCACAAATCATCGCCTCCTGAAAACTTTCCGGTATAAATGCATCACAATAGTTTACACAAATACCTACCAAACCATATTCATCTTGATAACGAACTGGCGGTTTTATTTGTCTTTTCCTTTGTACATTGATCATCTTTTCATCATTTTGTATGTCATCATTTTCTATCATTTCTTCATTTTTTTCTTGACTTATTTCTTCTTTAGGTTGTTTTAGACTTGCTTCTTTTGCATCACTTTCTATTTGCTTCTCTATACATGGTCCTTTAATATCTTCTTCATTTTCATCATTAAACCCAATGCATTTTGTCCCATCTTCAATTATGTCACAATGTCTTGCTACGATGACTCTATTATTTATTAACACCCTGTATCCAACATCTGTATAGCCCACCAATGTTCCCAACTCTGCTTTCTTGTCCCATTTTGATTTTCTGATTTGTTCTGGTACTCTTACAAAAACTTTGCTTCCATAAATTTTTAAATTTTTAATTGACGGTCTGCTCTTGAAAAATATTTCATATGGAGTCTTGCATTCTACTGTATTTGTCAATGTTCTGTTCTTCAAATAAGCAGCAGCTTTTATAATTTCAGGCCAAAATCTCCTATTAACTTTTGCCTCTGACAGTAAACATCTCGCCATGTCCATTATAGATCGATTGTATCTTTCCGCTGTACCATTAAGCTCATGTACATAAGGCGGACAAGATTTAATAACAATTCCCTTATCCTTTGCAAATTTGAAGACTCTACTGTTCATATATTCTTTTCCGTTATCACACCTCAATTCTTTTATCATTTTTCCAGTTAAATTCTGTACTTCATTCACATATTCCATTAAACATTCAAAAACTTGATCCTTTGATTGTATACAATATACTTTTGCCAATTTACTGTAATCATCGATGAAACTCAAAAAGTATTTTTCACCATGGCTTCCTATAGTACTATGAGGTCCATTTAGGTCTGTGTGCACAATATCCAATATATCCTTGGCTCGCCGTCTATTATTTTCAAAAGGTAAGTTATGCATTTTATTTTCAATACAGGTTGCACATTTCATATATTCAGGTTCTAAATCTTTAGGCAGTCCTTCCAACAGTTCATTTTTACACATTATTTGCAGATACTTAAAGTTTATATGTCCAAGTGTTCGATGTAATTTTTCCTTTACATGGGTTTGAGAACTAATGTTTGCTTGCAGTTGATCACTAGTCATGTAACTCTTCATTTTATATAAGCGGTCCTCTTTAGTCGCTATTGCTATAAGTTGTCCCCGTCGGTTATATATTTTTGAAATCCGTCCATTTGAAACTATTGAATTATTATCAGTTATTTTAGAATAGCTTAGTAAATTTGCCTTCATTTCTTTCACATAATAAACATTATTTAGCATGACTTCGGACTTCTTGCCATATACTGAAAAATAAACTTTAATATTTCCGATCTTTGTGGCTTCCAATACTCTTCCATCTCCAACTTTAACTTTAATAGGATTTTTCAATATTTGTGACGTTTGAAAATATTCATCAGTATTTATTATGTGATCAGTACATCCACTATCTAATAGCCAAATTATTTCTCCATTCATAGAATTTTCCTTGTTATTAATTTCACTATTATTTGCAACAGTTGTATAAAAATTATTTCCTCGGTAATTATCATTTGACTTTTGAAACTTTTGAACATTATTATATGAGCCTCGTCCTCTTCCTCTATAACCAACTGATGAGCCACGACCACGGGAGCTTATATAGTTATTGTAGCGACAGTCTTTCTTATAATGACCGGGTTTTCCACAAGTAAAGCATGTAAATTTATTTTTCTGTATTGACCGTTCCGCTTTAAATGCATTTGATTTTTCACTAACCGCTTGTTCTTCACTCCTTGAAGCCTTCGATTCAATATATTTCAATTTTAACTTACTCTTCAGATAATCCACGGTTTTTTCTTTTTCTGGTAAGACGTCTAGCAAGTCTCCCATGTAACTATACTCGGATGGCAATGCCTTCAGCATATAATTTAATTTTTCTTGTTCCGTAATAGCAGCCCCAGCTTGCTTCAGTTCATTTACACATTTTTCATAGTCATCGAAGAACATTGTTATGTCTGAATAGTTTCTTAGTTTGACATTTTCGAGGTTATTTCTACATACTATTTGCAGAGCTGTCGACTTCTTTAGATACATTTCATCAAATTTTTGTAAAATTTTGTACGCCGAATCGAGGTCGCTTATATACTCAAGTTGTCTATTAGTGATAGCACTGTAAATATAATTGGTAGCTTGAATATCTTTTTCTTCCCATGTGCTCTCAACATCTTTCGAACATTTTTCTCGTGTCGCCACTTCGGCACACTTTTTATATTGCAGGAATTTCAAAATGCGGCATTTCCAATTACTATACTCGGCTCCATCAAATAATGGAACACAAAAATCTAATGCACTTTTCTGTGACGCGGCCATTACTCGTTCAATGGCGTCAATGGCGTGTGCCGTGTTCTAACTTTTACAATTGGCGTCCCTTTTTATTCAAACCACGCTCTGCTACCATATTAAAGTACTTACTGGGTGGGACGCCAATAAAATGCCAAAATGTTAACACTTCCTTTATTACTTATTCTTGTGCACAATTACAAAACTTATTTTAATATTAACCTTACTTGACTCGACTGCATAACTTCAACATGGAGACGGGGCGGAAGTAAGATGACAGAGTTGCCATACGTACAATATCCGTTCTACATCCAAATAACAGACTATGTAACACAGATAATATAAATGTAATATACACTAACAGTCATAAAATGCGTAATTTGAATTCTTTAAGAGCGAGAGGGGCGCCCTTATATCGCTCATATAAGACGCTAACTAACACGGGATTCAAGATGGCCGCGTACAGATTTTGTAAAGGTATTTCATTAAAAATTACTTTGTAAACTGGGTACAGCACTTCGTTGCACTTTTGGGTAAGTTTTGGTTGCATGTTTTAAAACATTTTTATTTCATTTTATAATCATTAAAATTAATGATTTTAAATATAATCGTGGAATGTAAGTAGAATAAGATTGTTGTAATATTGGTGCTTTTGATTAAGATTACTATAAACGATGTCTCGTTCAATTCGAACGAGCATCTATTGTGGTTACGGACAATAATATAATTTGTTACCGTACGGTATTAAAATCTTCAATTAAAGTCATTTTAAAATTTATTGTGACTGAAAATAGGGCCGAGTTTAGTGGGTAAAGATGTCATTATATTATTATAGTATCACTATATTATTATAGTATCACTGCACTAATGGCAGACACCTCTATCCTCCATGTGGCACACTTGCCATGATGGAAGATAGGTAGGCTTATCAGACCTGACATTGACGTCAAGTGTCACTTGTCAAGAGTCTCTCCCCGCTACCGCAGCCCCGCCGTGACCATAACTCACATTACTTGAAATATCGAAATATCAATTGTAATTAGTCAGTAGCAGTTGCATTTGTTAAAGATGCCTTAATTTCACAGACATAACGACAATATAGCCTTTTGGGTTAACGCGATCTCTTCGTTGCTTTGAGGTATACCAGTTGCCAAGTTAGTCTAATTTGGTTATCGTTCAGTTGAGACCGTGTGATCAATGTTAGTAGATTCCTGGTGCTTCATATTATGATGTAATTGTTTCAAAGTCAAAGTCAAAATATTTTATTCATATAGGTATCACTGATACACTTATGCACGTAATTTTTTGGCTTTTCGGAAAGGTGCTTTGTCATGAAGGAGAAGAAAAGCCGTAAAGGAACTTCTCAGCATATCTTAAAAAATATATTACAAAAAAAAGATAATAATACAAAAATATTTACTATTCTGTGCGGAACTGGTTGCAGAGCTGGCCATTTTCATGTGTCTTTATCATTTAAATACTCGTCTACAATATAATATCCCTTGCCTAACAATTGTATTTTTACAGGTTTTTTGAAAGGTTCTATTGGCAAGTCACGTATTAATTTTGGGATTTTGTTATAGAAATGTACACCAAGCCCTATGAAAGAAGTTGTTAATTGGAATGGAATAATAAGAATGAGTTCAAAATCATATGTTGCTTAGAATTCCTTACCTTATTCCTTCAGTATTCGGATTTTAAAATCAACTATTTTGCTATAGTTGTCAAAAATAATAAAGACATTAAAAAGGTCACTTTCATCAATCAAACCAATCGACCGCTAATGGATACATTTTTTGAAAGTAATTATTAGCTATAATTGCTATTTTAATATGTTTACGAGCTATAAAAACGCCATGTATTTCAAGCGAGTAATTTCGAAGGTAACGATAAGTAACAGAATTGAGCGATTGTGAACGAAATAATTACTACTCGTATTAACGACTGCCTTTATATGCTTCGTCAATATTGCTTTTATACAAAAAAGAACATACCGGCTCCGACGCACAAGTAAAGTTTAACGCCATCTAGTTTGCAATCGTCAAATCAGTAACGCGATCTAGTTACAAGATTATTACAACGCCATCTAGTTTGTGATTGTCAACTGTGTTACGAATTACAAATATAACGCATAACGCATAACGTAACGGAGTAAGTTTGATTTTACTCTTCATTTTTTTTATACCCCGGGCTTAAATATGAAAATCGATTGTAAAGGAATGAAACTCCAAAAACTAGGCAAGTCCGAATAAACTCACTTGAGTTCCGTATGTTTACTTTCAATCAATCAATCAATCAATCATCTTTATTGTGGAATACAGGTACAATTAAAGTCAGGTGTAACAAGTCAAACATATGTATCTCTGTATTCCCGCCAAAAACGGCCATACAATATTATATAAAATTATAGCTAATTAATCAATACAAACAAACTATATAATCAATACAAACAAAAACTATATAAAATCCAAACGATTACATGTCAAATTAATGTCAAATTATGAAATTAATTAATTAATTGTAAATTGTATAGAGAATAATAATGATAATATTGATATTAAAACAAAAATTACATTCAATTAATGACTAAGAAATTGCTTAATTAAATTGTCTGTTAGGTACTCATTTATTGTGTTACAGCATTTTTCTATCAAGAGATTTTGTAACTTTTTTTTAAATACTTGAACATCAATAGTGGTACGAATTGATACAGGTAGTTTATTATACTCGTATATGAGTGGTGCTTTCGCAAAGATACTCTGTTTGTACAGACTGGTTTTACATTGGACTGCACATAGTTTCTGTCTGTGCCTTTCTCGGTCCGTTCCGTTCCGAATGTTTCGTATGTTTACTTAATTATTATAACGAATCCTATGTCTTCATTAAGGATATCATTAGGGATAGTTATATAAAATAGATGTTAGATAACAATAGATGACAGAAATTTTGACTTAGTTGTATCGAAGATAAGAGCAGGTGAAAAGGCAGCGATGGCTGTATGTTATGTCAAGTTTCATTTATAATTTTGCATTTCAAAGGAATAATAAAAACATATCAACTTTTATCCGTTTAATAACCAAGCCAATGAAAATAAATAATTCAGCACACAAAAAAGAGATAAGCACTCTTACATTGTATGATTATGTTGTAAAAACCGTTATGATGTAATAACAACAATATTTTCGTGTTTTAACCACAAAAATTATGTCGCAAAAACAATTAAATTTTGGCTCCAAATTAAACGCAAGCGGGGATATATCCTACACAAGCGGGAAATGCATGAGCATAAGCACGATTCTCATTCCCGTGTTCAATCACTATGTTTCAGGATGTATTTTACAAAGCAGCGCGTTACGTACGGCTTCGTAACCTACAATTTCGCTCGCACCACCTACATGGGTATGCGAGGTGAATACAAAGTGCACGAGTCCCTGTCCGCTACTAAATGAGTTTAATTTTTTTGAAATATTAACTACATTCTAACGTCTAGTTGCCTGGACGTAATTGCTTGTAGTACAAGCGTAAGCATGTCTTGGATTTATTATAAACGCTGACAGAGTCAGTCTTAATTCCTTGCTTTGACAAACATGGCGTATTGGCATGGGTGGATTTACCTAAAACAAAAAGTTCTATCCTATAAAATTTATCCACAAAACCTGTAAGTATAAAAGTTTAAGTTTTCTTATGTCAAAGCATACAGCAAGCATATATATCAGGTCATCTGATGATACTTAATTAGTTATCATTGCCGCCATTAGAAACTTGAAGGCAAATCTAACCTTGTATTTTAAGCGATGGCTTACTTCTAACCATATTATAAAATGTAAGGGATTTGTAAAAGAGCAAGTAAAAACGAGAAACTTTATGTAGGGATTTATATTGATGCGAGAAAAAATCTTCTCAACCTTCTCTCTTAATCTGTAACCATCAATTTTCATATCAAATAAGAAACGCCTCAGAATAAAATTCTCACAAATTACAAGAAATAAAAATAAACTGTCCGTCGGAAGGTTTCTGGGTAAATTCGTCTGCGTCTGTAAGCAAATTACGTCAAAATTGGAAAAACAAGATAGGCATGAAAATAATTCGCATTGTCAGGGGAATCAACTTATTGAGGGGAACCAATTTATACCGGGAGGGACCCAATTTTTCTACGCCCTTGAGAGGAGCGCTTGATAACACCAGTCTTGGGTATAAAGATGATTCGAGCGAAATCTATTTGCATTTTATCATTATCTCTTATATTTTGCTCTTCAAGGAAAAATAATTATTAAGTCCCAATCAAATTAAATTTGAAGTAAAATTTTAGTAAAGCAAAACTACGAATGTATTTCGAATACTGAAACAAAATCAACCTCAGAATTCTTCTTTTTCTTTTTCCTTCAGAGTTCTTCACACCTTTATATTCCTTTCTTAAATTAGGTATTCGCTAATTTGAATTAGTTTTTTTTTTAATTTTAAACATGTAGCCCTACATCTTACTTAACGACTTAAAAAACATAGTCACGATACTAAAAACCTAATATATTGCCTACTCGTACCTAATAACCTTAGCTTTGCTTCATAATTTTACGTAACTCATGATAACGTCCTCAATCAAGCTAGCGTCCTAATAATAAGAAGACGTAATTAACAATGAAATATGTACATATTTTAAAGAGCATAATGGGTTAATTCATCGTCAGTTGAGCCTTATACAGGTTTCACCGCTGCGCCGCGCCGTCTGGCACAAAAATTTTAATGGTCTGAAATGTAAATGATTTTATGGCAGTAATTATACTTCCTACAACACTCACTTTATTATCGAAAGGTGCATGCATATGCATACGCTATAATGATTCAAAATCATTGAACACTTTTCGTCTATTTATAAATAACTTTGAAATTTGATGATTTTTTCATGTGTATATTGCTGTTACATCTGGATTTGAGCTGCCAAATGTGATAATTATCAGTGTTAGACTCAATAGAGAAGAGTGTAAGAAATTGATTGGTGATAATAATTTTACAAAATAATTACAAATCTTTTAAAATTCGCACAAAGACGACCAGTAGCAGTAGCCGGCCTCCCCGTTAGCCATTGTTATTGAAAACAAAACTATATTTTTAAAAAGTCGATATATACAGTACGCAGTATCTGGGCAGCTGAGTGAAAATTGAGGTAATAAAATGCAGCCGTTTAAATTTGCATGAACTAAACGCATGCCCGGGGGATAGTTTGCGAGGGCGGTGGGGATAGGAGGGGGAGGGGGTGCAAAATAAAGCAGCTGTCGTAGTCTTAGCAATTTATTGGAAGGGGATGCTGCTTCGTGTCCATAGACGTTTTTAAAGTGTCTCGCGTAAGAATAGTTTATATGGACCGATGCATGCGTTATTGTCTTATTCTCCATTGCTACAGAATAATGTGTGGAATGGTTGATTTATTGTTTTAGAGAAAAAATAGAGAAAGACTGGTCGAATAGAAAAAAATGCTTCAATTTTTAATCATTATATTTCGCTAATGATTTTAAATAGTACCTCGTTTAAACACAAGTTATTTTAAACGTGGACACAAGAAATGTTATTTGAAAAATTTTGCCATTTACACATTCTGTTCATATTTATGCTCCCAACTTAACTTATTATACTAGATATCAATAAATTAAGACAAGTCAAAACTTTAGTTGCTGCGGTTATGTATATCACAATAATATTTTAAGCATATTATATGTATTATTCACATTGTATTTTATTTCATTTAATTTTCTATTTATGAAATCTTAGTAAAACGTGTAGGACTTTACGGGCATCCTTCGAGGTGACCGCATTGGACATTGTACGGAGAAGGTGTGTTTGTGTGGGCTGAAACACACGTATAAATCTGCCTTATGTCTATTCATAGAGTAGCTACTTTTATTACCGTCAGCATCACACAATCATGTTAATAAAGAAAAACTTACTGGAATTATACCCTTTATAAAAATAAATTCCATTTCGAAATATGTTTGCTAACCAAAAAATAAATTCACTTCCATTAGTAAATAAGGTTGCTCTGAGGCAAAAGGATTAAAAAGTCAACAAGTAATTTCTTAGCATACAATACCGGGGTGCAGGCGGCTACTCTTCTCGGTCGGCTCTAATGTTGATTTCTTTAGTAGTTTCAAATGAATCATTTAGTTAAACGACACATAGAAGTTTCCAAACGTGGGTTTATTTCCCGGTTGAATCAAACATATTTATCTTTAGAAAATGAAAGTTTATCCTGAAGTCCTGTGTATTCGACATGACGTGATGTCAGATTTGTGAATGCTTAAACGGAAGATAAAGATTTTGAAAATGTTTGTTTTCGCGTAATTACAGTTGTATTTTACTTGTATTATTAATGAGAAAGGTGAGTTACACTATTTGTTACACTTTCACGATAAACTGAACGATTTTTAAAGTGAAACTTCTATATAGACGGGGTATTAGGATTTTTCTGTCACGAAAAAGCGTTACAGCTGCGTGGAGAGAGGATAAGAAATATTGATAATATTATATATTAAAATAGATAATAATAACTGATTTAATTAATAATTTTACAATTAATATATTTTTGTATTTTTTTTTATTTTTTATATGTTTTTTTGAAATATTTTCTTGAATTTTTTTTTAATTTTTTTTATAAAGTTTCACTTCAACTGTGTGTCCCAGCACACATTTCTAATTTATATGAACTTTAGCTCACAGCTAGACCTCGGTCTGGAATACAATATAGGGTAATTATTACGTAGGACGTAGGGTAATTACATATAGATATACGAAAGCCGCGGGTAAAGCACTTTTCTTTCATAAAACCACTACATTGACATGTACTACTACAAGCATATAAGTTCAGAGTTACGAGTTACGACGCAATATTCTTATTTCTGCGAGTAGCGAACAGGCGTAAAACAGTTCATCTGGATTTGTGCTGGTAGTTTATAAATTTGCTGCGCTCCGTGTAGTTTGTCTCCACATTATGTTAGTTTTGCTCCAGTTCTTTTTATAACCGCCATATTTTCCTGAAGCGTGTGAAAACGCGTTAGGGAAATAAGGACAAACTTGCCGGGAGTACTACGTTATCGTTTGCGATACGTATACTACTTAACATAAATTGCAAAGGGAAGACATTGTACGTGTAGGGAAAGTTCACAGATAAGGTAAGTGGGGACGAGGAATAGTGGCCACACACATATTTGTAACTTTGTTATAGCATATATATAACTTATAGCTTATGTTATACCTTTTTTTGTAGCCTGAAGGGCTGACGAAAAAGCAGGTGGGCCACCTGATGGTAAGTGATCACCGTCACCTATGGACATGAGCAATACCAGAGGAATTGCTAATGCATAGCCGGGCCTGAAGGAGAACTCTTTTTACACCTTTTTTGAAAAACCCCATGTCATAGCGCTCCGGAAATACCTCAGAAGGAAGCTCATTCCACAGTTTGCAGGTACGTGCTAAAAAAGATCTTGAGAATCTGACCGTAGAGGTTCTCCACGAACCCAATCTGTGTGGATGAAACTTCAGTCTTCAGCGAGTGGTGCAATGATGAAGTTTTAAATAATATAAGCGTCATCTTAAACCAGAGGTTCAAGACATTTTTCTCATAGACCACTTTCAAAATTTAGCTCGTTCCGGTAGACCCCCTGTAGCTACATTTCTACCATATTCCCAAAACTCGACAAAAATATAAAGATTAGATCTAACTATGGAAATTTGCGTTACGGCTGAGTTCCAACCACGAATTCATAGTTTTCGAAAAAAAGGTGAGAACCAATTGGTTAATTTATTAATTGAATGTGCTGTGAGTGGATGTCAAAAAAGCAAAGTTGGCCAATAAAAAAAGTGATTTCATACAACTTTTTTGACATCTACTCACAGCTCAAGGAACCAATCAATTCTCATTTATTTCACTTAGAAAACTCCCCGTTAGGAGTGGTCAAAATAAAAAAAAACATGCTATATTTTTTGTCACGCCAACGTAGACCCCCGTCGAGCCTCCTGTAGACCGTTCGGGGTCCACCTGGACCACTTTGGGAACTAAGGTTTTAAACAAACAGTTACGTCGTACATTGCACCTTTATTATTAAATTTCATAAACTGTCCATAAGATAGCTGAGACATACTTCGTCTGTCTTGGCATCGTAAAACTTTAATATGAAGGATTTTAGAAATTTAATATGAAGGCGGTTACCTTCTAACCGGTATTATCGAGTCTTACCCGGGACAAAGTCGACGTACGGAGACACGTGTTTTATTAGTCTTCTTATGTTATTGCGATACAACCGCATTGTATTGATCACTAGCGCTTTGCCTACGGCTTTTTTGTGGTTTTCGGAATAATAAGTACAATATATCCAAATCATGGTTCACATTTTCATGAAAATCCGTTTTTGCTTGAAAGAGTTAACAAACACCCATTCTTTTGCATATATAATATTACTTTAGTAGGATTCTTTTGAGAAGAATAGTCTGTACATAGTACGATTGGAATAAAAAACGGCCGGGAAAGGCAGATTCTGACAACAGCTGGCTGAATAAGATTGTCCCGTGAAGTGTAATGATTACAATGAACATGTAAACGGCCTTCACCAATGTTCTACCGCACGGAAGGTATAAGTGAAGAAACTGAAATATGTTGAAACATTATATTATTATAATGGTTGTTTTAGGAGGAGGTTAGTTAGTTTTCCGAAAAGACTCTTGCCACCATGCACCAGTAATCAGTATCAATCATGTTTTAACATCTATGAATTCATTATTGAAAACTATACAGACCTATAGCAGTGATAGCCTAGTGGTTAGAACATTGGTCTTCCGAACCAAGGGGCCCGAGTTCAAATCCTGGCACGCACCTCTAATTTTCAAATATTATGTGCGTATTAGAAGTTAATTATCACTAGCTTCGGTGAAGGAAAACATCGTGAGGAAACCTGCACACCGGAGAGTTTTCCATAAAGTTCTCGAAGGTGTGTGAAGTCTACCAATCCGCACTTGGCCAGCGTGGTAGACTATGGCCTGTACCTCACATTGTGAGAGGAGACCCCGAGTCCAGCAGTGGGACAATTATGGGTTGTTGCTTTTAATACAGACCTAAAATTTATTTTGAGTGTTTGACAAACGGTTTTGTACTTATTTCCCGACTCCAGCAGGCTTTAATGACAACAATAAAAATACCCTTAATACAATTTGCTAACAACCTACTAGCCGTGTAGATCTATCGTAATTTTAATTTCATGAAACTTTCTCAGCTTTTATTATGAATTCAGATAACAAGAGCCCGCATACTTACTATCAGGTTTTGCGTGGAACGCAAAAGTCTTCGATAAAACTTGGCGTCGTGAGCTAAGCCTGCGATCGGCTTTGGATCTTCTAGCCTCAAGTGCGGGTCCAAGGGACGAGTGACGTAGACGAGAATAACTTAAGTACTGTACGAGATGTACAATAGTTACAAGAGCTAACATGGGACAGTTTATAGTAGTAGTATCACTAAAACGTCACCTTTATAGATTTCTTTGTAAATAGCATTTTATTTCTAAATAGGCTTAGGACCTTAGATTGGAGGAACATTTTTCATTTGGCCTGTACAAATAACATTATGACATTTTAAAAACACAGTGATTATTTGTTAGATTTAACACTTTAACGCCCTAAGTCAGTCACTAACGGCTACTTGAATTGCTCCTTAGTACAGAATTTGTATGGTCTTAGGAGCGATTTAAGTAACCGTTAGTGACTCTGAGTTGGGGCGTAAGACAGAATGCTTTAAGTGTTATTAATGTTGTAAGTTCATGATTTAAAGGACCCCGTACTAATTGTATGGAAATTGGGTTTCAGTGGATTGGTCTGAATTTTTGGTATGTTGTAGCCCTAACCGTACTGATCAAAAGTCCCAATGGGCACGACCCCCCAAACGCGTATTTTGTCCTCCAGGGGGCACTTTCCCCCCAAAGTCTATTTATTCGATTTCAGCGGAATCATTCTGAATTTTTAGTATGTTGTGGTCCTAATCATGCCAAACAAGAGTCCCAATGGGCACGACCTAGGTTAGGGCTACAACATACCAAAAATTCAGACCAATCCGCTGAAACCCAATTTCCATACAATTAGTGCGGGATTCAGTGTAATAAAGATTTTATAAGTGATACGAATGATCATTTACGATTCAAAATATTATTCAGCAATAATTCTTAAACAATTGTCGGCATTCGCTGTCACCTGTACTTTATACCTATCTCAGTGTCTCCATTCATTCCACGCCGTATTGAAAGCTAGGATCAGCTCAATTGCGACACGCGTCACAGAGCCATAGATCGCAAGGCATTTGAAGCACTCTTTAACAACTACCTTTGTGTCAATGTGGGTTAAGCTTTTTCTGCGAGTGGCTTGTGTGGGAATTTGCTATTTATGTTTCCAAGAGATCTAGAATGCCTTTGAGATAGTTGAAAGGTCTGTGTTTCTTTATTCGCACTCATGAGTGGTGAAGCATTCATCCAATTGTTAGAGTACCTAATAGAAATTTCTTTTGCGTTTATGTTTTTTGTATGTAATTTTATAAGTATTCATGTTTTATGTGTGTGCATATTCATTGTTCGTAAAATTATTCTTGCTTTTAAGGGAAATGTAACTTTAAAGTTCATGAGATAAGCTAAGTATATAGCTGTAATTGGTGTTCCTAGAGTTACCAATACGTCATATCTAGAAGCTCCTTGTCATTACGCTCTGGAATACACCTTTTTATCAAGAAAGCAACGTTCGATTAAGTCATTTAAACCCATTCTAAGACACTTCCGTAAACAGGATTTAATGTAAGGCTTCATATTACAAGTCTTAGTACTAATGAAACATAGTCCTGCTAGAAAAGCTATTGCTGACAAAGTATCGCATATCGTTTTACGTATTAAAGTATTAGTCTAAATGGATTGTAGAATATGTAGAGAACTGTACTTTTAAGTAGATTCATCAAAATGCATAAGAGTTCACAAAGCGATAAGGTATTTACCTCATATTGCTTACATTTACTTCGCTAATACCATATTAGGTCTTAAACAATTACAATATACTTATAGCGTGGTATGACTGTAATGGATAATAAGAAACGGCTGTAATTTTATGGTACTATATAATAATTTATAATTAATTGACAAAGACATAAATAAATCTTTTGTTTGTATTGTTGGCTGCTGAGAATTTTATGTAAATTATATGGTCAAAATATAATATTGGCATTAAGAAGTGGTACACGTTGAAACAATAAATCCGCCTCTCTTACCCCTATCCAAATTTTCATAAAACGTGTTACAAAGAGCTCCTGAACAATAAACACGCTATGAGTGCATCGGTTCCCAAGGCTATGTGGTGCTCAGATATTAATGAGCCGGCGTTCCTTCGTCTGAATACTTTATACCCCGCGTGCGCGCTGCGGATAAAATATGGCGCGGATCTGAGTACCCAGGACCAGTGTTATTGCCGCCAAATGGGTAGATTACTTCTCGTACACCACAGGCAATACCGATGCGTTGCCCACCAAGAAAGAAAAAATAAGAAAGCAAAAAGAACTTCTATCCCAATGATCACATCAAATGATTTTGAAGAGTTATAGTACACCCAAAACAGTTTGTATGTATCTATGTTTATGTTTTATGTATTTAATGTATTTAATTTTATTGTTATGTATTTTGAAATTAAGATTTGATGACCCGTGTGGCGTTTCATAAATCACGGAGTTCTGAGGTAACAAACATTATAAAAACAGAACCCTTTTTCCTCTGTAAAGTCGGTGAAAAAACCCAATATTCTGTTGATATTATTCCATTCTTGTTAATTTTGATGATCCGTATGGCGCGATGGTTACCATGCCGGATCGCCGCCCTGGGTTCGATTCACAGCGAGGCGGAAATATGAATGATGAGTTTGAATTTCTGTTCTTGGTCTGGGCATTTGTCTGTTGTCTTTGTGTGTTGGCACCCACGACACAGCATATCGTGAAGCATTATTTGTTTATTTATAATATTTAAAGTCAATCTATTTTTTATATATTTTTTTTACAATTACAAATTATTTATTGGGGTGCTCTGTGCGAAGTTTACTCACTAAGCCCTAGGCCCCGAGCGGTCGTACATTCTTAATGGCGTATGTGTAGGCTTCATGCTCTTGTTTGGTAAAACCATGTAAGAATTTACAACAGGCTGTGTAACAGCTCCGTATTTAAACGCTCATCTCCTGCATCCATTGCTACTAAGAATTAAGATCATGCCAAAACTAAATATAATAATTAAATTATACATATATGTATAGCTCTATTACATAATCCTGTACTAATATATGTGTATAGATAAGGAGATGGTATATTAAAATGGCATTAATTCTGAAGATCTTACTGGTATGTTACACCTCATAATAAAATCTGTGATTTCATTCCGGAAAACCTTCTTAGCTAACTATGCTTTTGTCGCCAACAAACTAATCTTTCCAGTTCTATCTTTTTCTCCTTTTCTCTTGGGCAGCAACTTGCCGGCGATGTCTCGGATATTATTTTTTATTTTCAACTTATAATCAGATGGCCTCTACTTTTTGCCGGCTATTTACATTATTAAAAATGTAATAATATACACTTCTATTCCTTTCATATTTATTTTTCACAACGGTGTCAATAAAACAGAGTGTCCTCCAGTAATCAAGGAATACGAGCTAGATAAATAAAGTAACTACAGATTGCAAGTTGCCGCTCTCGGTGGCTGCAATAAAGATCTTCTTCTTTAATTGGTTCTTTGTGTTTCGGTTTCAATGCTTTAATCTGGTTCTGTAGAAACTATTATGGTCAGTGAGCAATTACTTTATTAATACGATAATAATAGTTTGAAGCCATGATTAAAATAAAGACGATGAAAAGTCCAATCTTATTTATTATATTACAACCTTCACTTATAATCGTTCTTAATTTAAATCGTATTTTATTATTTAGATGTAATGCTTTAATCTACTACTTATTTTATATTTAAACACTTAAAAGCTATAGGAGTGTGTGTTTTTATGTCATTTAAAAGCCTGCACCAGAGGCAGAGAAATCTTAACTGCGTGAAAATGGTGTATAGTGTAATAAAGAAAATTACAATAAATCGGAAATAAATGTCATTGTTAAAAGTGAAAAAAGTGTTGACATAAATATCAATTAATTGATACTTTAAATATTTCTTCATGCTATCTATGCCACAACCAATGATGTTATTAAAATTCTAAGATCATTGGCCACAACTCGAAAAGTCTAAGCGAGGCGATTGAAAAACTGACCTTTGTAGTTTTCACCATTGATTTTGCCTACCTTTTTGGGATAAAAAATAACTATACAGATGAGTTTTTTCGTAAATAATGAAAAGTATTTTAAAATATTCCATCAAAATATTATGAGTATTAGATCGAAAAGAGATGACATTGAAATATATTTAAATGACTTGAAATTTAAAATTGACATTTTATGTTTTAGTGAAAGCTTCACTAAACAGACGGATATGAATATCTTATCAAATTATATACTTGGGGATCAATTTTGTAGAAAACATAGTAGAGGGGGTGGTGTATGTATTTATTTAAAAACAGGTTTAAGTTACAATAAACTGCATTGGATGAAAGATATATCTTTAGAAAAGCATTTCGAATGTTGTGGCGTATATCTTCCTGATGTAAATCACACAGTGGCATGCATATATAGGCCACCGAACAGTAATTTAGATATATTTTTTGCAAAATTGGACACCTTGCTTGCTAAACTAACTCGTAAATCAAGAAATTTGAACAAAAAAGTAACATTAGTGGGTGACTTCAATATAGACTTAATAAGTAAAACAAATATTTCCAAGCAGTTCACTGACACATTAAAAACCTATAATATGAAATGTACTATCTCAGAGCCAACTCGTGTAACAGAGCATTCTAAAACATGTATAGACAATATTATAACTAACGCTAAGTCATACAAAACTGAAGTGTTACACAACGGCCTCTCTGACCATACTGGACAACTAATAAATATACCATGCGTGTCAAATAGCTGTCCCAAATATTGGTACGTTTATAAAAGAAATATTGACTCATTCTTACCAATTTTTGTAAAATACTTGTCACAAATTAATTTCCAGGATGTATTTGACAAAACTGAAGTCAATGAAGCATACGACACTTTTTTTACCACATTTGACATGATTTATAACTTATGTATTCCCGTAAAAAAATTCAAAATTACCAAATCTAAGAAAGCTAACTGGAAAACTAAGGGCATATTACTATCGAGTAGAAAGAAAAGACGACTGCATCTCAAACTTTTAAAAAAAAGGAGTAAAATAAATAAAGCTAGGTACAATTCATTCAAAAAAATACTTAAGTCTGTCATCAAGCACTCAAAAAGACTGTCAAATTCTAAATTTATAGAAAATAGCACAAACAGAGGCAAAGCTACGTGGGGATTAATAAAAAAATTGACTACACCTATAAACGAAATAAAACAAACAATACAAAATATACAAATAGGAACGGACACTATCACAAATATGACAGAAATTGCAAATATTTTTAACAACTTTTATATAACCCAAAACATTGACGAAAGCTTTAAAGACGATAAATATGAACCCAGCTCTGACCGCGTATGCAACAGCATTTACCTAAAACCAGTAGACGACCTAGAAATCATCAGAATTGTAAATCAAATGAAAAATAAAAAAAGCTGTGGCCATGACGGAACTTCAATACAAATAATCAAAGCATCTATTTCGAAAATTGTTAAGCCTCTAGTGCACATAATTAATTTAATGCTTGAAACCGGTAGTTTCCCTGAAAAATTAAAAGTAACTATTGTTAAGCCTCTACATAAGAAAGGCCCAAAAAATGACATTTGTAACTATAGGCCCATAGCTCTGCTCCCATGTTTTTCCAAAATATTCGAAAAGGTAATTTATAACAGAATAGAAAACTATCTAGACAAACATCAAATTCTAAACAAACTACAGTACGGTTTTCGAAAGAATCTTTCTACTTCAACAGCGATATATACCATGCTTAGCAGAGTATGGGAACACTTGAATTGCAAGGAACAATGCTCTGCACTTTTTCTAGACATGTCCAGAGCATTTGACTGTGTCGTACATAGCATACTTTTAAGGCAAATGGAAATAATTGGTATACGTGGAACTGCATTGCAATTAATAGAATCTTATCTGTCTAACAGACAACAATCTGTAGTCTTAACTAATTTCAATAAAATTCATAACGTACAAGAGGATATCCAATCTAAATTTAGAAAATGTCTAATTGGCGTCCCTCAAGGAAGTATATTAGGTCCATTACTTTTTTTAATATACGTCAACGAAATGCCTAACAAAACTAAACACCTGTGCGTTATGTTTGCAGATGATGCTACCATCTTATTTTCTAAGAATGGACTACTGCAAGACGATTACGAAAATGAAATAAAAAGAACACTTCATACACTTAAAAGTTGGCTAGATACAATTAACCTTAAAGTAAATCTGTCCAAAACTAAAATAATGCAATTTAGGAACTATAAACAGAACAATCAAGAATTAATGATCTCTTTAGATAACACTTCTGTTGAAGAAGTAACACAAATAAGATTTTTAGGGGTATCACTTGACAGTAACCTAAATTGGAAAAGCCATATTGAGAAAATTAATACTAAAATATCAAGCTCTTGTTTTGCCCTATCTGTGCTTGTTGACTCTTCGACAATCGAGGTAGCTAAAAGCTTTTACTATGGCAATATATACCCTTACCTTCTTTATGGTGTAATCTACTGGGGAAACTCTGTTGACGTACAAAGAACTTTCATCCTTCAAAAACGTACCCTGCGAATTATTTACAGTAAACCAAGACTTGAATCATTACGAAAGATTTTTTCAGAAGAAAGGTTTCTTACGTTAACAGGGATATACATCCTTGAAATCTGTCTTTTTGTGCGAAAACATATGGAGATGTTCAAGAAAAAAACAGAAATGCGGATTCGAAATGTCCCACAAAGACATAAAAATGAACATGATTTATATACACCCATGATAAAATGCATGATCTATCAGAAATCTACGTATATTTCTGCCATTCGTATATACAACAAATTGCCAACTAATATTAAAATTCTGTGTAGCAATAAGTTTAAAAATACATTAAAACAATGGCTTATCCGTAAAGTATACTATAACTTAAATGAATTCTTTGCTGACATGGAGCCTTAATTATTGTAATTATTATTATTCTGTCTGACATATAATATTTTCCCTATTTTTATTAATTTCGGTTGACTATAAGAATTGATAAATTCTCGTAGGTACCTAAGCATGTAACAAATTTAATTTAATATTTATAAAATCTGACAAATTGTATGCCCGATAAGGGTAGACTGTTAATACTTATATCTGATTTTAACACCAACATGTAAAATGTAAACAGTCTCACAATAAATGAATTCTATTCTATTCTATTCTATATTTGATAATGATGCAATGTCCATGTTAAGCAGTTAGCGGAAACTATCTAAAACTTTGTACGTTTTATCTCTGTCTTCTCAGTGATTGAATCCCGAGAGCTAATTCAAGCACAACCAATAGCTGCCGTTATCGCATCTTGCAGCTGATGATCTGTTTGCTCAGTCCGATGTCAAGTGGCGAGCGAAGTTATTGTGATGGTAATGAGCAATGCTCATTGAGCATCCAGGGCCGATGAGAACCCTTACCATAATAATTGGCAAGCGGTAATTGTGGTGTTCAATTGGCGGTTAAGTCTTGAATATTCATCTCAAGATTGTAACGTTAAGATACTCAAGTTAAATGGAAATTCCATTTAGATCATACTGTTTTGTAGCATTTATGGTTCATTATTTTGTTAAGTTAGTGGTCCTGGTAAGAGGTATACATTTCCTTGAGGTTCTATTAAGAGATCAACATTTTTTCTATTGCTTAAAGGGTTGACGAGACAGCAGACTGACCACCTGATGGTAATTGGTTACCGTCGCTGGACACCAGCATTAGTAGAGGAGTCGCCAATCCTTCACTGACTTGAAATGTTTTACCTGAAATGAAATACAGGAAGAGAAAAAATATATACAATTAGTAAAAGAGTATAGCAATTGTTTACGATGCTGATACTAAGATACAGGTTTCTCGAAGCAAAGCGAAAAAGGGTTAGTCTTTTATAACAGACTATTTCCTAAGTCGCAGGAGTAGGGAGGGGGGGAGGGGGGTGAAGGGAGTTGCTCAGCGAGCAAGTTTCTTCGCGCTTATAATAGTGTTTGTTGAAACTGATTAATTCCTTGCAGTTTGTGCGTCGAACCGGAAAATATTTATTGCCTGCACTCGCGTTGCTACTTTTATTCTTTTCTCAGTATTGAAACTAGAGACAATTTCAGATAATGTCAAGGTAAACGTGGTGTTATTTAAATATAGTTTTAGTTACTGACAACCTATCATTTTTTCATTTAGTTCACTAGAAAAAACTGATTAAATTTATTTGACCTCGTTCTTCCTTATTAATGAAAGCAGACGCTTCAGATTTTGAAATTACTTTTCAAAAAACGAAAAATTTTCATCCTCAATCAGAATCGAGTCTCGGTGAGTCCAACTCGCACTTGACTGGTTTTTTAATCAATGCTTTCTTATTTGCAATTTTCATAAGTCTGACGGCCGGCGCGGTGCGAGCCAGGTGCGGCTGGCAGGTAAGGTCGGTGACAGTTTTGTTTTTTATTTAATATCGACACGTCGCGAGACATCCAACAACTGACATCTTTTATCCTACTGATAGTGAATGAGCAGTATTATTTTTATATTAATTCGTGAATACGTGAAGGGAAATTTTTAAGCCCCAATATATGTAGAATTCTGAAATACCAGTATAAATAAAAAAAACATGAGAGGTGTCAAGGGACACCCGGATGGAACAAAGTTCCTTTCGATTTAAGTATTGTTTTGTTGTAGTAAGTAAAGTTGTACAGTACAGCGCCATCTCTGTAAAACTCTCTGAATCACTTCAAAAAAAGTGTCGTCATTCGTAAGAATCAAAAAGTGTCGTAATTTTCCGTCGAGCCCCCTTTCACAACGCGCGATAAGGAACTTCGTTCCAATAAATAAAATACTTAAAATATTCTCTTGTAAATAAGATAATATGTATTCTTATTTTTATAGTAATTTGGTTTAAAATCTTTTCTGTATTATGTTAGTAAGTTTGAGTTTTTTTAATGTTCAATGTATTAATCTTTATAACAAAATGTTACCGCCTAAGACACAGATAAACTAATAAATTATAATATTATATACTGAATATTTTCAAACATCCCAGGAGCGTTTACAGCAATGAACTAATATAATATAATATAAATAATAAATAAATAATAAAACTAATACACTAACGTACATATTCATTCACTGATTTACAGACATTGTCCGCCAAACACACAACAACAGTTGCGGGTTTTTAAATCTAGCAAGCAATGAAGCAAGGACTCTTTAAATGGTTAAAGAATATTTTTAATAGGTGCCGTGGTTCCGGAGATCTTTCTACGTAAATTGTGCTCACAAAATTTGTCTTATCTCTTTATAATATTGGTATAGATTCTATAGTATAGATTCTGATTAATTTCGGGTGTAAGTCATAGTAAGCCACAGTTCAATAAATTATTTAATACGAGTAAATAATTACTAACAATATTATTTATTCACAACGCAGTCACTCTTCAAACCAGCACGTTTCATACCCGTATCATAAAGTCGCCAAAAAAGTTAGCAAAAGAGTGTGATTGCGATTTTAATCCAACGTTGGCGTTAATTGAACGTTACCGTATTTTAAACCTTACGCCCTTTGTCATAAAGGTTTTCGATCTATCGATATGAGAAAAAGTAAAAAGCATGGGAGCATCGGCGGCGGCAACAGCTGTCGGTGCCCCTGTCTCACATATAAATCACTTTGCAAATACTTGGTATAGAGGAATTGATTATACAGTCACTTCTATTCCATAAAGATCCATAGAGGGAGCCTATTACTAATCCAGTGAAGCAATTTGCAAGATTGTTCCAGTTCCAATTTCGAATATTCTCTTAATTCTTCGTAGCCAAGCTTCTTAAGTTCTTACCTTTGTGATAAAAGAAGCAAAAATAATAATAGGTACTGAAAAAAAATACATTTTTATTTTAATTTTGGCGAAACTATTATAAACAATAAATATTGTTAATATTTTTTGATGATTCAAGTACATACGAGATATTAAATTTTTTTGTTTATTTGTATTTGACTTTGAATTTACAAATAAAAGATAGCATGTGTTACACAAATAATTAAAACTAAAAAAAATGTATTCATTGCGGGTCTACTTAAGCATAGCATTAGAAAAAATACCGTAACCGCAGAGCCCTCTGATCAATCTCAAACTTCATGAGGTTAAGCGCCTACTCGTTATCAGACTGCCACAAAAAAATTGTTCTATACTATCAAATTGTCCTTTGAGTGGTATGAAAACCTCAGAAGGTCAAAAACTTCCGTACTAAACTTGAGTGCTCTTTTCTCATAGTACACTTGTTTGCATAAAATACATGACAAAAAATTACGTTAAACTATAATATCGAAGCTTCCCATCTGTCGCTCAGATGCCATTCAATGTTACGGGATGCATCCAATCATATAATTTCATGCAAAATTCACGAACTACATTCCCGTCGGGGAGGGATAAATGCAAACAGCACTAGGATTCATCAATTTTTGACGAGCGAAAGGGACCCTAAGGTAATTATTTCGGACAAATATTTGCTAATTATTTGATTGAGACCCTTCTGGCGGTAAACAATATCGATATGGTCGGAGGTGAAATCCTATACTTTTTGAGTGTTTGGAATGTCACTATGTGGGAGTGTAGGATGGTCATTAAAAATTAAAAAAGAGGAAAAAGTTCAAAATTTATAAAGTACTCCACGAACTTATACTAAACTTTTTACTTGTCTTTTGTCTATGTCTATACATAACACATTATATTACACATTATATTACATAACACATAACAGGATTACTTTATCTGAAATGAAGTAAAAATACCTTATAGGTGTAAAATCTAACATTGATTTTGTCAAAAGCCGAGTCAAAGCCTGGGTTCAGAACGTGAAGTTTCGATAAAACTTAATAATTCACATTCGAAATAAAAACAACTGGAAGTTTGATGAAAATCTTCATTTTTAATACCAAGGGAAGTGAACAATTAAAATTCAACACTTCCATCCCCGCCGGGTTAACTTAACACAACATAAATGATTCAATTCGGATCCACGCGAAACCACGTAAAAATGCGAAACTCGCAAAGCCGTTGACCGAAATATATTTTCGCAATACGTCAAGAGCCATTTCGGTAATAAAAACCCTGGGAGGCCGATACCGTGTGAATGGCAGCTAAAGCTTCCAATTCGGCTCGGCAAACTTTGATAGATTTTTTTATATTTCTGCTCAGTTATATTAAAAAAGTTTGTCAGCATTCGGCATAAGGCAATGGGCCTACGAAGGGGCTCGCAGGGGCCAGTTGGAAGGATTTGGAACCTCGCGAATGAATAAATACCGCTCATACGGTACATCTTTGCACTTAAATCTCTGTAAATAAAAACTTAAATGCATGATAAAAGATGACCAGAGAACTCACAATGCTGAGCTTTGAACTTGAAGTAGTTGTGAGATGTTGATGTTGGATTACATCTAGTACAAATCGTTTGAATACAAAATTTTTGTTTTAAATTACCTACATGGCTAGCTTATTTAACAAGAGAACTAAATAGAAGGAGCGATAGTAAAATAATATTATAATACATAATAATAATCATAAAACCGTCTTTCATAGATGAACGACGCGGACAATTTAGTGGTAAATTATGCTACAATGTGCGACGTCCGCGTCCGAGCCAAATAAAATGTTAGTGAAGTTGCTCGTACCCGGTACGGCTCGTCCCCGGCACGGTCTAGCATAATTTCATCCTTTAGGCTCTAATGGTGTACGTACATTGCAAACTGGAAGCTTCTGACCACATTTAAAATTCATAAAATACTTTCCCTGTGCCCGCGACTTTTCTCGCATTTTCCAGGACAATATGTAATCCAGATTATGGTCTAACTGATTGCTAAATTTCATGAAAATCCGTTTCGTAGTTTTCGTGTGAAAGAGTAACATAGATCCATACAAACTTCCACATTTCGAATTATTAGTATGATAGTGCCATATTTTTTTATTTCTGCTCAGTTATATTAAAGAGTTTGTCAGCATTCGGCATAAGGCAATCAGCCTACGAAGTTTGCAGGGGCCAGTTTGAATTACGGAACCCCTTCAAGTTCAACATAGGAATGTATTAACGCGCCAAAATTTTATAATTCCTTTCGTTGAAAGCGAAAACCACGTGATCCGCGCCTCGACCGACTCTTTGTTCAAATGAAATATTGCCAACAACTGTAAAACGAATTCGTTAATCTAAATGATCAATCTTTGCGTGGTTTCGTATGAAAAAGTTATTTAGAATTTTTAGGGTTTTAATACAGAAAGAGTTAGGATCAAAGGAGGTATGTATGTAGAGGTAGGAGGTAGGTAGATTATCCATTAGATAAAAAAAAAAATTATTGATCATAGTCTAATGATTACACTATGATCAATAATTTTAATTTTTTTAACGTGATAACGTTTATAAAGACGATGAGCCTGAAAGGCATTCACGAAAACCGAGTAACGGCCGCTCACGTCACGGAAGCGCGCGCAGCATTAGAGAGAGAGGCACGCTAGACCGGCCGTCTCTCTCCCACTCAAGCGTAATCGGTCCACTTGGAAGGCATTCTCGAAAACGTGGTATTTCATTTCATTTTTATTTTATTTTACAATCTTTTGAAAGGAAATGATTTCTCGTAGCTCGTACGTATTATTATTATATGAAAACGAAAATCTACAATAGCGTCATCTCTGTTTATAGGTATGAACTACTTGAAAGAACTTTACACAGTACATCGACTCGGACTTTAGTTGTAGTCAAGAAAATCACAGATGTCGCGCAGCTCCTGATATTTAAAACGATTTAAACCAAATTTTCAACTCAAATATGTTTAAAATCGTATAATTAGTATGAAATTTAATATTATAATCTAGCTAGATACGCGGGATATTATAAGCTATTATATGGGAAAAAGGCGTAAGTTTATGTGTGTATCGCGTTACGCGAGCGAGCGAACAATGGAGAAAGTGCCATCTATGAACAAAACTATATACACAATTAAGTCAGAAAGGAATTTGCTGAAAAAATAGTTTAGTTCAGTTCTAGATGGCGTTGTAGTATAAAGATAAAAGTTTCTAATTATAAGTTAATTTCCAGAGATAATATTATATTCGAGCACTAACTTCATCAATGTTTTGTCATGACGTTGTCACGTTAAACTACCGTCCGTAAACCGACTTTACAGACATCAATTTTTATTTAAAAGGACCCCGCACTAATTGTTTGGAAATTGTGTTTCAGCGGATTGGTCTGAATTTTTGGTATGTTGTAGCCCTAACCGTACTGATCAAAAGTCTTAATGGGCACGACCCCCCCAAATGCGTATTTTGTCCTCCAGGGGGCACTTTCCCCCCAAAGTCTATTTATTCTATTTCTGCGGAATCATTCTGAATTTTTAATATGTTGTAGTCCTAATCATGCCAAACAAGAGTCCCAATGGGCACAACCCCCCCAAATGCGTATTTTGTTCTCCAGGGGGCACTTTGCCCCCAAAGTCTACTTATTCGATTTCTGCGGAATCATTCTGAATTTTTAGTATATTTTAGTCCTAATCATGCCAAACAAGAGTCCCAATAGGCACGACGCAATATGGAGGATATTGCGTGTGTTCTCCTTCCGGGGGTGCTAACCCCCCCCCCCATGTTCTATTTATTTGATTTTAGCGGAATAATTCTGAATTTTTGGTATGTTGTAGTTCTAACCGTGCCAAAATTCAGTGCTAAAAATTCAGAATGATTCCGCAGAAATCGAATAAATAGACTTTTGGGGGGAAAAGTGCCCCCTGGAGGACAAAATACGCATTTGGGGGGGGGGGATGTGCCCATTGGGACTCTTGTTTGGCATGATTAGGACTACAACATACTAAAAATTCAGAATGATTCCGCAGAAATCGAATAAATAGACTTTGGGGGAAAGTGCATCAGGGTCACCTACTGTGATGGGTGTTCCGCAAGGCTCGATCTTGGGCCCTTTTCTTTTCCTGGTGTATATAAATGACTTACCACATTATGTTAAAAACCATGCGAACATTGTGCTGTTTGCAGATGATACATCATTAATATTTAAGACTGATAGGAATAAAAATAATTTTGACGATGTTAATAGTGCTCTGTCGCATGTCTCACATTGGTTCACTATAAATAATTTACTTTTAAATGCAAAGAAAACCAAATGCTTAGAATTCGTGTTGCCAAATGTAAAAAAAGTAAATAAATCTCTTAAATTAAATAATGAAACATTAAATATAGAGGAATCCACGGTTTTTTTAGGGGTGACCTTGGACAGTAAACTGCAATGGGGCCCGCACATAGCATCTCTCACAACTAAACTTGCTAGGGCTGCTTATGCTGTTAGAAAAATAAGGCAGCTCACTGACGTAGACACTGCTCGGCTTGTTTATTTTGCATATTTCCATAGTGTTATGTCTTATGGCATTTTACTGTGGGGCAAAGCAGCCGGTATAGAACAAATTTTTGTATTACAGAAAAGAGCCATTAGAGCTATTTATAAACTAAAATCAAGGGAGTCCTTGCGTGTCAAATTTAAACAAATAGGTATACTTACAGTAGCTTCCCAATATATTTATAATAATTTAGTGTTTATACGGAATAACATAACTGCATATAAACAAAATTGTGATTTTTCAAATCGTCAAACAAGAAGGATGCATCAATTGGCTACCTCTTCGTACCGTCTTTCTAAAGTGCAACGTTCTTTTATGGGACTAGGTATAAAATTTTATAATAAAGTCCCAAAACAAATACATGACTTACCGGTGCAATCTTTTAAGAAACGTGTAAAGGCTCAGCTCTTAGGCAAGGGCTACTATAGCATAAATGAATATTTAAATGACAAGGATGCTTGGAAATGACTAGCTAGGCAACCAGTTCTGCACAGGTTAAAGAATACCTATTTTTGTAATAGATATAAGTTTTATTTTTAAAAGATGTGCTGAGGAGTTTCTTTACGGCTTTTCTTCTCCTCCATGACAAAGCACCTTTCCGAAAAGCTGGTAGATTAAAAAAATGACGTGCATAAGAGTATCAGTGATACCTACATGAATAAAGATTATTTCATTTCATTTCATTTCAGTGCACCCTGGAGGACAAAATACGCATTTGGGGGGGTCGTGCCATTAAGACTTTTGTTCAGTACGGTTAGGGCTACAACATACCAAAAATTCAGACCTATCCGCTGAAACACAATTTCCAAACAATTAGTGCGGGGTCCTTTTAGAATTAAGTATCTATTTATGTCATTGCATAACAGTATTTGAGTTCATTGTTGAGCCTTTAAAAGATTAAGAACTTAATTCCATTACATTAGTTAATAGTCGATATCCTCTCAACAAGACAGCTTCTTGGTGTCTGCCAGCCTCAGTTTAATATCAGACTATTTTGAATATACCTCCATCTTTGTAACTCCAAAGTAGTATTTCTCTCATTTTATCATTGTCTAAATTTACTCACGATTAAGTATTTACCCAATCAGGTGGTAATTAAATACAATATGTATCCCCAGCGCGCACCCTCATCACTTGTAAAGTAAAACCTACATTAATAATAACGCTCACAAATTAACAGGAAAGCCTCACGGAACGCCTGTCGCTAATTATATAATTTGGCACCTTCATTCGTCTTCATTTGTTCGAAACCGCTCAAAGATTAACATAATTATTCGTAATGAACGCGGACTCTCTTCATTATATTGTATCATGTGATGAAAAATCTTAAAAATAAAATCATTGGTTGTAATATATTCGGATATACTAGTTACGCTTTGTATTGTCGCTTGAACATTTTAAATTGATAAGTAAATCACGTCTGAAATGTAGGTAAATAAAATACAATTTAGATAGCCCATTTTCAGTCTTTAAGCGTACGAATACTCCTGTAGTAGAGAAATAAATATGAATTATCGTATTGAGAATACCGTTGACAAGTAAAAAGGCATAAATATGAAGTTACGTCTACTTCAATGTGTTCCTATGGAAAAGTGTACGTCCGTCATAAAAAGTGAATGCATCCTAAAGAAACTAACACGATTTGAATAACAAAGAATGTTTCAAGACAGAATGACATGCTCTCCAGGGCTGTGGTCAAACCAACACTTTTTGTACAAGAGGACATATTGTGTTTTACTACTATGATTGGCTCTTTAGCTTAGGGGGTCGAAACTCTGCAAGAAATCTCGGTTTCTTTTCGGTTCCTGTCCTGGTAAGAAATTTAGGTGCCAAAATATAAATTATAGTTTTGTGTAGTTTGTGTCCTCCAGCTAAACGGGAATCTTATGTGAATTTGATAAAAAAATACAGCCCATCATAAATAGAGATGTCATTGTAAAAGTATATTATTATATTGAACTGATGCAGACAAAAGCAGAATGTCTGGGAACGGATAGGATCGTGGCTATACATTAACTTATATTATGTTGCTGCTTAAAATGTCCGAACAACATGTATTATTGTTAGTAAAAGTATATTTGGACGAATAAAATTTCTTTAATTTTTAAATAATGCTATTTTTGTTCAGTCTAAGTATAGCCACGATCCCATCCGTATAATTTTGCGGTCTAAAAAATTGATACTGTTAAATACGCTCTCCGCCGTCACTTCTCTTTACATTTGACGGAGTGCATTGCTATTACACGGGCGACGAACAAGTTCACCCTCAGGCCTTAAGTAAGTTAGGGTTACGAGAGCCTGTCAAAGAGCCCACAAAGTCCAATACAAACAGTTTAAATGCATCTTGAAGGGTCTTACAAGCCATGGGTTGTATCAAAACACTGCGCGGCTGTAATGTCATGCAAATTCCATCTTAAAGGGATAGACACGACGGAGAATAAATAGGGGTTCTGTTAAGTGTATCCCTTCAGCGTTTGACATGCTGAAACGTTACTATAATACATATTTGAGAAGTTTTGAACTACCTTAATTGGAAGAATGTCATGGTCTTCCTTCCGTCGTTGTATTTTAAGAAAGTTGAATGGGTGACTGTTAGTTGCAAGTTTTTACGAGGAATTTTGTGTGTTCATCCGAAGATGTATTTACACTTGTATATTTAGATATCAATTGATCCAGTCAAGACTTGAAAGTCAACGAAATATTGAGTTATTATAGTAATATGCTGCAGCCAATAGGCCATTTTGTAGCTAATTTAAGAAAAATCATTGCTACTGTGTTTTTATAATTTAGGTTTGTTAATATTTTTCAAGCTGTTGGCAATAGTCATATTAAATCAAACAAAGATTACCACTTATGATTAAAAATGTTGTGCATTTTGAATTGAAAATAAATGACAAGATTGTTCAAGCAAGTTCAGTCTATATCTTGTTACCTACTACTAAAACAGAAAACGTAAATTGTGTTGTCTACAATTTCTCGTCTAAGTACTTAATGCAACAGCTGGAAACCATTGAAGTAAGCGGTTGAAATTCACAGAACCCCTTTCAATTACCGGCTGACCTGCCGCTGACTTCTGGGAAAAGTTTCAACTGATCCGGTCGGTGCGCGCTGGCGCATTTACAATTTTAGCAATAAAAAACCCATCTAAGTTTGTTTCGAAGTTTCTGTGACGGCACTCAACGAGGTACAGAGGAAAATAAACTTAGTCTTCGTTTTCTTTATGAAAATAAGGTGTTTTTTTATGATTTCAATGCCGCAAAGTAATGTTATAATTACTTGAGGTTGAGGACCCGTATGGCAAGGTTTAACATGCTGGGCCACCCAGTGCCTACGGTCCAGGGTTCGGTTCCCAGCGAGGCGGTTTGAATGATGAGTTCAAATTTCTGTTCTCGGTCTGGGTGTGTGTATCTTGTCTTTGGGTAATGTCCATAGCATCCATGGCACAGGGGATCCTAGTGTGAGGCGTTATTAAGGAGTAGCGTTATAATAATAATAATAATAATAATAAAACTTTATTTTCATCTCCACACATTACATAATACATTTTTGCAAGTTACAATCTAATGACTTACGAGTAACAAGTAATTGTTTACATTTTAGTGGTATTACATATTGTTTGAAATAGCCGATAATGTAACATGTGGGAAATCTGGAATCTATACTAAGCCGAAGCCTGTATCATAGACACCAGGTCCTCCCTCTCCTTATTAATGTATTATTTTTCCCTTTTATTTACCAACCATATATTTTATGCAATTATCTTATTATTTTCGTTCGTGTTTGTATGTGTGTGTTTGTATGTGTAGTCATGTGTTATGTTGTGGAAATTTATTCATTAATCTATTTTTATCTAACCTTATTGGTTCCGCCATATACATATGTTGTCATGAGCGCGCGCGCAATTGGTAGATAGGTGAGCTAATTAGATTGGCAGCATTGGATCCTTCATCCCTCATCCCTTTCCTACCTATCCGCGGACCCATATACCTGATGCACGCGAGAAGAAGCAAGCCGCCGACAGCATTCATCGCAGTTGGCTGATGGACACCGCTCGTGCGACCCGCGTTCGTTAATGGCATAACCGCAACCGCGCCCTATTGAGCATCGCCATATTGTCCGCGACCGCGTGCAGTGGAAGTGCAGTCTTAATTAGCGTATTGATTAGGGATAGAAGTGAAGAAGAAGAGGATTGGAGAGCAGAAGAAGACAGCAGCAGATACCGGGAGTAGGCGAAAGCCAGGAAACAGGTACGCGTGCATTTCCTTTCCATTTTCCCTTCATTCACAATTGATTTAAACCCCGCAAACCAACCAGCCCTTATACAGTCCACTCAAACCGCGGACCTATAGATCGATTAGGTCTTCGGTCCACCGCGCCTGTGCTTCTAGGAGCCAGGTATCAGTCGTACGGCTCCAGACAGCCGTACACTTCCCGCATAGGCCAGAGGGATATTTCGCCCTCGGGTGAACCTCCCCTCTCGCCGTTACATATTTTTTGGTCCTTCGAGCCGGATTTCTAGCTCAATTTTTAGTCCTTTTCCCGCATTAAAAAGCCGCGCTATCCCTGTCAGTTATTGCTAATTAGATTATTAATTAATCCCGCTCATTATTCATTAATTAATTCCGCTCATCGTTTCTTATTGGCTGAGACCTAGGTCTAGGCTAAGCGCCTAAATCCTACTTAGTAACTCCCGCATCTCCCGAACCGCGTCTATAAAGTGCTACCTTGTAAACTCGCTAACGTTTGGGTTTATTCCATTGAGTATCATACGTATTCGTTTAACCGCGCAGTCAACTCGACAGTTAGTGGGTAACCGTAATATAATTGTATGAAGTACGTTTGCCTTACGCGATCTTATACAGTTAGTTTTTTAACTACGCGTTTATTATTTTATTTATTTAATTTTCTTCATATCTTTCAAAATGTCTAAATCTAGCAAGAATGAAGATAGTAAGCCAAGCAGCGCGGAATTCGTTATGTTACAGCATAAACGCGATACGTTATACGAACAAATAAATAGAATTAGTAATCGTGCAGAAATGGCACATTCGAGCGACGAATGTATGGAGGCATTCCTCAATTCAGTAGAAACTATAGATGATATTAGATCGAAATTCGAAAGTGTAGTAGATAAATTAAATTCTATCGCGATAAAGGAGAATCCGTTATATACACCTAATTATCAAACTTTGATAGCATTTGATGATTTATATAGTAAAATTAAACGAGTGCTACGGAGTGTCCAGGGTGCTCCATCTGCCCAGAGCACTAGCCACGATTCAAATATGTCGGGTTTGAGATGTAAAATGCCATCATTGCCTCCTATTGAGATTATGTCCTTTGATGGGGACATTCGAAACTGGCCGCTATTCTATATGAGTTTTAAGTCTATGGTACATGAAAATATTTATCTCACTGATCACGAAAGATTATACTATTTATTAGGAAAGCTTTCGAACGAGGCAAAGGCCGTATTTTCGGGCATTACGCCATCCGCGGAAAATTATAATTTAATACTTAAGTGTCTCATCGACAGATACGAGAATACACGTATGCTAGCTAATACTTATTTAGATCAAATGATTAATCTTAAATTGAACGGTACCGCGTCCGCATCGAAGTTTCGTTTGTTTATGGATAAATTTGTAACCGCAGCTAGTGCATTAGAAAATTTAAAAATAGATAATTTATGTGACTTTATTTTGTTACATATCGCGTTGAAGAAATTAGACGAAAATACTATACGCGCGTTCGAATTGCATTATCGCGATGTTAAAATGCCTACATTCGAACAGCTGAAAGATTTTATTGGTGGTCAATTAAAGGTGTATGACAATATACATCCTAACGCTTATACCGCGCGCGCCTCGGATTATTCGCATAACATTAACAAAACGGTTAAACCACGGAGAATAACACCGAATCCTCATACTTACGTAACGGTCGACGCGCATAAGAAATGTCTTTGTGATAATTTTGTGCACGATCACTTGTTTAAGTGTCCAAAATTTAATGAATTAACCCCTTTCTCGCGCTTTAAATGTGTTAAGGAACATAACGCATGCATAAACTGTTTAAGTTTGAAACATAAAATCCGCGATTGTATGTCAAATTCAAAATGTCGTAATTGTTCGCAAAGGCATCATTCGTCGTTGCATTTCGTTAAGTCGAGTGATCAGCCTCCCGCGTTGTCAATAAATGAGCGCGCCAACCCCGGAGCCGGTGGTGCACGCGCACCGTCGCCGCGTGCCCAAGGCCACGGTCATGCATCCGAAGTGAATGTAGCATCATCGTCGCTGCATACGTCCGTCCCATCTGATATCGCAGCACAAATGCAAAGATCGTCGCGGCAAGAAACAGTTTTATTATCTACTGCTCAGGTGATCATTTATGACGACAATAAGCACGCACATTTACTTAAATGTTTATTAGACAGTGGCTCGCAAAGTAACTTTATAACAAATCAATGTTGTACGCGGTTAGGTTTAAGTTACAATAAAAATACGCGATTGATAGTTAAGGGTTTCGGTGGTTCTGAGAAATCTATTAGGGGTTCCGCAGAAATTAAAGTATTTTCGCGATTTTCGGATAATATTAGTTTCGATGTATCCGCTTTGGTTGTCGATCGTATAACGGATAACTTACCGTCACAACCGGTTGATGAAAACGCGATAGCTCATCTTAAATGTTTAAAATTAGCCGATAGTACATTCGCGCAGCCGACGGAAGTAGATTTACTATTAGGGGCTAACATCTTCCCCCATTTGTTGCTACCAGGCCGGGTGCACAGTGGTGGGATAGGTATACCGCACGCGATTGAGACGGTATTAGGTTTTATTGTAATGGGTAACGCGCCCGTCATGACACCCAGTAAGAATAATAGGAATAAATTAAGGTCGACTGCCGCTTGTTGTGCTGTTATGCAGCAGCAGCAGCCATCTTTAGAAAACCTTCTTAAACGTTTTTGGTTATTAGAGGAGTTTACCGCGCCGCCCGCCCACAGTCAGGAGGATCTTGAGTGTGAGCATCATTTCCGCGTTACTACTCGCCGCGAAGAGAGTGGTAGATACACGGTCGCTTTGCCATTTAGCGATGACGTGTACAAGTTAGGAGAATCTTTTTCCACCGCACGCAAACGCTTTCTTTGTTTAGAAAGAAAGTTAGAATGTTCTAATACCTTGCGCACCGCTTACAATAATATCATTAATGATTATCTCAAGCAAGGATATATTACGGAAATAGGTTCTATTAATAATAGCACCGCAGATAGCTATTTCATTCCACACCATCCGGTGCAACGCGAAGATAAGACGACTACCAAAGTTCGCATGGTCCTGGACGCTAGTACTAAGACCAGTTCTGGCCTTTCATTGAATGAGGTTCTACACGCGGGCCCTAATTTACAGGGTGATTTAAATTCAATTCTTCTAAATTTCCGCTTATTTAAAATCGCGATTTCGGCTGACGTTCGTCAAATGTTTTTACAGATCGGTATGCGCCAGTCCGATCGTAAATACCAACGTATTTTATTTAGATTTAACCCGCGAGATCCGATATCAATTTTTGAATTTAATCGAGTTTGTTTTGGAATGAAGTCGAGTGTGTTTCACGCGATTCGTGTAATTAAACAGCTCATCGACGACGAGGGGCATAGGTTTCCTACCGCGGCCGCGATCGCTTCTAGTTCATCGTACATGGACGACGTGTGCTTCAGCATAATGGCGGATGACTCATCGCATAACGATGAAGCCGTCGCTGTAGCCGCCTGCATTCAGCTCATACAATTGTTTGAGTGCGGTCGATTTGACCTTGTCAAGTGGACCAGCAACTTCTCGCCTGTTTTGCATGCCTTACCTGCAACTCATCGCACCTCCGCAGATCTCGAAATCGATCGAAGTGCAATGCCGCATAAGATACTGGGCACGTATTGGGATAGGTCCGATGATGTTTTCGGGTTTAGGGTTGTCACACCCGACGCGGGATGTACGAAGAGATTAATTTTGTCCGTCGTCGCTCGCTTATGGGATAATTTAGGATTGGTCGCTCCCGTAATATTACACGCGAAATTATTTATTAAAGCGCTTCACGCCGCGAAATGTGATTGGGACGATGTACCGCCGCGACGCATTGCTACACTATGGTCGCAGTTTTGTAGTGAGTTGCCCGCGCTGAACGAGATACGCGTACCGCGACATTTGGGGGTGATTCAGGGGTGCGTAGTTAATATGTTAGGCTTCGCGGATGCAAGTGAGCGTGCCTACGGCGCCGTGATTTACCTTCAGGTGGTAGCTGGAGACACCAGGACTGTCAGGTTAGTGTGTTCTAAGTCGAAAGTTGCGCCGATGAAACCTGTTTCGATCGCAAGACTAGAATTATGCGCTGTAGTCCTTCTGTCACAGTTGTTACGCAAGACGCTTGACATATTCGAGCCGCGTTATAAAATATCGAATGTTTTTGCGTTTACCGATTCTAAGGTCGTACTCTGTTGGATCAGCGCACCGCCTCACCGCTGGCAAACCTTCGTGGCGAACCGCGTGGTTAAGGTTGTCGACAACGTTCCCGCCAGTTGTTTCCACCACATAGCAGGAGCTGAGAATCCCGCCGATTGTCTGTCGCGCGGACTCTCCCCTGCAATGCTTGTTAATCACTCGTTATGGTTCATAGGACCACCGTGGGCAATCAAAGATCCGTCCGAGTGGCCCATCGCGGAATTCGATCGCTACGAAATAGGTGAAATACCAGAACTTAAGCCGCTTACACACGCAGTGACAGTTACCGCGACAGAATCGCCGCTTTACGCGTTAGCTGGTCGCATGTCTTCGTGGTCGAAGCTACTACGAACTATCGTTTATATTTATAGGTTTTTAAAGTTATTACCACGTAACATTAATGTGTCTCGCATGGACTTAGAATTCGCTGAAACTAAAATTATACTTGCACTTCAGCGTGTACACTTCGCGGAGGATTTAATTAATTTACAAAATAAGCAACATTGTTCGCGTTCGCTACAAAAATTAAACCCATTTTTAGATAATAATGGTATTATTCGCGTAGGAGGTCGGTTATCGAATGCTAAAATCGATTATTCGCAAAAATATCCTTGTTTACTCCCGCGTCGCGATCACGTTATTGATATAATAATCGATTATTATCACTTAAAATATTTACACGCCGGCCCTGAACTTCTTATGTCATTGCTTCGCAATAACTATTGGATACTCGCCGCGCGAAGAGTTATTCGCTACCGCATATACAAATGTAACACTTGCTATAGAGCAAAGCCTCGCCCGTCATTCCCGATGATGGCAGACTTGCCCGCGTTCCGCGTCAACCAAGTTGACAAGCCGTTTTCGCACACCGGGTGCGATTATGCAGGCCCTATACAATATACACCCGTGCGTGGTAGAGGTGTTAAGAGCCGAAAGGCGTGGCTCTGTATTTTTACTTGCCTCACGACACGGTGTTTGCATATCGAGATAGCTTCAGAGTTGAGTACTGTAAACTTTCTCGCAGCGCTCAAGCGCTTTATTTCGCGTCGCGGTCCGATTCAGTGCTTATACACAGACAACGCAACTAATTTCAAGGGTTGTCATTCATATTTACGCGATTTGTATAAATTTCTCGATGAATTTCGCCCACGTTTGGAGCATGAGCTTTCAGAAAGTCGTATTGACTGCAAGCAAATACCGCCAGTTAGTCCGCACTGGGGCGGCTGCTGGGAATCTATGGTGAAAGTGGTGAAATCGCACCTTTTTAAGGTCATAGGACAGCAGATCCTATCCTATGAGGAACTCCTGACTGTCCTTGTACAAGTGGAGGCACTAGTAAATTCGCGTCCTCTCACCGCGTTGAGTAGTTATCCCGCTGAGCCATCGGCTCTCACGCCGGCACATTTTCTTCATACTGCGCCATTATTTTCGCTTCCCGCGCCTCTCGTAGAAGCTACTGATCTACGTGAGAGGCACTTGCTTTTGGACAAGCTGGTCCAGTCGTTCTGGCAACGTTGGAGGATCGAGTATTTGCACCAGTTGCAAGCTCGAGCCAAGTGGAATACGCCAACTACTCCTATTCAGTTAGGTTCGGTAGTTGTTATCATTGTTGATAACGCGCCGCCTCTTTCTTGGCCACTTGGTATCGTAGAAGCCGTCCACCCGTCGAAAGATGGTACGACACGGGTTGTTACTGTTAGGACGAATAGGGGGACCTTCGTACGTCCAGTCGTTCGACTGTGTCCACTGCCCAATCAATAAAAAAATTGCAGCTATTCTCATTTAGTTTAAGTTTAGGTTAGTTTCTTAGTTCTTACCGCAATATATATTTTTTTTCGTTCCGCGATACGCGTTAGTTTGTTAGGAGTTTTTTCTTTAAAGGTAGCCCTTTAAGGCCGGGGGGAATGGTTCCGCCATATACATATGTTGTCATGAGCGCGCGCGCAATTGGTAGATAGGTGAGCTAATTAGATTGGCAGCATTGGATCCTTCATCCCTCATCCCTTTCCTACCTATCCGCGGACCCATATACCTGATGCACGCGAGAAGAAGCAAGCCGCCGACAGCATTCATCGCAGTTGGCTGATGGACACCGCTCGTGCGACCCGCGTTCGTTAATGGCATAACCGCAACCGCGCCCTATTGAGCATCGCCATATTGTCCGCGACCGCGTGCAGTGGAAGTGCAGTCTTAATTAGCGTATTGATTAGGGATAGAAGTGAAGAAGAAGAGGATTGGAGAGCAGAAGAAGACAGCAGCAGATACCGGGAGTAGGCGAAAGCCAGGAAACAGGTACGCGTGCATTTCCTTTCCATTTTCCCTTCATTCACAATTGATTTAAACCCCGCAAACCAACCAGCCCTTATACAGTCCACTCAAACCGCGGACCTATAGATCGATTAGGTCTTCGGTCCACCGCGCCTGTGCTTCTAGGAGCCAGGTATCAGTCGTACGGCTCCAGACAGCCGTACACTTCCCGCATAGGCCAGAGGGATATTTCGCCCTCGGGTGAACCTCCCCTCTCGCCGTTACACTTATATATCTAAAATTATATCTATGTAGTATTTACTATGTTTGTTTAAGCTTAGGTATGTTAATTTTTATCTAACTTTATATTTAAACTTCTGTTACCATTTACAATATTTTATATTATATACTAGCTGACCCGGCAGACGTTGTTCTGCAATATATAAACTTTTATCTCCTATTTGACCCTCTTGGGGATCGAATTTTGAAAATCCTTCCTTGGGTGCCTACGTCATAAGAGGAATACTTGTGCGAAATTTTAAGTTTCTAGCCCTAAGGGTTTGGCCTGTTCGTTGATACATCAGTCAATCACTTTTGCCTTTTATGTATACAGATGTATTTAAGTTTTTTATGTATGTAAGTGAATATTATATATGTGTGTGTCTAAATGTGTATCTATCTATGCTATTTGCATTATATTTTTATCCTATCCCAATTCTTGTCTTCTACAATATATTCATCCGTGTATTATTCGGGTTGTTTAACATAACCTTTATTGTATTTGCGTTTATATGTATAGCGGCATGTTCACTGTTTAGCATGCAAACATGTAGGTATTATTTTTGTGAAACTTCTATTAATGAGTATATTAATTGTATATGTGTTTATATCTAACTTTATATGTATCTATTATATATATTTCTGTTGTATGTTTATTGTTTATCATACTTAATCATTCATTATATATTTATATTATATGTTACTTATTATGAGTTTTTCTGTTTCGTTGTAGTTAAAAGTTAAAAGCCATTTGATCAGGTTATTTTTAAGTTTACGTTTAAGACATTTCGCTATGTTCAAAATTTTATTAATTTTGTTGTACAAAATGGGACCACGATACTGAAAGAATCTTTTGGCAAAGGTTGTGCGAACAGGAGGTACTTCACATACTGTATAATGTCTCCTGGTTTTAGCCATTTCATTTATTACCTTTAATGATATATTTTTGTGTTTTTTAATTATGGTTAAAAGTATATATGTCTGTCGTACTGTTAGTACTTGAGCCTCTTCATATAGTTTTCTTGTTGAGAATAATTTAGGTTTATTAAGACTGATTTTCAGTATTGACCTTTGAGATCTTTCTAATTCAAGGAGTTTTGTTTTGGCTGCTCCTCTCCAACTTGTAATACAATAACTGATAATTGAGTGAACCAAGGTTACATATAACAATCGGAGAGTCTTTTTGTCTGCCACATTTTTAAGTTGTCTGAATATATAACTAAGCTTACGTACCTTTTGTGATGTAGAGTGGATATGACTATCAAAGTTTAAATTTGCATCTATTAGAACTCCAAGGTGTTTTATTGTCTTTGTATTACAGATTTTTGGGCAATTACAATTATAAGCTATGAACGAGCCACATTTATGCGCAATTAAAACAAAATCGTCATCGCATTCATCTCGATTTTGGATGGAAAATTTAATATATTTTGTTTTGTCTTCATTCAGTGTCAACGAGTTTGAAGATAGCCAGTGACATACTTTATCCAATCCTTTTTGCGCATATATTGCGAGCTCATCCCAGGTATTTGCGAAAAACGTAAGCGTAGTGTCGTCCGCATAAGATGATATTCGGCAATTATCAATTTCTAGATTACAAAGGTCGTTTATGTAGCAAAGAAATAGCGTTGGGCCCAATATACTTCCTTGTGGCACGCCAACTGTTATAGGAAGATCATCGCTAATGTGTTCACCAATTTTTACACATTGTGTTCTACCTTGTAAGTAATTGGATATAAGTGCAAGTGGAGAACCTCTTATTCCCAGGTTTTCCAGTTTCTTTACAAGGTTAGGAACGTCAACCGTATCGAACGCCTTTGTAAGGTCTAAGAATATAGTCAAGCACTTCTGTTTAGCGTCAATTTTCTTGACTATAAACTTAGTATATTCATGCACTGCTTCGTCTGTAGAACGACCAGATCTGAAACCGTATTGCGTCTCAGAGAGTAAATTATATTTTTCTAAGTACATTTTAAGTCTCTTATTAATAATTCGTTCAAATATCTTTGAGAGTGTAGTTAGAATTGCGATAGGTCTGTAATTATTTGGATGACATCTATCTCCTGCCTTATAAATTGGATGAATTATTGCCTTTTTTAAGGCACTTGGGAAGACTCCATCATTAAAACTGCGATTAATTAGGTTTGTTAGAACAGGTGTAATTGATTCACAGATAGTTTTTAATACTTTAGAGCTAATGTTATCACAACCAGGGGAACAATCTAATTTAAGATGATTTATTACATTTTTGACCTCAGTATTGTCAGTATGTAAAAGCACAAAGGAATTGCTAGGTGAAATACTTTTATTTGTATGGTAAGGAGTACATTTGGGGATCTTTTTAGATAGCTCTATTCCTATGTTTGCAAAATATTTGTTCACCTTGTTAATCGCATCTTTAATGTTATAGTAGTAGCAGTGTAGTAGCAGTGCAGTGTGTGTGTGTGTGCGTGTGTAGTGTGTGTGTAGTAGTGTGTGTAGTAGTTTTAAGTAGTTCAGTTGGTAATTGGATTTCTTTTATCGTGTTAGTAATTGATTTTATAGTGTTCCATAGCTTTTTTGGATTATGTTTGGCGGAGTTTAACTGTTCTTTTTGATGTTGACTTTTTAACTTTTTTAGTAGTTTGTTGCAAAAATTTCTGTATCTTATGTATGATATCTTTAGTGTTTCATTGCAATCTTTTTCTCTGACTTTTTGGTGCATTCTGTCTCTTGTTCTTATACATCGGAGTAAACCAGTGGTTATCCAAGGTTTAAGTATTATTTTACTTCTAGGCACTCTTATATTAATAGAATTTTTGGAAATTAATTGCGATAGCATATTTATAAAACTATTCATAGCATTATTAAGGTTGGTTTCATTGTAAATTATTTCAAAGTCAAGATCTTTACAATCAATTTTTATTTTATCCAAATTAAGTTTACTTATGAGTTTATGTTCAAGTGGTTTAGTAAAATATAAAAGTTATAGTAAAATTATATCTTATTATTAATTTAAACGTGTGATAATATTGTTTTGAAGTACTGCAGCACACATGCTTGCACAGTCCCTGCCAGATAGACGTCATGTCTGATCGGGAATCGAACACGACACCCCTTGTGGAACTAAGCAAAAACTAAGCTGGTCATCAATATTTTGTATAATAATAATAATGTATACTACATTATTATTAAGAAAAATATTTCAAATTAAATAGAGAATTCCTGAATTGAAAAATAGTATTAACAAATTTATTACAAGATATTTGTAAAACCTATCCAACAATACCCCACACTATGGGATAAAAGTAAAAATATTGCCACTTGTAAGGTTGAAATCCAAAAAAAGTTTTTAGTCTACCTCTTTGTTGGCATGATAAATAATTATGTATTTATACACCATACCAAATTCCAGTTTTTTGTTTAGTGGAAAGAGGAACAGAGGAGCATGACGAAGCTATGGTTCCGGTTTAAACTCTAAAAATCATAATTATCATTTTACATTTATTCACTGTAACCGATGTAAACTCCAAATGTGACACTTGACTTCTAAATCAATCAAAGATGTGAGTGTATTCGACAGTCATGTAGCAACCACACCGAGCACTCCATCAACATTACATATTGCACCCTCGACTTCCTTCAGCCTCACTTGTTCTTAAAGAGTTTGCTCAACTTGACGAGAGACTGCCTCTGTCGGGCTGCGGTGTTGATAACACAAGCATGGGGACCTGAACATTGTATTAATAGCTTACAAATTTTAATACATGGAAATGTTTACCAAATAAAGATGTTTTTGTTTTCGTTTCAATTTTATGATGTAGCTAGGTACATAAAAATATAATATGTCTTTCTTTTTCTGCCTACTTCTTAGAGTTAGTGATTAGCAATGACAAATATTTCACAAACTACCCATAATATTTTTGAAAGACCTTTTCAACGATACCCCACACTATAGGGTATGCGACAAATAAAAAATTCATCCTCACGTTGCCTGTAGGGGAGGAACCCTGAAAAATATTGAAAAATGTTTTTCAATATTTTATTATACACCATTTTATTCGCAACTCCTCATTATTGTGTTTTTAGATTATTATCATTAATATAAACTTACATTCAGTTCCTCTCATCACAAACACAAAAATACTAAAAATAGCGCAAAATGTACAGAGAACAAAGAACGGAAGCTGCTGTAGGAATAAATTAAAAAGAAATTGACATTAATGGTATTTAAGTGAATCTCGCGCTAATTATCGCTGCAGTTTTCCGCATAATGATAGCTTTGGAGGTGGGAAATTGTTGCGCGGAAAATGTTGCTCTAATAAAAGCGTATTTTTTAATTTTCCTTTTAATTATCGTTAGCATTTAATGGATGCTAAGTAAATATGGAGGAGGGAATGGTGGTATTAAATTTCATCTATATTCAGGTGTTTCTGGGTTCAAATTTTGCGCATGTTGTGATAGTAAACTTGCACTTTGGATGCATAAGAAAGACCCACGTTCCGTTTACTAATTTGTCACAGTAATGTTTGAACTGGCCGGAAATGGTATCAGGGTCGTTACAATTAAATAACACTAACTTAATACTCAGCACTTACATTCATGGCAAATCAACATGGACCTTAAGATATGAGAATTAAAAACGCATGCTATTTCTACATAAACACTAAGCCATCACTATAAACTGAATTATCAACTCGATGAATTATTATAAAATCTATATTAAACATATTTTTTGTAAATTGACTAAAAAAATTAAGCCCAAGCTTAAACCATTAACACTCAATGCAAGACATTTTAAAATTGAAGAGACCAAGTACTTTTACGAATCAATGAAGAGGCCAGTGCTTAACTCAACAAAGAGGGTAACATTTATTAAAATGTTGTTATATTCAACGTACAGTTTCATCGTAATCCTATTCTGGTTTCATAGGATTACGATTAAACTGTACGATGGTTTCATTAACAGGTGTACAACACAGGTCGCACGCGGTCGCTCGCCTCGTTGCGTCTTGTTTAGACCAGGAGCAACGCAAAAAACTCACGTAAAAACGCTAAAAAATAAGAACATTATTTTTAACATATTCAGGCTTACCGAGTGGAAGGCTCAGTGCGAATGAATAAAATATTTAACGCTAAACACTTTTAGCCTCATACTAGCATTTCCTGTGTCGTGGATGGCACAAACAGCACTATAAGCCACACTCAAAGGCACAATCATATCTACACCAAGAACAGAAATTCAAACTCATAATTCAAATTTCTGCCTTGCTGGGAATCGAATACAGGACCCTTGGCGCGGCGCGGCGATTCGGCATGGTAACCATAGCGCCACAAAGGTCGTTAAATATTCAAATAATTTGGGAATTAAACTGTAACCACTCATAACTTAATTAAAATTATTGTATTTTTCTGCTAAAGCATTAGGATAATTTATTTGTTAGTGGTAAGTTTGTATAAATAAATAAATATTTTTTGGTTTTTAAAGATACTAATAATAATATAAACATAATAATATTATAAATAATATTTAAACTAAATTTTATTGTGGTATGGATGACATCACTCAGTCTGGCGGCTTGCGTCAATCCTAAGTGAACGACAAAGTACAGTGACCGCTAGTGGCAAAAAATTCTTAAGCGTTTCCGTGCTTCGGATGACACGTAAAGCCATCGGTCCCGGTTGTTATCATAAGATAACAGTCGTTAAGCAATGTTGGAGGCCCTCGGGTGGTTTGAAAACTTCCGACACTTGGGTTGGCCTGTGGGTTGGCCAATAACTCCTCCACCAATCCGCACTGAATCAGCGTGGTGTGATATGGTCTATGCCTCCTCAAGAGGAGAGACTTGTGTCCAGTAGTGGGCCATAAATGGGTTGAAGCTAGGGAATGCAAATCTCGCGAGATTGGGACTCAAGCGAGATCTCGCGAGTTTATGAATAACAATACTGCGAGATCTCGCCAATTTCGAGATCTCGCGAGATTGGCAGTTTTGTGTGTTTACTTTGCAAATAATCACAATATTTGGAGAAATTAGGAAAAAAATAATAAAAATTGTAAGTATTACAAGATAAACATTTATTTTCATGAATTTTTTCAATAGACTTTTATGTACCAAACATTGTTTGACGTATATGTCTATAATTTTTTAATAAACTTCTTAATAGTAAACTTTGACGTACGTAGCTATCAAATAACAAATGAAATAAGTTGAATCCAAAAAAAATTTTTTTTTTTAAACGCTTTTATTTCAATTTTTTTTTTGATTTTCGTGTATTGTCATCGGAAATACACATGTCTGCCAAATTTCATCAATTTTCATTAAAGGGAAGTCATTCAAATTAACGTTACAAGATTTGATCCTCCGAAGTGAAGCTAAATATAAACCTTATTGCCGTGTAAATAGAGTAGCATTTTGATCGATTTGATGCGTTGATGCTCCGAAGTGAAAGTAAATAAAAGCGTTTAATAAACAACCAGTCTTCTCTTCTAATATCAATCAAAAATCTTTTAGTAATAAAACTGTTATTTTATAACAAACAAAATAACGAGAAGTAAAAAAAAATAAACTAATTATATAAGTTGAGTTGACTTATTATCGATTAAATAAAACTACCCACCAAAAACATAAATGTAAAAAAGGAGAGCCAAGTTCAATACAAAAATTATTCTTGGCTATGGGCTTCGCCGCAAAAAGAATGGAGATCTAAATGAGTGCCAAGTTCTATGCAAAATCTAAATATGTATTTATAGGAACAAAATAACATTATGAACAAGTATTAAACTCTATTTATTTGCTTTATTGGATAGCTATAACAATTGCTGATATTTATAAAAGTGAGATCTTAAAGTAGGTTAGATTTGAGTTGGCCAGTTTTCATTACATCAGTCATTTTATAAAGTTATTTGACATTTTAATTTTGATAAAAACTGGCCAAGTCAAATCTAACCTACTTTAAGATCTCACTTTTTTAAATAACAGCAATTGTTATAGGTATCCAATAAAGCAAAGAAATAGAGTTTAATACTTGTTCATAATGTTATTTTGTTCCTATAAATACATATTTAGATTTTGCATAGAACTTGGCACTCATTTAGATCTCCATTCTTTTTGCGGCGAAGCCCATAGCCAAGAATAATTTTTGTATTGAACTTGGCTCTCCTTTTTTACATTTATGTTTTTGGTGGGATATCATTACTTTTTGTAAAGAAAAATATACCCTGTTCACAAATCTTAGATACTAAATTGACGTTTCATGGGTGGAAACGCGTAAAATTACGGGTGGGGCTGCGGTGCGGTCTACAACAGCTATGTTCGAACATCTATTTGGCGGACACTAGCGCCATTAATTAAGGTGGCATAACTCAGCAAACTTCACTCCGTTTACAACAGCCATGTTCATATACACAATAAAGGTCGTACTGAAAATCAGTAGCCGTGATTACCCTTTTTTTTCCCCCAGGGGGGAAAATGCATTACTCATACCACCCGGGCGCAGGGGGTACCTGAGTGGTTATGTGGGACTCCCGTATAGGCTAATGAGACCCACGGTATACCCACTAAAAACCCCCCCATCTTCCTTCTCGCCGCCTTGTGACGGGGTTACGGGAACGCTTTCGCACACATCCGCGACCCTGCCAGCGGCAGCCACCCACAAGCGGCTCCATCGCGAAAGCCCTCCATGATGGGCGCACCAGATGGTAAGGTGCGCCTCCCCCCTTGGCCTCCACCAGTACTGTAGCAGACTCCCCCCGGGTCTGCTACTAGGAGGCCATGGATATCAGATAACTGCTACCCGGTGGAAGATTAGGTCTGTGGTTCTTCCACCGACCACACCTCGACCGCAGAGGATAAGGCAAGCGGCGCACCGTAATACCGACATGCCTCTTCTTCTGCGACCCCACCAGTGCCGTTTCAGTGGAACGGCCCTGTCAGCTCGCAGGGGGTATGGGGAGTGGCGTACCGTAATAACAACACGTCTCTCCCCCTGCAATCCCTCCACGGCCGCAGAAGATAGGGAGAACGGCGCACCGTAATACCGGCACTCCTCTTCTTCTGCGGTCCCACCTCCACGCGCGTCCGCAGCGAACTTGTTCAGCCCGCTGGGAGCGCCCTCCGCGGGCCAACCGGCGGCCCAAACTGGCCGGCCCTGGTTGCCTCTTGGCTTCACCGTGGGTGACCAGTCCACGGTTACTAAGCCCCCCCCCCCCCCCCCGCCACGACAAGGCGGGCAACCCCCGGGGGGGAGCTCGCGGCATATGCTGAGTGCGTACCTTTTTTGTTGAGCAGTGCTGCAGCAGGTTATGTCGATTTACTAACTTATAATATTTTGTAAATGATTTATTTAGTGTATATTTTATCACTTGTTGCAGTGCTTAACAAAATAAATAATTTAGAATAGAATTGAATAGAATAAAATTTTATTTCCTCAAGTTAACACTGCAATACAAACATACAAATGTTTTTGCAGCAGTAAGAACTTGACGAAATAGGGCCACACTCAGCACTGGCCGCAGCAAGCCACGACCGCTGATTTTCAGGGCAACCCTAATTCGATTTTAATTTCTTTCTTTCTTTCATATATCTATTTGTCACACACTAGCGCCATTTAGAAATGGCCATTATTGGAACCTCTATTTTTTGTAAACAGCTGGAAACTTTTTCAACTTTCCCTTCATATGAGATGGCCCTCGTTCTACCTCAACACTCCATGCGTTGAAGTATGTCATATTGAGCCCCGCGTGCACAGAGGCCTTAGTGCGAGTTTTACGTGACATAACGGGCTCACAATGTAAATGCGAGTTGGCTAAGATTTGTATGGGACCGAAGCTTTTCTTTTCACTGCCGCTAGATGGCTCTGTTTCGGTCCCATACAAATTTTGTATGGGGACACTACTTATTTTTCGACTTTTTTTATTTTTTTGATTTTTTCCTACGCTTACACACGATTACCGAGCTGGATTCCAAATTTCATCCTTCTAGGTCATCTGGAAGTAGGTTAGATTTAGGTACTATATGTCAGTCAGTCAGTGCTAAAATTTACGACTTTTTGACCTTCATATCTTTGTAACCGTTTGAGCTAGCTTCATGAAATTTGGTCTTCTACATGTCTATATGGATATAATTAAACACACGTAGTTTTATGTGTTTACGTTAAAGAGGTTTTGAGTTATAAAAAGGTCAAAAGTGGCACCAAGTGGTTCGTGTAATATTACACTTGGCGCTGGCTAGCCAGTTCCTTTGCTTGAACTTGGCTTGACACGCTGCCGCGTGTCTAGATATCTACTCAGTAGATCAATTAGATATTAGAGATTAATTAACAAAATATAGCAATCAAATGAAAGATTTGTTCCGCCTCCCGCGCACCGAACGAAGCCGACAAATCGCAGCTCCGTCCGTGTCAGTCCGCGCATCGAATAAGACGATTTTATGCTCGAGTGCAATCTCGTTAATCTCGCGAGATCTCGCCCTGTTTTTCGTCCGAGATCAATCTCGCTAAAAAAGGCCGAGATCTCGCGAGATCGAGATTGCATTCCCTAGTTGAAGCCATAGATGACATAGGATAGGAGTATTATTTTATCAAGCTGTTTGAATTAATTAACACACGCCACCTTAAACTCGAATCAAAAAATATATGTATAAGTTGCATAAGCTGCAACAAGTATTACCCGAAAGTTCGTTTATTCCCACTTGTCCTGTTGAGTAGTCCTGTTGACAGTACTAGTGGGAAAAAAATTCCCACTAGTTCTGTTAACAGGACTAGTGGGAAAAAAAGTTCTTGGCATGGTCACTAAATATCAGTGAATATTGTACGTATATAGAAATAAGATATATAATTTTTCAGACTCACAACTCCTAGTCTTTACAGCAAAATATCATAGAGCTATTAATTTACATAACCGCACTTTGCCGCAGGTAATGCGCAGCGGGATTTCATTTGACCTGTAGTTTAGAATTAGCGTCCCGTCCTGGGATTGAGTTATTGAAATTTGTTCCGTTTTGTGGCTAAATGACGCCGGGACTTTGTGATGTCATTTGTTAAAATAAAATAGCTTTGTTCCCTAATAGAGTAGCAGCTTGTGTCTATTATAAAGTTAAGCTGAAGCAAAGTTGCCGAGAGTTGAGTAACAACCTCGTGCTGGTGGGTTGAAAGATTATAATATTAATGGCGTATCTCGTATGTATATTACCTTCAGCTTTTGGTTTTTGGTGGATGGCATCTTTATTATTATTATTATTAACAGTCCTATTTTTTTAGTATTATTCTTGATATTTGGGTTCATCAATATTATACTTTTCGGCAATTAATGCTGGCATATAATGGGTCTACGCTTTACGATTCTTCGATTGTTACAAAAGAGATAGAACAATGACTAACGCCCTAACTCAGTCACTAATGGTTACTTTAATCGGTCTTTTAAGTAACCGATAGTGACTCTGAGTTGATATTAGAGTAAGACCGAATTTATAGGAAAGAATAACTAAGACTCTAAGGACCTATTGGTACAGAAGAGTCACTCCGCAAAATCATTTAAATAAAAAGCGACTCTTGCTCCGACACAATAAATTGTAATTCAGTTCGCACAGCGCTAATCGTCAGCAGACGTTGACATCTAGACAGACATAGCCTCTCTTTCTTATCATAACTCTTATCCTTTCTGACAACGTCAGGGTTGTCTTCTATTTTGTGATGACATGTGTGATAGATTACAAATGTATGACACGGCGTGGCAGCCCTTCTGAAATTGGCCCGACACATTGTAACATTACCTATATCAAAAGTGCGGAGTGCGCCAGGCCTGCTCTAAAGTAATCTTCACACTGGGAAATTTATCGCTGGGAATATCCATCAAAAATTAACCACGAACGTTCTTAACTTTTTTAACTTATACAGCTATGATTAAACATGCAGATGTATAAAGTATTCAGTGGAATACTAACAGCAGTGTAGTTACATAAATTTCTCTAATATCCCGACACCTTGGGGACGAGTTAGTCTTAATGCACAACGATACCATCAAAGTTGCACGAAAAGTTGCACGAAGTTGACAACTTCCGCAACTACAAAGTAATTATTCTTTGTACTTTCCTTAAATAATAAATAATTAGTGTTTGTGGAGTTTTAATGTAGTTAAATGTACATTATAATGCATTGTCTAGACTCTAGAGGTTTGGACACTGAACTGGGGTCTGCGTTTGAATTAAAAAGAGTATGTTTTGTCTGTGTCTATAATGCTTATATTTTAAATACTAATGTGGTCAACAATTAACAGTCAAGAGACACATATTTTACTAGAATTAACGATATTTGTGTACAAAAGGCGATCTTATCGCTAAAGAGCGATCTCTTCCTGATAACCTATGGGAAGAGGGCAAAGGAAATTTAAAAGACATGCTAGTTGTTATCTTTTTATAGAAAATATATTTAAATTTGGGTATGGTTCTATAATTTTTTATAATCATAGAACCATAGTCATAGTCATCATAGAGCCATAGAATGGCGGTTTCATGTTAAGTACAATTCATTTCCGCTGAACATTTAATTTGACCATAAAACCAGCCATCACTTTGTCCATTGATTAGGCAGTAAAGCGAGTTAGATAGCTGTTTTGTTAAACTAACTGCCGGAAGGCAACCGCAGATTTAATTAAAAATCAACATAGTAGTTAATTGCAATCGTGCAGTTCAATTTTGATTTCGATATTTGAGCCAATGTACGGAGGTCAGAAATATATTATGTAAAGTTATGAATTATCTTATTTACAATATCATTTAAAGTATATCGACGGTTCTTACGTAGAGTACGTAGGTATAAAGTGATACGACAAACAACATGTCGCTTTATACGTAAATTTACAAGAGGGCGTAATTAATGTTCAGTTCAAACCGTTGCAGAAATACATATGTAATTATCTGTAAAATTTGAAATATATTTTCTATAATGTTTTACTAGCTTACATACATAGAAGTATTTATGAATACTGATAAAAAAACTGATAAACGAAAATGAAACTGACTTTTTATAAAAGCGTACCGGACATCTAAGATAGGATTAACATTAACCCTACATTAACAGGAATAATAAGAAAAAAGAAAATAGTGCCTATTAAAGTGACGGCCTTGTTTATAAATACTTAAACAACCAACTATTGTTATTATGTTTTATTTTTATCGTTTTTCATAAGAGTGAAAGAAAAAAAAACTTTATGAGCTTTTTACATATTTGCTTGTTCTTATGAATAAGGAGGTAAATGTTTTATTAGCTTCAACTGAAACGCATAATTATCACTCTCATCATACTCGCTCACCATCTTGGAATTCATCACCACTTACCATGAGATTTTGTCAAGAATTTAATTCACTTATAAATTAAGTAAAAAACACAGTTTACACTTTATGTAGAACTATTCTTTTAAGTTTATCGACTGAAGAAACACTTCGTTAAATGTATTGCTGTTTGTTGTCATATAATAACTAGAATACACAAAATAAAAGGCACCAGGACTTTAGAAGGCGGTGTAGCTCCCGAAGCGTGCACAATTCGATAAGTATGCAAATTCGAAATCTCCCCAGTGACGTGCGAAAGTCGTTTCCTTGTGTACATTTAATATGCACCGGGGACTTTCTTAGGGGTCAAACATGATGCACTTTGGGGTAACTGCTAAAATTTTATTATATTGCATGTTATTTGAAATATTAGTATCTATTCTCTAACATAAATTACGTACTGCCATTTTTTGGTTGTTATAAGATATTCTTGATAATAATCACCTAAAAATATTATTTTGTTAGGTAACTAAGTTAATTGCCATGTTACCGTTAAAAATTAGGTTAATGCAGCGGGTAAAAAAGTTGATAGTGCAAATGTAATTACACGAGCCGTCTTTTGGCATTAACTGCGATGTGAAATGCCAAAATCTAGATATGAAGCGACCTCATAATGTTTTTCAAACTGCTATAATGTCGTACATTTCATGAAAAGATTACATTAAAACTGAGGAACTAAAATAATTTATAAGAAATGCTTTATGGCCAGGGAATAGATGTAATAGTTTGTAAATATGTTTGGATGCTTGTCTTTCCGTTACACCCGAACCGTTGTACGCATAGATGAAACTTAGCACACTGATAGTTCATGTCCATGACAAGAAACGTGGTAGATTTTATCCAGGTTAGTTTTCTATTTCCCTAGGATGACTGGGACGTTTATATCTTTGTGATTTAATTTTTTGAAACCCAAATTCCGCGGGCGGACACTGGCTTATCTATTCATAATTCTCAATAAAGGACCAGATAATTCCCAAAAACTCACATTACAGGGTAAATTTATACCTATTAATTTTACTTATTAACTTTATGTATTGTGGATAGATAGACATAACATGACGTACTAGGCATTTTTTTAAACAATTTAAAGGATAAATATGTAAAAGTATATTAATATAATGTTACAGGAATTATCCAACCAAAATGTACATCTACTAAAAAATACCACGCTTTACTTACAAAATGGCCGACCATGATTTTCAGGATGGCGGAAAATATTGCCGTCTGTGAGAAAGAGTAAAATTAAAAAGTAGAATCGCGGTTTTAACATGGAATTAAACAGCTATCCTTTTCCAGGACGGCATTGTTTTCGCAAAACAATAACACTATATCAAGGAGTGAGGCGTGTTGTTGTACACTTGCGGCTCAAAAGGACTGTACTAGTCAAACAATGTACACATGTATGTCGTATCAAGTACAATATAATTATATTTAATTTATATACTCACGCTGGCCTTATCTAATTCTGCAGATTTCAACAGTATTCTTAAACAATATTTTGAATTTTGACATGTTCGGATTTGTGAAATTTTCTCAGATTCCATAGGCCCTTAGCTTTTCATAAACGTGTCAATAAATATTTTAATTTAAAACTTACTCAAAACTGGGATCAAAAGAACCATAAAAATTTTAATACTAATATATTGTATTAGAAGGCTTTAAGGATATTCACTATAACTTAACAAATTTTATTTTTAATTGTATGGAAGTCAGAAGTCAATATCTTTGACATCGGCCCCAAGTGTACGTGTACGAGTTCTAGTTCGTTTCACGCCTCATAGCCCGGATGAGTTCAAGGAAAAACTCGCGTTTTGTTCTCGGCTGTGTAAATTGCAGTTTGTGAGTTATGCATTGCTCGGTATGTTTTAAAACTTTTAAGCTGGCCGTTCGAGGTCTGCGTCATGAGACCGGTGAGGCGTTACGTTCTCGATGTAAGCGACGAATCAATTTTAAGTCGCCAATAAAAACTTCCATAATGTAATCTTGGTAGTTTGTTACTTACCCAATTCACTCAACCACCTTTTAGTAAAAAAATTAAGTGCAACTTGTATGTAAGGGGATAATAGGCAAAAAATATTTCTTGAATATAAGGTTGTTACATAAAATTTTTATGTCGAATAATAACTTCTAGTAGGTAAGTTATACTGTGTCAAATAAACTTTGGCCAACAGTGAAAATGACGCAACATCGTGCATAAGTAATATTATTATAACATGCATAACACAATGACAAAAATTATAGGATGACTAAGTACACATAAGTCACCGAAATAGGATTATGTGTAGTATAAAAGCAAAGCAAAGCAACAACCCATAATTGTCCCACTGCTGGGCTCGGGGTCTCCTCTCACAATGTGAGGGGTACAGGCCATAGTTTGCCACGCTGGCCAAGTGCGGATTGGTGCACTTCACATAACTTTGAGAACTCTATGGAGAACTCTCCGGTGTACAGGTTTCTATTACGTACTACGTATAATTGCACGACTCGAGTAATAGTTAAAATGCTGTTATTAGAATAATAATATTAATACTCGTATATTTAAGTTCAATAATATATATATAATAATAATATAGATAGTATTGAATATCGTTTAGTGACGTCACGTGACGTTTTTGGTGGGAAATTTGATAGTGATTTTTATTTATCAATTTTTGTTTTTATAATGAAGATTATTATTTTTTATATATTTTTTTCGTGAATATTGAGGTTCTATCTATAACATAAAATTGAATCCTAAAATTAGTCAACATCCCTATTGTTAATAGTCTCGTTGCCATGATCCTGTGGCTCGTTTTTTGTCTTTGTTAAATTTGTTAAATTGTTAAGTTTACTCACATTTCAGTCACCCATTGTGCCTTAAATATAATTTATTAACTTTTTGCATGCGGTGTTTGCCTGTAATAGGTTGTGCACGTAGTTTAAGATTATTCAATGTTGTTCATTGTCATGTAATCGTGTAACAATTGTTGGTAAACCAAATAAATAAATAAATAAATAAATAAATAATACGACGAAGGTATGACATTTCCTATCCAAGACTGAAACGCGAGACGGATACGCCAAATTATTTTATGAAATTACAACATTTATATGGTTCCACATGACGAGAATTTAGCAATAATAATATAAAAGTTTATAGGCAACAGATGCGGCGCGTCATTACACGACGAGTTGTAAGTCATCTCCCAGTTATCATTACTACTTCGGTGCGTGTAGTACATGTGTCAATATCAGATGCTGCATATTCATGTTTGTTGTTTAATTCCGCCTACACATAGTTTTATTTTGGTTCATTGATTTTGGATTTAAGTGAACATATGAATATTCATTAATGTTACTTTAATAATTCATGGTTAATTATTTAGAGAAATATAATGTTTACATCACTTCACTAGTGATTATTTACATAATAATATTGTTGACTAATGAGACATCCCAAATAATCTGAGAAACCAACAACTATTTGTCACCCTAGTTCAAATCATAATATGTAATCCACCTGGGAATCGGACTTTGATTCCCAACTCGGCACGTATAGTTAATATCTACAGGGTGACAAAGTTGTCATTTATCTACTACTCTACACCATAAATTAAATACAACTTGAAATTAATTATGTGTATGATATGTGTTTAAACACCACATAATACCTCATACTATGTTTATTTAAGTTTTATCTTAAACTTTTACATATACTATGCTATACTATGCACGGTTGCGCCACGCACGCTCTCAAGCCGCAGATCGACACGTATAAATTCACAGTATGACACAAGATTCGTCTTCCCCCTCCCCCTCCTCCTCCTCTCCTGCCATCAACCGTACATTCTTATTTCCCTCGGATGAATATAAGATTACTTTCGGATAGTATGTCTCGGAGAGAGATTTTTTAAGATGCTCGAGCTTTTATAAAGCAGTCGGATTGTACCGTAAATCATAATTATAAGATGAAACGCAATATGTTAAGTCTTTGCGGGGTTCTGTTCATTGTAACCGTTGAGTGTATCCTTTATTAGATGATGACAAGGAAAAGAGAAAGAGAAAAAAGAAGG